>JAJSOF020000001.1:25232385-25652385 GCA_025594305.2 Periplaneta americana
ATCAAAGAAATCTGTGTAAAATTTCAGTAGCTATTCTACATCACTGTGATGATAGGTTATTGTGGTCAGTTCTGGTTGAAGATCTCGAAGAGAAGGCGCTTAAAATGAAACAATGTTTACTCTTACAGTGACGTCTTCTTATGAGGAGTGGAGACATCCATCCCTTCAATTAGGGGACCGGTAGTGATCCCTGTACAATTAAAGCATTTCAGTACAAATTTTAGTTCAATATATCTCTGGTTTTAGTGTTCAGAGTGGAATAAAAATTGCCATGGTTATACAATAAATCATTCTGAATCGATGTGTATAAAATACAACTAATTTAGTTTCTTATCCAAGCACAAAATAAAGGCTGTAACTGATAACCTGTTTTAATACTTTGCTAAATGTACCTCAAACTTTTAAGTGCACATTACTTGCTACAGTGTTCACTCATATCTCTTGTAAGGTTTTTAAGTTGTCAGTTAATGTTTATTGTAAACTCTAAACCAATATTTGTTAAATATTTTAGCCTTAATGAAAAGAAAAAAAAATATTATACCTTACTTACTTACTTACTTACTTACAAATGGCTTTTAAGGAACCCGAAGGTTCATTGCCGCCCTCACATAAGCCCGCCATCGGTCCCTATCCTGTGCAAGATTAATCCAGTCTCTATCTTCAATCCCACCTCCCTCAAATCCATTTTAATATTATCCTCCCATCTACGTCTCGGCCTCCCCAAAGGTCTTTTTCCCTCCGGTCTCCCAACTGACACTCTATATTCATTTCTTGATTCGCCCATACGTGCTACATGCCCTGCCCATCTCAAACGTCTGGATTTAATGTTCCTAATTATGTTAGGTGAAGAATACAATGCGTGCAGTTCTGCGTTGTGTAACTTTCTCCATTCTCCTGTAACTTCATCTCTCTTAGCCCCAAATATTTTCCTAAGAACCTTATTCTCAAACACCCATAACCTATGTTCCTCTCTCAGAGTGAGAGTCCAAGTTTCACAACCATACAGAAGAACCGGTAATATAACTGTTTTATAAATTCTAACTTTCAGATTTTTTGACAGCAGACTAGATGATAAAAGCTTCTCAACCGAATAATAACACGCATTTCCCATATTTATTCTGCGTTTAATTTCCTCCCGAGTGTCATTTATATTTGTTACTGTTGCTCCAAGATATTTGAATTTTTCCACCCATTCGAAGGATAAATCTCCAATTTTTATATTTCCATTTCGTACAATATTCTGGTCACGAGACATAATCATATCCTTTGTCTTTTCGGGATTCACTTCCAAACCGATCGCTTTACTTGCTTCAAGTAAAATTTCCGTGTTTTCCCTAATCGTTTGTGGATTTTCTCCTAACATATTCACGTTTTTTATTGTAGGGATTCGTAACAAGCTGTTTTTTTTTTACGGTGATGGGTTGTTAGCCCTTCGCCCAACCCCCAAGCTGGAGGACCACCCCTTATCGGCTGTCTACGACTGCTTATTCAATATATTCGCAGCTACCCTCCATATCTGGATGCCGTCTCCTCTATCCGCAACCTGAGGACGCGCCATGCCGTGGTGATAGGGACCCACCATACATGGATTATACCTACTTCTGTTAACAATTTTTGCCATTTTTTTCAATACATGAATATTTTTTCCTCATATTGTGTGTGTGATATTTATAAAACCATAGGTCTACTTCGTAGAATATAGTCTGCAGAAAATACTGTAAAAATTTCATACAAATTGATTCGGTAGTTTTAGAGAAAAATGCACTTAAGTGTGAAAAAATCTTAACTTACGGAAAACTGATTTTTAAGAAAATAGGAATTAATTACATGCGCCGCTACACTTAGTACCCCCACCGTATAACTTATATATCCTTTTAAATAGAAAGTTTTGTACTTTTTTAACACAAAATAAAACAAATCGGATTTTTTCACCTCGTATCACTACCCATTCCCCTTAGGCATCCTCAACTCCAACGAGAGCTTTGTTGTATCGCAGATACATTAAATTCATTATAATAATGTTTAAGATGAAATATGTGCTGTATTGCATGCTGTCGTAATGAACCTCAAACTGTGGGGCAACTCCGAGGGCTGAGATCACGTACCCACCTTCCCCCCACCTTTTCCGTGGCCGCTTCAATTGCACATGCACCGTTCACGCGGATTGACATGTTTTTGCGCGTGTCCGGTTCTATTAGTTGTTATAATGTTCGATTTTAGATCCGCCCATTTTCAGGCACACCCGATCAACACTACTGCTATGCATGTCTTCAAGTCTCGAAGCAGTTGATTTCTTCTGTTGATTTACACTAATTATGTGTAAACTTATCTACCGATTCATGGCAAGAACAATATTTGCCTTTCATTTTTCAATTAATTTTACAGCTTCCAATAAAAGTAACCGTACATTAAGTGCGAGTTACACAAATTATATTTATGTTCAATAACAACACAGACTAATTAGTTGTGATACTTTGAAACTATTTTGTTTATTCCGTTTATATCCTAGTCGTCCTTGATGAGTTAATGTTTATCGTACTTGCAGTACGCGTTTACGGACCCAAACCCGACCGAAGTCATTGGAAGTCCTAGTATGGCTGTCTTGGAAATTAGATGACGGGAGTACTGTCTCTGAGAGAGGGCTCCGAGCAAAATTTGTTGGCCGTTTCTCGCTCACATTGAATTTCGACGCTGAATATCTCAGCAGTTCAAAGCATCGTTACATTGAATACAACAACTATTAGACATACTATTACAACTACTGCTACTACTACAACTACTGCTACTACTGTTACTGCTGTTGATACTACTACTACTACAACCACTGCCTGCTACTACAACTACTGCTACTGCTGCAACTATTGTTACTGCTGTTGATCTATGCGATCTATGATAATAGCCTTTTGTTGTTGCCTGTTTATTGCTATCACATCCGCTCTTCTGTGAGAGTCGTCTTCAGAAATGCAGTGGACCTCTTCATGAACTTCCCAACTCTTGTTCCGAAGAAGACAGGCGATAGCTCCACGGACTCTATGATGCCTGTTGTTACGCAATAACTCTCCTTTCCGACAAAAGCCCAACACGTGGCCAAGAGTTTCTGTCTCATTGCAACCAGGTTGACGGCAACGGGTCGTGCTGAAAGCTCTGCCAGGAACGGAGCGCACTGCAGTAAGGTTGCAGGACATCTTGATTGCATTAATATATTCCGAAGACTTACAAAATAGTATGTCATTGAGTTATACAGAGTTTCAGCATCCAGCTTCACCGTTTGATTTATTGTGACTCATTTGTGTGATTAAAGTGAACAAATTGGCAAAAGGTCGATTTCCTTCTCTTGCAGAAATTAAATGCGTAAATTCTGTGGGCTTCAATATCGAACCATTGTAATTAGAGTATGGTGGATGTTTTTTCATCGCTGTCGGAAGTGTTTGAGGGCCCGGGCCGGCATGGACGCCGCGCGCAGTTCCGTCTTGGGTGGCCAGCACGTTCATTAATATGACTGCCACCCCCCCCCCTCCACCCAGTTCCCTCTCGCGACTTCGCATTTTAAACTTGCTACGTTCTTGGAAAACTGCATAAAGGACTTGAATGGAATTTTAAATATGAGGTTACAATTAAAAGTTATTGTGCGAATTCAATTGTCCATTTAAATTTGTATTTCATCTTGTAGCAGAGTTATTTCGACTTAGCAAAATTTTAGTTTTACCTCTCAAGCACTATTAAATTTTCATTGCAAGCCTTTTAATTGGAATTCATGCAATTTGCTATAATATTAGCGCTTCATGACTTGTTTCTGGGTAAGAGCTGTGATAAACAAAGACAGCCAAATGGAGACAAATTTAGCTCGCACAAAGCCGTGCTGAATTGACACCAAAGGGAGCTGCAATTTAAAACAAAGCTCAGTGTGACTATATCCTTTACTGCATTGTTTTATCCCAAAGAGAGCCTGAGAAATCTTCCGTTGTGGTTGAAATGGTAGTATTTCCGGTTACATAACCAGAAAATTTATGTTCGATTTCCTTCCTCGTGCGTAACTTTCTTGTGTTTGTGGTAGTGTCTCTTGTGTTGTGCTAATCTTGTCACCAGAGTGTCGCCAATTTCGAATTCTGGCATCGGTTAAGAACCCTCACAAGGGAAGGGTTTCAGCTCGAACAGGAATTTTTGGTTAAAAATTTGTACAGATGCTTACCTCACAATGGTGATGAAGATCCTAAAAGCATTCATTTGTGTAACTCTCCGTTTGGTTGGTATTGGTCAATACACTTCTTTAAAAATGTTAGCCTACATGAGGATTCTCTATAAAATGCATGAAACAGCATGGAGCAGAGCAATAAGCACAACACGCAGAAGCAACACCTGAACAATCTTCTGAACCACACTCCAGTGCTGAAAAATCAAATGCCACCTGAATTAATTTTTTAAGTCCGAGACTTATTCAAGATTCACGTAACCAGCTGACTGCCAGGAACACTGAAGCATAGGGCGGTATACTGGAGCAGACAACTGGTTATGAATAACAGAGTGCATTTTCATTGTAAACACTCGATTTCCCAAGTTAAGTTCTGGATTCTCAGCAAGAGTCCTTATGTAATCTGTTATCCTCCGAGCATATATTTTGTATTGTCTAAGGACATAGATATTCAGAGGCTGGATATATTTAGTTTTTTAGGTGGAATGATCATACATTCCATGTCCTAGCCTTGGAATGATTCATCTATTAAGGTCGCGTCCTTGTGCGCATTCAATGACTCACACAACAATGTACACTTTTGATTAGCTGCAATATTTTCAGACAGAACGTTGGAGAAAAATGTTCTTCAATGGGCTTTAGACATTTTACCACTGGCACTAGCTTCTAGGCTAGGCTAGGCTTACGGTAATGTGTCCCATCCCCTTAACTTGTGCAGTGCTCTCCCCACCCCTCAACTTGTACAGTGCTCTAACAGACAAACCACACATTACACAAACGAATGCTTTTGGGAGCTTTACAGAAATGTAAAGATGGGCCTGTATACAAATTTTGGATACGAAATTCCTGTTCGAGCCGAAACCCTTCCCTTGTCAGAATAGTGGCGGCAGAACGGACCAGAGGGTCCAGTCACTGGAGGATGGTGATTGTGATAATCAGATTAGTGAAGGTAATTTTTCATCATTAATTTCAAGTGAGATCCAGTCATTGGAAGATAATGGTTATGATGAACCATTTATGGTTGTCAGAGTAACTTTGTACCGTTAATTTAATTTTAAGCCAATTGTTGGAAGATGATCATGATTATCCAATAAAATGGAGTGACTTTTTAGCCAGAATAACTTTTATCACCTACTAAAATCATTTCAAGTGAGGGTCCAACCATTGAGAAGTAGTGGTTATGATTATTATACGGTCAGTTAAGGTCAGTTATTAGCCAGGGTAACTTTGTGTCAGTTATTAATTTCATTTAAGTTGCGAGTTCCTTTGTTGGAAGATACTGTCATATGCGATAACTTAATAATTAGGATAACTTTGTATCACTTACTAATTTAATTTCAAGTGAGAATTTAGTCGTTAGAAGATGATTATGATGACAGAGTAATTTATTAGCCAGTTAACTCTGTATCACTTATTTAATTTCAAGTGAGTATGCAAGCATTGGAAGATCAGGATTCTGATTCTGATCACTGTCAATGAAGATCTCTTATTATTTGGGGTAACTTTATATCACTAACTGATTTTCTTTCAAGTAATTTACATCATCTTTGTTAAAAATATTTTTGCACCCAACTGTTAGATTTGAGAGGAGCCAGACCCAACCATCTGAGGTCAACAAACAGAAACAACGAATTTATGAGCCTACTATTCCGTATTTTCTAGAAAATTATCAGATGGAAGGCACCTGGGAAGTACATGGTTTAATGATCGGTACGAGGGGCACCATTCCACGATCAACTGTAAACACTACCAAAACATTTGGAATCCATGACATCATTCCAAAAATAATTACTGGATCTGTGGCGATTCTGAAAAATAATTTATACGGAATATCAGAATCCCCCCTCTTTCTATCCGTTAGTGTGTGATTGTTACAAATGTACAAATTTATTATTTCTTAAATTTAAGCTCCTAGTTCTCATTTCAATTTGACTCATCTATTTTACTGTAATCGTTACTATTCTTATATGTGTGTTATTCTGTGTTTTTGGCAACCCAGGATGCCTGGGCAGACTATTTCTTGGAAATAAATTATGTATGTACAGCAATATTGTAGATAGCATCAAGTCTGGTGATATGAACACCAAAATTTTCTATCGCGCTTTTTATATAAATAGTTGGGACTATTTTAATGAGTTATGTTGTAGGTATTAGGTTCGAACATTACTGATAAAATATCACCTTAAGTATTGATATTTTTACTTGAATACATTTATATGAAAATACAGTTTAATTACAGAACCACAGAATTGACCATTTTAAAGGACAGTCTTGTAATATAGTCAAGAAAGTATACACCATTTTTTATTTTAATTTTTACAGCAATGCATAAAACATTCTTGATGCTTCTGCACGTTCTCCATAACACCAATTTTTGCAATGAACCCAGAACACCCACACCTCCCCATCATGGTCATCGCTGAACAACATCCCAAACTCCAACATTGTTATGCTTCTTTCTGGATTTTCTTTAATCCACGAATGACAGGCACTGCCAATCAAAAAGACTCAGGTTTCCACAGCGAGAGAGTTTTGGGTGGCAACTCTTGAAAGCATAAGACTAACTTTTGCCTACCTTTTGTTTCAATTCAGAATTAAATTTCTGGCGATTTTAATAAAAGACTGGCAGTATTACAGGGCTTAAGTCGGCCTGGTTGGTTCAGTTGGTATAGTGCTGGCCTTCTATGCCCGAGGTTGTAGGTTCGATCCCAGGCCAGTTCGATAGCATTTAAGTATGCTTATATACGGCAGGCTCATGTCAGTAGATCTACTGGCATGTGAAAGAACTCCTGCGGGACAAAATTTCGGCACACCGGCGACGCTGATAGGCAGTTGCGAGCGTCGTTAAATAAAACATAGCATTATTAACATTACAGGGCTTAACACACTACAGTCACTTAAGACTACATCTAATATATAACTGGAACTATGCCAAGCATGCACATTTGCTGTTTTGGGTGCGAACGGTATATTTTAGATATGTGTACGGCAATTTTTAATTTCATTTTCAATAATTTCGGTATCAGGAAGTGGTACATGATCACCCTTACTAGTAAAAGTTAGACTAATTTACTACCTAGTAACATTGTCTGAGATAGTGTTTATTTTAAGGGGAGAGGATGGTATTTTTTGGTTAAAAATGAGTACATTTTCAAAAAAAAAAATTCTTTAAAATACTCTGTGATATGTGTGGAATACATAGCATAAGATTTTGTGGTATTTGTGCCCTTATCGGTTGTTGAGTCGCCATTTTTAAACTTCCTGCGTTATGTATTTTTAAATCACTCGCCTACTTTTATTGTTGTTTCCGGTAAATGAAATTTCCCCCCCCCCCAAAAAAAATTCTTTAAATTACTCTTTGATATGTGTGGAATGCATTGCATAACATTTTGTGGGTATTTGTGCCCTTATCGGATGTTGAAACGTAATTTTTAAACTTCCTGCGCTATGGATTTTTAAATCACACGCCCGCTTTTATCGGTTTCCGGTAACTTAATTTTTTTGCTACATTGCCAGACAAAAATGGATATAATTGCTGAACTATTAAAGATACATGCATGACATTTAGAACACACATTCTTTAAACTATTAGGAAACTTTTCTCTATAACAGAATTTTGTTCATTGATTTCATTTAAAAAATACGCCCGTTTGTTTGCAAGAAAGGAAATCAGAAAATTGTTATTAAATTTTAATTGTTTATTTTACAAACTTAGGGACTAATATCAAAATTCTGTTACAGACAGTTTGTAGAAAATGCTTTTGCAAATACATTGCAAAAAACTGTTTGAATCTATCTTTAAAAACGGTTTAGATATATCGGTTTCAGTACAATCCTGCATTGGGTATATATAATTTTTAAATTTGGCCCCCAAATAATTTTTTTTTTTCAAAATATTTTCATTTGGTTAATATTTTACACCAAATAGGAAAAAGGTTTTAAAAAATGCCGTCGTCTCCCCTTAAGAATAACATAATATATTGTTACTCCACTTTTTTTCTTTTTCCCTTAATTATTTTTTGCTATTGGATTTTATCAAAATGTCGTGTTCCCGGCTGCGACCTCCTGTTGTGTGACCCTCCACATCCGTCTTGTGCCTGTTTACGAAACCAAGACTGTACCCCATCCTCGTTAATGTGGTACCTACATAATTACAGTTAGTTTCGCAAGGCTACAATCCTTGTTCTGTCAGCTGTCGGTTTCTCACCTAGGGAAACGGGGTTCGATCCGTAGGACAACCCGTGACATTTGAGGCAAACATTGAACTGTGGGACAGATTTTCTGCCCCGGACCTTCGACCGGATGATGCTTGAGACCGGATCCCGCGGTCATCAGGAACGGCGAGATGAACAGGCACACATGTAGTCCGTACGGGCTATTCCATATAAAATCGATCAGTAAAAAACCTCGCATTTTTGTTATACTCTAATTTTTTCCTTATTTATAGAAGGTGCTGAGGAGAGTGCATTTGCAAAAATATACTATCGAAAGTCAAACGGTTTTCGTATTGTTGAGCGACAAATTTAGCGTATTTTAGAAAAACGAGCCTCTTTCAGCGCTCAGAACTCTGGAACCATTTATTGTAGAACATTGAACGAGAGCTCATTTTGAAGCTGACATTTGGTAGGTTATGTTAAGTAGGGGAGAGTTGGGTAGTATCGGACATCGGGTAATATCGGACAGTGAGTTTCTTTCATCTACCACACGATGATAGTACCTGATTGACATGGTTACGTTTCTGTGATGTCGCATAGAGAAACGTAACCATGTCATTCAGGTACTACCATATGGTGGTAGATGAAAGAAACGCACTGTCCGATATTACCCGATGTCCGATACTACCCGACTCTCCCCTAATCCTTATTTTTATTGTATACAGAGAGACAGATAATCTGATTTTACTTACTTTTAGGCTTTTTGCTCATTTGTAAAAATGTAAAAAATTATTGAGAAAAAACCTTGCATTATTAAGAGGAATTCGGCATTGTTTGCTTAGTGGTACGGCAATAAGTTTCGAGTGTATTAAATAAATTATTTTCACACGCCTAGACTTGAACGGCGCAGTACCGCACGCACCGGCCGAGAGATGATGATAAGCGAGCGTTGGGCGTCATTTTACTCCTGTGTTTATGAAAACTTGTGATAAAGCTAGCCCAGCTATGCGCTACTAGACGAAACATCTCGTGTTTGTCTCCTGGCCTTGCTTGTCTCGGCTACTCCCGTCTCACAGTCAGCTGGTTAGTTCACGCGCGTACTATTTATTTTCTTTATTTGATATTTTCAATACTTTCTTATCAATATACCATCAGTAAAAAAATATGTGTTTACTTGTACTTTCAATGCGGAATCTAACTATATATTTTAAAAAGTATTGTTTCCTAGGCAAAGGCATCTTAATGAGGAAAAATCTAAATTTCTCCATTTCCATAAAAACTAAGAAAATCTGTTTATATGTCAATATAAACTTTAATTTCTCAGCATCAAAATAAACCATGATTTTGATCATTGGGTGAAAAGGTTTCGGAGCTAAAACAGTTTAAAGTTGCTAATTTTATGAAAATACGATAAATTTAAATATTTTTAATTTAAACACTATGAAGTACAAAAAAAGTTTCATTGTATTTAGAAATTGTAAGGTCAATTTTTCTCTATGTTTCGGTCGATTTGAGATGGAATAGCTCGTACGTATCTGACATTCTTATTCAAACATTTACCACTCTTCCTATAATATATGACTTCATCGACTTTGGGTAAGCTTTGTACTTCAAAGAGTCTTTGATCGATTTATTGATTGATTGATAGATTCATTCATTCATTCATTCATTCATTCATTGATATGAGAGATTATGACGACACAGTATCATCTCTTTCAGTGCATCTTCATTAGGCTTTTATTATTGTTGATATTAATTTCTATTTGGAAATTTTACTTATTCCGCATCGCGTTACTCAATGCCGTGAGAGCCAGCAAGTGAGAGTGGCTTGACGTAAGAGGAAACACCCAGCCTTCGCTATAGTACGTACGAGCTATTCCATCTCAAATCGACCGAAATATAGAGTAAAATGATTCCCAACGCTCGCTTATCTTCAGCTCTCGGCCAGTGCGTGCGGTACTGCGCCGTTCAAGTCTAGGCGTGTGAAAATAATCTATTTAATACCCTCGAAACTTATTGCCGTGCCACTAAGCAAACAATGCCGAATCCCTCTTAATAATGCAAGGTTTTTTTCTCAATATTTTTTTACATATTTAGAAATGGGCAAAAAGCCTAAAAGTAAGTAAAATCCGGTATCTGTCTCTCTGTCTACAATAAAAATAAGGATTAACTTCTTAACATAACCTACCAAATGTCAGCTTCAAAATAAGCTCTCGTTCAATGTTCTGCAGTAAATGGTTCCAGAGTTCTGAGCGCTGAAAGAGGCTTGTTTTTCTAAAATACGCTAGATTTGTCGCTCAGTAATACGAAAACCGTTTGACTTTCGATAGTATATTTTTGCAAATGCACTCTCCTCAGCACCTTTTATAAATGGGGAAAATTAAAGTATAAAAAATGCGACTTTTTTACTGATCGATTTCATATGGAATAGCCCGTACGGATGTATCTCTGTGACAGTCTTCGTCTTATGTCTTCGTATGTAAACAAGTTGAGAAGTGTACAGTAGTGGCAAAAAAATCGGACCGACCCTTGTAGCTCATTTCAGAGCCTTGTTCACTCCAGAGCACGATAGACTGGTAACTAAGACTTTCGTGGTTCGAATCCTGCCTGGGAAGGAAACTTTTTTTTGTTCCCTATTCAAGTTTATTCCCAATACTTTTTGATTGCAGCGATATTTTACTACTTAATTAACTTATTATTCCCAGAACATGAATTTTACCAGCAATCGAAAAGTATTGGGAATAAATTTGAATAAGGAACAAAAAAAAGTTTCCTTCACAGGCAGGATTCGAACCGCGAAAGTCTTAGTTACCAGTCTATCGTGCTCTGGAGTGAACAAGGCTCTGAAATCAGCGACAAGGGTCGGTCCGTTTTTTTTGCCACTACTGTACATTACTCGAAACCTTCGCGAAATCATACATATCTGGTGGGATTGAAAATCTTACGCTTCAGTTCCTGCATGATGTTATTCTGCAGTTGTCCCTTGTGTCGCTGCCACCTCTTTTATGAAACCCTACGAAGCATTGTCAGGGCTGGACATTCACAGGCACAGTGTTGTACACAACGCAGTACCGGGTTGGCGTGACACCACAGTCTGGTATATACAGTCACGAATCTTGAGTTTTGAGGGTGCTAGGAACAATAGACTATGCAGGTACTATTTCACATTGTCTGTAATGAGGCGATAGTAGCGATCCTAGTGGTTAGCAACTATCTATGGATGCATATTTATTATGTATTGAGCTTCGTGACTGTATTTACTAGACTGTGGTGATACCTTGATTTGTACTCAGCAACACGGAAGAACGTTACTGTGGTTTATCACGGGACATTTATTTATTTATTTATTTATCTCCTGCATTGGCTTATTTGCTAGCATACGTAAGTAGTGCATTGAACCCGAGTTCGATTCCTAGACGAAAAGTAGAGATTTATTTCCTCCCATAGACCCTACGTATAATCCTTGGCTTATGTTGTCCTGCGATCTTTGATACTTATCTAGCGTCTTGCTCACCGTACGAAGAAGTTCACGTTGCTTATGGGCGTGTAATACATGTTAATAATCTTCACAAGAATGGGGAAGAAATGTGCTGAAACTGTTCAGTCTCTGAACGTAGGTGATGATTAGGGGGCGGATGTTGATGACCTAAAAATCTACTTAAAATGATCATTAAAATGCCCTTAACCCTTTCTTACCTATAGATACCATATGGCAATAATTAACTTTATAGCATTTATATACTTGTGTGTTACATATGGAGGTAAATTTTCCTGGATAACTTCCATTTCAATACATTTTCATCAATATAGTTTTGTTTCAAATGTTGCCATTCCCGTAGCTTGGTCACTGAATTGGTCCTAATATAGCTATTTGTTTCAACATGGATTGCTTGTAAATTTAATTTGGGTTAGAAAGGGTTAAACTAATGGAAAAATGACATGAAATTAAAAGAAAATTACATTTAAATATTATTCACCGCACTCTCATCACAACTTCTTAAAAATTAGTCATCTTGTTTCAATGACTGTCCTGCAAATCTTGGAGAGAGGAGGCAACTTCCTGGAATTTGGATAACAAGCAAACGTTCTGATGGGGGCAGATAAAAAAGTTAATTTTTTTTCTTCCACAGTGTTAATAATGTCAAAAGAAATACTTATACAAATTTTGGCCACTCGACCGCAATTACGAAGCCGTCCAGAAAGTGATTTTTCTTGGGGCCTTTATAGAAAAAAGCACAATTTCATGGAAATATTTATTGAAACAGATTCAGCAATTGTTGCGCTATTTGTCAACATGTCCCGCACTGGAATTGAGACATTTGTCATACCATGGGATCAATTTTTGTGTCGTAGAAGTCAGCGCTTCAGACCGTAACCAGCGTTTGACTGCGTCTGCACCTCTGTCGATCCCATGATATAAGAAATGTCTCAATTCCGATGGAAAATATGTTGAAAAATAGCCCAACAAGCTGTGTCCATTCCAATAAATTTGTCCAATGAAATAGTGTTTTTTCTTTCTGTTAACGGCCCCTGACGAATTAATTTTTTTCCGGCCCTCGTAATTGCGGTCGAGGGCCAAAATTTGTATAAGCACTTCTTTTGACATTATTAACATGGTGGAAGAGAAAAATTTAGCTTTTTATCTGCCCCCATCAGAACGTTTGTTTGTAAGATAAAGGAAAAGAACATGCAGCAAAATGAAGGTTTTAAGGGAAAACTAGATTTTAATGAGGGTTTAAAATGTGTTTCAATCAGGGGTGGTCCATGTCAGTGCCTTCATTCTCCGTCTTCTCCTCCCGCGCTTCACTTTTGTTACCAGATCTTTCAGAATGAGGGAGTGTGAATGACAAAACAAATTGTGGGCGCAGCGTACGTTTTTGTAATCTTTATGTTAAAAATACTGTCTACTACAGCAGACATCCCTTCCGAACCATGTTGAGGACACAACGTCCTGTCCAGGACATAGTGAAAGTTTCCCCCCTTCCAAACATAAATTCTAAAGACACCCTCATACCAACAAAAGAACAGTAGCGGTCAAAGCCCTCACTTATATTACTTCCGATGTGTAAAGTGAAGCCTTCAGTGGAATGAGGGATGGACGGACATTAGAATCTGTTCCAAACTATAAAACTCAAACTTCACTGTTATTCACCTCTTCAGTAGCTAATTATATATATATATATATATATATATATATATATATATACATTTTTTATTTAATAATAACATATACATAAAAACGTTACATTAAAATACCCCGAAAGAGCAAAGCTCGTGTTCAGGAACAGTTCCGTTACATAGATACACATACTTCGTAGACAAGATACTTAAGAAAAAAGCTCACATAAAGGTGATAATAAAATTAGTAAGTAATAATACTAGTAATAACTGAGTGAATAAAGAGACGATGTTAAGATTGATGGATTAATATTAAATTATTATTAGTAGTATAATAATTAGTGCAGGTCATGTTGATATAGTAACCAAGATAAAATAGAAAAATACACTTAGGATAGAAATAAACTTGTTTTACAATACATGGTACATAATATAAATACAGGGAAGTCTGTCATATAAATTTTTTAATTCTGGATCTGAAAATTTCATTGCTTAAAGTAGTCAATTCTGGATGAAATTTTATTATCGAATTATACAGACGTGGACCATAATTTGTACTGTGTAGTAAAGCAGCAGATGTGAAACATTTAGGTTCAACTAATTTAAGAATTTCATTTCGTCTTGTATTATGAGCATGTGGCTGAGCTACAAATTTCATTCTATTTTTATGATAGAATTTCATTAAAGAGTATTTATAAATTTGGTCAATTCTAAAAACATTCAATTCGGAATGGTTCAAATTTGTTGGATAATCCAGTCGCCTTTTTAAACAAATATGACTGACCTATTTGCTTAGAAAAAGATTTAACAGACCTATCGGTAAAGAAGAAAGTAAAATGCATTCCAAATGATATAAAATTTCTTCAAAGATTAAAAATGACCAAAAAATGCCGAAATAGTACATTATGCAACGAGCCTATAATGATAGTAATTAAGAAGCGTTTCATAATTTTCATACGAGCTTCTTAATTACCATTATAGGCGAGTTTCATACGACTTTTTATGCTCGACCATATTTCTAACTTGAAATTACCGGTATTCAGATGTATACATTTTATTTGTATCTGACAAGATCGGAAGTGACCTTGTTCTAAGTCGTGAATTGTGAGATGTGCGCAGACGCGAAAGTATCGATTTTTTCCGAGGAACAATAATGTCATTGACCTTGATATTATCAAGTTTAAATCCCGTTAAACTTGATAATATTATAATATTATAACCTTGATTATTGAATTCGACATTGAAAAACGAGATGACAAATTGAATTTATTTGAATATTATTTACAATTAACGCTAATTATTATAGTAACAGAACATAACCTTCTGCGACA
Organism: Periplaneta americana; assembly: GCA_025594305.2. Lineage (NCBI taxonomy): Eukaryota > Metazoa > Arthropoda > Insecta > Blattodea > Blattidae > Periplaneta > Periplaneta americana. Next base: position 25,247,178 of record JAJSOF020000001.1, read on the forward strand.
GTATTAGATTTCCAGCCTCCGTGACTTTTCGCTAATTCTCTTTCGATTGCATATTCGAGAATAATCGATGCTTGCGGTTTTATAACGGTGCAAAGCTGACTTGTCATTGGCTGAACACATGTAAGATGAGTTATCATTGGCTGAACACCTGTACTTTAATGAGTAGGTGTACTTTAATGACATGTGTTAAAAGACTGCTACCAGGTGTATAATTAGTATATTTCGACATGGTCGAGCATAAAAATATAAAAATAACCTATTAGTTCAAAAATGCAAAAAAAAAAATGCAATGTAAGAAATTACTTTTTTACGTTGATATCAACATAGAAAGTATTTCTATATTAATAGGCATCGTCCTAATGTGGAAAATAAGATGGCTTTCCATCAACATCTGCTCCCTAGTGAGGATCGTACTATTTTTTTAACAAGGTTTTCAACTGCATAGCCTATTCAGTGTCGAAATTCAACGTGGGTAGAAGTTGTCGGCAAATTTTTCCTTGAGATAGGGTTATTTTTCGTGCCGTCAATCTACGACACGGACCTCCCGGCTGTATTTCCCTCCCGGAGAAGCCATGCTCTGGATTTCATCGCCGTTTAAAAGCCAGATCTCTTGGATTCAGTGTGGTTCTCTCGGAATCGTGCGATCGTTCGATGTCGCGTAGTTCCTACACAAGACATCGGAGAACATGGATTGTTTCACGAAAAATTATTCTCATTGCGAGATTTATCGATCTCCAGGGTTTATTGCAGAGATCCTGAAATCACCAATATACAGGGTGTATCTAAATTGGTGTCAAATATTTCGGGGACGTGTTCGTAACACCAAAACATTACAAAAAGTTCATATGAACATTGGTCTCAAAATAATTATTTCAGAGTTACAAGACAAATTTAATGTTACAAAAATTGCTCGGAGTGGCTTCCTCCTGCTTCGATGTGTCCCCTAAACCTGCGTTACATGCTCTGGCGTGCTCTGTTGAAAATTCCTGGAGTGTTTCGTATTTCGTCAAATCCAGTTTGGATACGCTCTCAGAATATCAACATTAAGCACAGGAGTCGCATAAACCAAGGACTCTAAATGTTCCCAGACGAAGAACTCCATTGGATTCAAATCAGGCAATCGAGCAGGCCATGCAATGAATCCCCCTCGACCAATACATCTTTGGGGAAATCGATCATTATAAAAATAACGAACTATCAGATTGAAATGAGCTGGAGCAGCATCGTGTTAAAACACATTCGATGGATGACGTCCAGAAGCACATCATCAATTAAATGATACAAATCATATCGTTCTGTTCACTCACAGAATACATTTTCTTCTGATTCCTTCGCTCTACAAAATACAAACAAACAAAAAACCACCAAACAATCAGCGGTCAATGAAGGGACAAATCCTTTAATAACTCCCTAACGAATGGTTTTCGGACCCATGTTCTTATTAACTTTTTTAATTGTTTTGATGTTAAGAACACGTCCCCGAAATATTTGACACCAATTTAGATACACCCTGTATAGCAATTAGACCAGAAAACATTGCAGAAAACTAGGAGCAAATAAGCCGATATTTGTTGCTATGGGAGAAATGGGTGAGACCATTGTTACACATTACGTGGTGAGCAATTATGGCGCACAGAATTTCGTAGGGAAGAACTGATTGATTCTATTGGTAAGAATTGTCTGCAAAATTGCACTTGAAAGCCATAGGGATTGAGGTCGAGGGTGTGGCTTAATTAACCCCGTAAGTGATTGCTAAAGTCGTTTATGTCACATAAATTATCTCTTGAAAGCAATATAAAGTGGCATACAATTCGAGTAAGTGGGGACGCCAACAAGCTATAATGTAGCTCTACATTTTGCCTCCGCCGCGTTTTCAAAATTGTCTTGAACGTTTCGATATAGTGGTTTGTTGCGTTTTAATAACACGTTGCCAGGTTCTGTCTATTCTAAGCAACATTTGGGAAGATACGGCACTCGAAAAACTTTTTAAGACAACCTTCGTAATTCGTTTCATAGCACAGTAACCATTATAATTATCGGCATGGTTTTCCACTCCCCTTGTCCCTCATGAAACTCTCTGGTGTTGTCAGATCAGAATATTAAATGTAATTAAATTTATTTAATATTTTATGTAGTTACAATCATAGGTAGGAAGTTCGTACCAAAACAGTAGATTCCAGGTGAGTACAGCGAGGAGTATAGATGTCACCCGCGTCTCGCCCTGTCCCAGCTCGCTACAGACGATGCGCAGTTCACATAAACAACGCATAGTATCATTCTGTGGAGCTGTGTACAGTCGTGAATAGTTTGAAGAATATTGTTAATTTATATTAATAGTTTAGGTTTTGAACAAAGTGAGCTGTTCTGTTATTATTGTATTATTTACATCAAATTAATATTATGCATGATTCCAAAAAAAGCAAACTCATCTATTATTAAATAATTATGTAAACAGGAGGTTTGTAACTCGTTTATTTTTCCCGGATTATTCTTCGTTAAATGTTGACGTCTCGTGCTGCTATGCATTCGGTTGCGTTACAGTTCCAGTTCAACATCGGAATTACGATACGAACTTCCTAGCTGCCATTACGATAGAAATGAAACATTTTCTTGAAAACAATTATGGGTTTAATATTATGTGCTACATACGAGATACACTATCAGATTCACAAAGTAGTTGTTCACCTGATGATAGTAAGATATAGTATCATATTTCAGATTTGCTCCAGTAACGTCTTATGGCGTAGAATGAATATTTTCCAAGTACAAATATTGTTTTTATTTTTTATGACCATAAAAGGAATATTTATTTTGATGAAATGAAAATGTTCGTTGTTACTTGTTATAAATTTTCATACTTCAGTCAAAATGTTATAACATTTTAGTAAAAAAATGTATCTCTATAAAAACTTAATTACAGAACGAAATGTTTTTTTCTGTTGTTGTTACCATATTAATTTCATTTCATTATAGATATTCTACTTGAGAATATGATCAATAATATTAATAAATAGTTCTACATGTGATTTAGATTAATCCACTATGCTAATATTATTAACGTGAACGTAACAAGTACAAGCCTGCAACCCAGAGCACCGACTGTCGATTCTCTTACAAAGGAGCAAAACTGCTCTTAGGAATGACGTCACGGACCATGAACCCTGTCGACCACTGTCTTAATAGTACATTGCTTTAATTTATTATTATTATTATTATTATTATTATTATTATTATTATTATTATTATTATTATTATTATTATTATTATTGGGCGAATCCAGAAATGCATATAGAATATTAGTTGGGAGACCGGAGGGAAAAAGACCTTTAGGGAGGCCGAGACGTAGATGGGAGGATAATATTAAAATGGATTTGAGGGAGGTGGGGTATGATGATAGAGACTGGACTATTCTTGCACAGGATAGGGACCGATGCCGGGCTTATGTGAGGGCGGCAATGAACCTTCGGGTTCCTTAAAGGCCATTTGTAAGTAAGTAAGTAAATTATTATTATTATTTACTTACTTACTGGCTTTTAAGGAACCCGCAGGTTATTTACCGCCCTCACATAAGCCCGCCATCGGTCCCTAGCCTGTGCAAGATTAATCCAGTCTCTATCATCATATCCCAGCTCCCTCAAATCCATTTTAATATTATCCTCCCATCTACCTTACGGCCTCCCCAAAAGACTTTTTTCCTCCGGCCTCCCAACTAACACTATATGCATTTCTGGATTCGTTCATACGTGCTACATGCCCTGCCCATCTAAAACGTCTGGATTTATTTAATGTACCTAATAATAATAATAATAATAATAATAATAATAATAATAATAATAATAATAGTTTTTGTTGTTGTTGTTGTTGTTGTTGTTGTTGTTGTTGTTGTTGTTGTTGTTGTAGGAGAACGATTGACTTGTTCATAGCTTATGACTCTCTTTCTATTTATTAAACACATTCGAATCTTACAGCAAATTGTATTTATTTATCTTAATTCTACTATCCTAATTTATTACTGTATAGACGTTACACGTTACTGTTTTTTTTTTAATATAAAGGTACATGTTTTAAATTGTAGGTAGGCCTACATTTACTCGAGATTTATTGCGAATATTATTTTAAAATTTTCTACCTTTATAAATCAGTGCATTGGGAATTAAATGATTAATTACGAAAGTAGCATAATGTATAATTAATTGCATCAGATGTCAAAACTAAATAAAATACTGTTTTTTTTTTAATTATGTGTATATGGATGTAGATATGTTTGAAGCGCTGACTGGAATCTCATCACTGCATGGTTTCATGAACACGTATGTCATTATTTCGTAGCGAAGTTTTAAGTCTGTTGATACAATTTTTTCACATATGCTGTATATATTTGTGCTCAAGTTAAATGTTTCGTATATAATTAAATTTTGGATTTCAGTAATTTTGCTTTGTTTAAACCCTCAAACTATACAAAAAAATAACAATATTTAATTATGAATACAGCTTTTCTGATACTTTGTAAATATGAATTTCAAATTCATAATATATAATAAAAATTCGTTTAGACTATTACACTTTTACTACGTCATACTACTTTTGACCAATAAAACGGCACGAAAGGACGTATTTCAGCCAATCATGGTTGCTTATCGCACAATTTTATCGCGTCCCTAGCATTTGTTTCTTTGTTTGCCAACATTTGAAACTGCGCTGGTCTGGACGTCAAAAATATATATAAAATTACAAACTACTCCAGCCGATGCACAGCACTTTCAAATATGACTCGCATTGGCATTTAAGAACAAGAATTAATAAAAATCACTGATCATACCTATGCATCTTCTGAAATTCTATTTACAAATAAATGAAGAGCACCATTCGGAAATCCTGAATAAGTTGAATACACCATGTAGGCCATGGATAGTCAAGTATCAGAGATTGTTTAATATTAAGATTTATTGAAAATCATCTGTCAAGTGACGTTGATTACTGGGATTCGGATAATTGAAGTGGAATGCAACTGTTTTAATAAAAATGAAACTGAATCAACAAAGCCTTCTTGACTAGTAACACTGCCATCATGATGTAGATCGAGAACTTCTCGACGAGAAGGCATTGCTAGTAATCATAACTCACTACTGCCATCTAGCATGCATCTAGCGTAATTTTTGTAATGTTGAGATGGTACAATAATACATTTGAAGACAGTTGTATTTTCGTAAGTCAATTAATATTTTATTGTATTGGAGTACTTCGTTACTTCTAATCTTTATATATTTTCTTCTAATCGTGTAATAGTCAATTAAATCCCACTCGAGTTTTGATTTTCTCTAGATAAATCAAAACCTCTAGTGAGATTACTGTTGATAAAATTAAAGGTATGAAGCGTTGGAATCCGCTGTTTTAAGAGCCTATCCCTTTAAGCCATACTATAAGAAGTTCCGCGAACTTCATTCAGTGACCGCTGAAATTCCCAGTTCCACTTTATTACTCCTGTCAATAGAGGGCACTTGCGATCTAGTAGTGCCCATGTTGAGCTGTGTCTGTCCTTTCAGCAGACTGCCGTGCAATTTACCAGTTTATGTAGGACTGTCCTGATAGATTGAGGCTCTGTCGTTATTCAAGTCTAAAGCTTATAAAAAAACTGTAGCAGTTCTTCAGTTTTCTTTACACATCATCAGTCATCACCGTCCATCATGTCCATTTAAGGTTTCAGTCATGTAACCCTTTCCGAAAATCATAGTTCAAATCTGATCTGGTCATCTTCTTTCCGGTCGTCAGCTATTCCTTCCGTTGTACTTACAGTTTTTATATTTAGTAGCCACCCTTGTTTTTTTTAAATTGGTTATTTTACGACACTTTATCAACTCCTATGGTCAGGCTTAGGATCCTGGGCACTTTAGCAACCAATGCATTCACAACTTGACTATAGAGTTCATTGAACATAGTAGACAGACATACTGTGAATGTAAACAACGACGTCATTGTGCTTCGTTATATTCTACAGTTAATAGTACAATCTAGTGACGGTGGAAAATGAAGTAGGATACATACCTTATAAGTTTTCATGTCTCTCGGCGACATTGAAGTCGTTAGCGTTACAAGGAACAACCATGTAGTAAATATTTGCAACTAGTTCGAAAAAACTGTTCATTATATATTGAAAATGCACTGTGATGGCCTGAGTTCGTTTCGTAGGGAGAGACGAAGAATACTGTGCCTCTAATCACGAACCGGATTGTACTCTAACGCACAGGTAAACAAAACTCAACGCGCCACCTCATTCCATCTATACTCCGTTGCACTTTTAACTTCACTTCATTCTTAAGTTGTTTCGGATCCTAAACCTGGCTATAGTTATCTAGTGTCTAAATGAGATGAAAGTGATAATGTCAGCGAATTGAGTCCAGGGTCCAGCATCGAAAGTTACTCAGCATCTGCTTTTAATGGGTTGAGGGAAAACCCAAGAAAAAACCTCAACTAGTTAACTTATCCCAACCAGGATTAGAATCCGGGTCCACTCGTTTCATGGTCAGCTTCCTTCTTAATTTTGCATCGTCCATTCTTAGTAAATCAGAAATCTTGAAAATCTTATTTCTTCAGCGATGATTTTTTTTTTAATTTCACGCAGGTAGCATCATTTCTAGCCACAGGCGGCGTAGCTCAGGTGGCAGGCGCGCTTGCCTGCTGAATCGGAGCTACGCTCAAGGTGGGTTGGATTCCCGCTTGAACTGATTAATTGGTTGCTTTTTCCGAGGTTTTCCTCAATCAGGTAATAATTGGCGAATCCTCTGCCTCATCTCGGTAAATACCATGACGTTACCACCAACACCATCGACGCTTAAGCACCTAGTAGTTGATTAAGCGTCGTTAAATAAACAATTGAAGAAGGATGTAACACCAAAGAATGGAATATATGATATAGGCGAAAAAAGTAATTTTAAAAGATTTATTTATAACAATAAATTATTGCATTCAATGGCTGTATAAACTTGTATCCTTGTTTACTTAAATATTTGTGATAGTAAATATAGGCCAAATGAAATATGTCCCTGAAATTATTTTCCTTTCTCCTGAAGCATAAATTGGAGTTTTTTGGTTACATCTTTATTCCGGGAGGTCTTCAATTATATATATATATATATATATATATATTTCGTGACTGTCGTCACAGCGTGAGAACTTAAGTTGTTTTAAACCGTACCTTAGATATTCAATTTTTCGACCTACATGACTCGTCATATCTCCGTCAGGCGAGCAAGAAGCTGAGGATCTCCGGTGCCTCTAATGCAGATCCTTGAGTCGTCTAGATCCACTAGCACTACCATTGACCAATTTTCGGACAAACCGCAGGTATCACCCACCATTGGTTACGTTCGATTCGGCGTTACGCAAACACAAGAGGTGCCCTATTTTTCGACACGGAAATAATAACGTAAGTATAGTTGTGGAAAGTGTTGATGGAATGGCGGTGGGAAAATGGAAGGAGGATCCCTAGAAAAACCTTCACAACTTTGGCTATGTCCACCACAAATACACCCCTACTGTCTCTGACCTTCGTCTCTGCCAAATGGGCCTCCGAGGTGGGTAGAAGGAATGTAGCTTGCACTTAACTGCTTTTGAAGTTACTGAACGCATGCGAATCCGTTTGTTGGGTCTACCTTTCTCTTCAGGCGAACAAGGGGAAAGACAGGATAACTTATCAGCCTTCGAAACGCTTTTTATGAAGTCCACTACGTAATATGTGGTTCGGTCTTTGTTTTGATAAACTGTGAATTTTAACATTGCGGGCCTCCCTGACCATGTGGTCAACATGTTGCAGATCCACTGAAGGAACATCATAGGATAAGTGAATCCTATAGATTCACAAATTGAAGGATTTTAACAGTAACTGGTGGAAAATAAGAAGGAATTTTCAACCGCACAGTGACTTTTAAAAAACCTTTTGATTCATATTTAGTGGCTTCTTGAATTCAAACTGTATAAATCATTCGAATTCATTCTTAGCTAGCAATATGTGGGCGTAACTCAGTTGCGAACAAAATGGTCTCTGGGTTTTGAATCTAGAGCAGCGGTGGCGAAAATGTAATCGTGCGCCGAGCCACTGTGTAACCTGCAACGTGCATAGCACCTATGGAGGGAGGCGGACACCCGAAGGGGAAGTGAAGCAACTGTCTGACTTATTAACGGATTTTCATTTTCCTTACGACAAGCACTTAAATATAATTGTATACAGTACAAGCTACAAACTAATGTTTAGTACGTGTAACGAAGAAAGAAATGAACAATATCACAACCTAAAATTAACTGTCTTCAGAATGTCTCTGCGACAAAGTTTCAAAATCAGAAATTGTGTCACTTACTGCCAGTCGTAGTTGATCACGAAGGTATTTGTCTGTCAGTCGTGATCTAAATTTGGTTTTTACTATTTTAATTGTTGAAAATAATTTTCCACAAACGTAAGTTTTAGCGAACATGGCTTCAACAGAGCAAGCGAAAGAACGAAGCTTCGGATATTTATTTTTTGGCTAAGATTTGAAAGTTCAACATTTGTCAAGTCCTTACATCTAGCTTTCATTTGACATCACATAGTAAATCAGTGAGTTCAAATTGAAGAGCTAACCGCATTATTCGTACATCTGCTGAAAAAGGGTCGACGTACAGAGATGATGATGATAACAACAATAACACTTAACCTTTTAATGTTTCATCAGTAACATGTAGTATAATGCCGTTTTATGTTTACAACCGTTTTCCTCGTAATACTTGTGAACAAATCATACATTTAATATTCTCATCATATTGACAACAAAAAAATGCGTCCTCCCATCCTACTTGGAACTTTCGTACATGGTTTCGAGAAAGATTAATATGCCACTCGCAGGTCAGAGACAAATACAAATGGAACGGAGTTTGTCTCCAGTGAGTGAGAGGGTGGGGGTTGGCGGAGGTTAGAAGCAAGGGAAATGCACAGCTATCACTGCTAGCCACAATGTCTCGCGAGTCACGTTCTCGCCACGGCTGATCTAGAGGATTCAAGTAGCAAATACCCAGTCCCGTGGAATGGGGATGAACCTCAACCGACGCGACCGACACTAGGAATCAAACCATGGACCGCTTGGTTGCAAAGCGTGCGCGCTGTCCACTGTATTCCCTACTTCACCAGCAGCGGGAAAACGAAGCCATACCTCTTCTGCTATACATTTTTTTTTTGTACATAGTTTTTCATATCAATTGGCTGGTGTATTTTACCATTAATTATGCGTTCCTTGACCCCCGGGTATCGCATCTGTTGCAGCAGGCTCGGGTTTAGAATAGTGGACACATCGCCTTTCTGAAATGTGGACACAAAAGCACTGTTGAAAAGCGTTGTACTGCAAATCGTAGGCCAAAGAGCGATTAAGTGCCATGTCAATTACACGAAAGTAGTGTAGAAAAATGGGTCGCAATAAATACACATGTATTCGGGCCTTGAAGAACAGGTCATTAATAACGATTCCTTTAGCATGACTCATGTATGCAACCTCAGACAACAGGCTTCCATTTTTCTGCGCTAATCAGTGTACACAGTGTTGCCAATTCAGGGGCTTTCCCGCTAAATCTAGCTTTTTTAGATAACCGTCTCTCGGGTAAAATTATAGTATCCCGCTTAGCGGGAATACTAGCGTTTTTTAATCTGTAAAGTTTCTGAAATTGAATTCATATTAGCGGCTTTCATAATTACATTTAATTCGTTCAGTGTGTGTTTTGTGAAATAATGGATGTGTTAATGTAAGTAATAATTCCATATATATGTTACCGTTAAAACCCAAGATCCGTCAACTAGTAAAAACTAGTTCAAGCAAATATACTTATTCTGTTTTCGCTGTAAGAAAAATCCTAATGTAAACATAAGTATGTTGCTGTCATACCCGTGATTGGCTCCCACTCGAAACACTCACATGACGCAGGAAAATATAGTTCGTATTTGGAAACCACAGTCTTGTGTTATTTGAAAATTAAAAATTGAATTCTAGTTGTAAAATACAATAAAACATTTAACTTCACTCATATGTAAAACGCTATGTAAAAGAAAAGCTACTTATATATTTTGTTATGTAGTATGAACGCGGATGAATACCAACAGTAATACCGAGGTAGTCTGTTCTTGTAACAAGCTGGCGTCACTTGAGGTCGTAGTTGTTCACGTAAGCACGTGGTACTGAAGTATGGCTTCCGCATCCTCAACTGTCCTTTGTGAAGACATAAGACTTAAAAATAATTTAATTACAGTAATTATAAAGTAAAAGTTTCCTAAGCAAACGAATGCATAGTAGTGAGGTTAGGCCTATCTAACGTGTAACGGAAAGTGTTTAACATGAAACAGAATGTACAACAGTAGGCGGGAACACGTACTGAGAATTTATGGCGCCAAACAGTGGCCACTGAAGCCTCACTTTAGTCACGTGCTATTGTTTACATTAGGATTTTTCTTACAGTGAAAACATTATAGATAGAAAGTGAGTTTTCTAAGATCTAGAATCAATGACAGGTTAGGTTTGGTTTGTTTAGGGTTTTGTTTAGTAAAAGCATAAAAAAAAACGTAAACAAACCAAACCTAACTTGTCACTGATTCTAGATCTTCCGAAAATTCACTGTCTATCTGTCTACATTTTAAAATTAGTTTTTACTAGTTGAAATTGATTTTGTCGGATTTCGGGTTTTACTGGTAGGCTAACATAATATATAGTCCAGTAAGAATTGAAATATGTTGTGGCTGTGATAAAAGTGTTCACTATTGCTTTATAGCGCATTGGAATTGGTACTGATAAAAGTGTGCAATATTCGTGATATTGGCGGACGTATGTTCTATCTTGACCATAATAATAATAATAATAATAATAATATTATTATTATTATTATTATTATTATTATTATTATTATTATTATTATAGGGTTGGAAGTAAATCCCGAAAAGATTAAGTATATGATTATGTCTCGTGACCAGAATATTGTACGAAATGGAGCTATAAAAATTGGAGATTTATCTTTCGAAGAGGTGGAAAAATTCAAATATCTTGGAATACAGTAACAAATATAAATGACACTCGGGAGGAAATTAAACGCAGAATAAATATGGGAAATGCCTGTTATTATTCGGTTAAGAAGTCATCTAGTCTTCTGTCAAAAAATCTGAAAGTTAGAATTTATAAAACAGTTATATTACCGGTTGTTCTGTATGGTTGTGAAACTTGCAGTCTCACTTTGAGAGAGGAACATAGGTTAAGGGTGTTTGAGAATAAGGCTCTTAGGAAAATATTTGGGGGTAAGAGGGATGAAGTTACAGGAGAATGGAGAAAGTTACATAACACAGAACTGCACGCATTGTATTCATCACCTGACATAACTAGGAACATAAAATCCAGACGTTTGAGATGGGCAGGACATGTAGCACGTATGGGCGAATCCAGAAATGCATATAGAGTGTTAGTTGGGAGGCCGCTGGGAAAAAGACCTTTGGGGAGGCCGAGATTTAGGTGGGAAGATAATATTAAAATGGATTTGAGGGAGGTGGGACATGATGGTAGAGACTGGTTTAATCTTGCTCAGAATAGGGACCAATGGCGGGCTTATGTGAGGGCGGCAATGAACCTCCGGGTTCCTTAAAAGCCAGTAAGTTATTATTATCATTATTATTATTATTATTATTATTATTATTATTATTATTATTATTATTATACATTAAAATCAAGAGATATTTGTTAAAAAATCGCGGGTTTTCGAAAGCCATCTGGCGGGATTATACGAACAACTGTTGGCAACACTGAGTGTACAGGATGTAGTCCACTCTCTCAGCGCGTAGTCGGGGTTTCTTCAGTAGAAATGACTTACAGCAGTAGCATCAGGCAGACCTCTGGAGACCCTGCGCAGTGGAAGTCGGACAAGAAATGGTTTCCCTTTCCTCCCCGAGCCTTCCCCTCTCCCCCATCCCGCTGCCTCTTGGCTCGTTACATATCCGACCGACGTCTCCTCCTGTATTATGTATTTTACTGTCGTTTGTAATTACTGGATATTATCGTAATTACGCCTCGGCTTGCTCGGGACCGGCTGCATGTTATTGGCTAGCAGGCGCACCACGTGACCCTAACTGCAGCAGCCTGAAAGGAAATCCAACATGGGGCTAATATCATGGCATAGCTACTTACCATAGGCCATTGACCTTCAGCTTATCTGTAGCTGGATATCGGAATGTCGAATTGAACACATAAAATTAAACCAGTTGTATATGAAAATTGGGAAGTGGTCTCTAAGGCAGGTACTTGCATGATCGGGCAATGGAATAATATCAGTAGCGAATACAAAGGAAGTCTGGGAACTTGTGGGATTTATTGTAACGCTATTTACATCATGTGAAAGTTGTAAATTGAATCTAGACCTGGGATCATGTATTGAAGTTGTGAGAACGGGCTTGTGGGAGTGTTTCGTGGCTACGTGTACCATATGGATGCCGCGTTGTCATCCCCCTCCCACAAGTGTAAGATATTGTTGTTGAATTAAGCTATTTATAAGTCTTGTGACGTTTTTATAAATTCATACAGAGGAAGACTGAGCTGTTGGTGGTATTCTATGTATGGAGGCTTGCTGCAGCCCGAAGTGTAGAGAAACGAAAATCAGAGTAGCGTAGACAAAGGTTCTGAAATTTTATAATATTGATTAAAAACCAGAACTTACAACAGCTCAGTATAATTTCTTACAAAGCTAAACAGGGAAGTGTCGAATAATCTACAGTGTCTTGAGATAGCAGTAGAAATCTCACGCGGTAGTGAGCTTTTGCTACTGATCCTAGGCTGTGCTCGAGCGTGGGTTCAAATCCCACTTGGCCTGATTACCTGGTTGAGTCCCGAGTTTTCTCCAACTGTAAGGAAATTGTCAAATAATCCCATGCTAATCATTGGACTCATCATCCAAAATACTATCCCCCTATCAATGCAAGGCAAAACCTTGTTTAAAAAACCGAAATTCACGGCAGCATTATTTCTTAAATAATAAGAAAGAGCCTAAATCCATAAAAATGCGAAAATGAGTTATCACCGGAAAAATGATAATTCTTGATAGATACATCTTACATATTGAATGGGCCTATGCCCTGCTAACATTAATGATAGTGTGAGTTTGTATCTTTGTTCCAAAAATATCGGTTCTGTGCCCAGGGATTTGAGGCTTTTCTCTGCGTTTTGTAAGTTGACATTCCAAGTTGAACACCGTCATGTAGAAGACTGTGGTTTAAACCAGCGTTTCTCAAACTATGGTTCGCGGACCACCTGTGGTCCTCGAGGTCTGCATTTGTGGTCCTTCAAAAAAGAAAGAAGAAAAAATAAAATTCAAACGAATTGCGTATCACACTATAGCTTAAAATCTCAGAGTTTGGAAATGACACATGGCAATCGAATTTCACGTTTTCTCCCAGTACTGCTTTTATGAAATTTATTACCCTGCTCGTCTATCGACTTCCCAGTCTACTCTCAACAGCTAAAGAGGGATTTGAAGCACTATATACGTGGGTTTCTCGACATCTTTTCCCTGCACATCTGGCGCCGCGCGTGTAACCCAGCCAGGGACCACCCGAATTCATAACAGACGACCAAAGTACCGAACCTTAATTCAGTTTTAAAATATAAGTATACTGGCATTAAAATATGCTACGAAAATGATAAATTTTCTTTCGAAGGGAACACGAGTAAGGTTGTCCACGGAACTGTTCTGACTTTAAAAAGTAGTCCCCAGTTCAAAAACGTTTGAGAAACGCTGGTTTAAACCATTACGCGACTGTTTCCATTTGTTTTTCAGAGACACTAAATGGGGAAAGTGTGAAATAGTTTGCAGTGTCTGGGGAGAGCAGTGGAGGCTACCGGTGTAGCTCAGCGACCGGGCGTGGCATTAAGAAAAATATTAATAAAATAAACTAGCAAGCAGCATGTCTCACAAAATAAATACATAGAAACATGTAGCTACTTCATAAATACTTGCAGTAAAAATTTCAGCCAGATCGATTAATATTTGGCATAAGAAAGTTGGAGTTGAATCAACAAAAATGAACACAGAAAAATAGATTTGAAAATAAAATGAATATTTATGTAAATTAATATTCTCCTCCGCTACCTTCATCTAGTAACTTCAGGGAGCCAACAAGAAGTTACTAGATTTGTAATCAGAAATTCTAAAAAAGAATTCTTCGATGAAAAACAATTTTGACAGCTCTTTAAATTCCACGCCCCCTTCCAGCCTTAATTTGAAAAGTGTAAACATACGAGTATTTGTAATCAGAATTGAGCTGAATCCATTTGGGGTATGAAAACATAAATTCCGAATAAGTGAAATAGCTAAAAAAAAATTTGGAAAAATTTTCATGATTTTCAGTGGAGTCTTCCCTTAATTAATAGTTCATAGTATTTTGTTGTTTAGTTCGTAAATAACTCTTGTATACATGTAACTCTCATCTAAATCAAATTGTTGAATTCTATGTAAGTTCCTGCATATGTATATATACTTTTTGCTGGTTGAGTGGAAGAGAAGGCCTTACGGCTTTAACTCTGCCAGCTAAAATAAATCATTATTATTATTATTATTATTATTATTATTATTATTATTATTATTATTATTATTATCTCCTGTATTCTCGCCGTGGACATAGCGCCAGGCATTAAACAGTTCCGACTTGGGAAAACAGAAATAAAATGGTGCGTTATTTGGCGTGCTTGATCACGATCACGGCCCGGTGCACATCTGAGAGTTGTCAGCGTTTCGTTCGTTCTCAGACGTGAACGCGAGATAGCGGTGAATAATCACCTTTCGACTCCGACCGACTTTATCTCAGGGGGAAAGCGTCCCTCACGGTTAATATTTGATAGGCGTCTGGACGAGGTGATGAAGCTCGACTTCTCAATAACGTGTGTGAAGTGTAACGCCGCTTCCGCTTCCACCTCGTTTTATATTGGCACTTGCACTCCCAGCCCAGAGCGCAGGGGAGCGAGCGGCGGGTATTTTTCAGGAACAACGTAAGCTGTCAAACTGCGAAGAGGTCTCGTAAAAGGCATCTCTGTGGGTGTTAATGAGCGAGGGACATTGCATTCTCTCTCGTCACAACGAAGCGGGGAGGAATGCGGAATTCTGTATTCCACTAGATTTCTACGTGTTTCCTAGAAATGAAAAAGAACCATCTGTGGCCAGTACAAGCAAATATACTATGAAAGCAGCGCATACCGTGTACATGTTGAAATATAATAAATGGGCTATTCCATATGAAATCGATCAGTAAAAAACCTCGCATTTTTTTATACTCTAATTTTTTCCCTACTTATACAAGGTGCTGCAGGGGAGTGCATTTTCAAAAATATACTATCGAAAGTCAAACGGTTTTCGTATTATTGAGCGACAAATTTAGCGTATTTTATAAAAACAAGCCTCTTTCAGCGCTCAGAACTCTGGAACCATTTACTGCAGAACATTGAACGAGAGCTTATTTTGAAGCTGACATTTGGTAGGTTATGTTAAGAAGTGATCCTTATTTTTATTGTACACAGTGAGACAGATAATCTGATTTTACTTACTTTTAGGCTTTTTGGCCATTTGTAAAAATGTAAAAAAAATATTGAGAATAAACCTTGCATTATTAAGAGGGATTCGGCATTGTTTGCTTAGTGGTACGGCAATAAGTTTCGAGGGTATTAAATAGATTATTTTCACACGCATAGACTTGAACGGCGCAGTACCGCGCGCACTGGCCGAGAGCTGATGATAAGCGAGCATTGGGCGTCATTTTACTCCTGTGTTTATGAAAACTTGTGATAAAGCTAGCCTAGCCATGACTGCTAGACGACACAACATGTGTTTGTCTCCTGGCCTTACTTGTCTCGACTACCTCCTGTCTCACAGTCAGCTGGTTAGTTCACGCGCGTACTATTTATTTTCTTTATTTGATATTTTCAATACTTTCTTATCAACATACCACCAGTAAAAAATATGTGTTTAGTTGTACTTTCAATGCGGAATGTAACCATATAGTTTAAAAATATTTTTTCGTGGCCAAAGGCGTCTTAATGAAGAAAAATCTAAATTTCTCCATTTCCATAAAAAGTAAGAAAAACTGTTTATATCAAAATAAACCATGATTTTGATCATTGCGTGAAAGGGTTTCGGAGCCACAACAGTTTAAAGTTGCAAATTTTATGAAAATACGATAAATTTAAATATTAATTTAAACACTATTACGTTCTGATGCCTCAAACTTTGCACAAAGCATTATATCACAGTTGTCTACGGACAGAAAAAGTTTCATTGTATTTAAAAATTGCAAGGTCAATTTTCTCTATATTTCGGTCGATTTGAGTTGGAATAGCCCAAATGTAGGTTTATCAGGGATGCTTCTGAGGAGGTTTCAGGCTTGATATCTCTCTCCTTTCACCGGCAGTTCAATGCCAATTCGGGTTCGATTACCGGCATCGGCTGTAGTAATGCTTGTGGCTGTCAAGCTCCCAGGATGCGGATTTCTCCGGAGATCTTCCGTTTTTTGCAATTCACGAATTTTATTCCAACTCCATTCTTCATTTCGGTGTCACGATTCTGATTATTAATACTGTATGCATATAATCAAATATGCTTCATTATTAAATCCCGTTTTTAATTTTGAATGGAAGCTCCCGGCTCTTCTTTTTACGTTCACGACGTCATACATCATAAGGTCCCCCACCCAACCTGACCAAATATAAAAGATTTGTGTAGGTGTGATTTTTTGTACTAGAAGTCGTATTTATATTTATAGTTTACAATAGGCCAGTTCAAAAGGGAAACAATTCAAAATGTAAAGTCTTAAGATAACTACATTCCACGTTGGTATGAAAAATCCAAGGATCATTGTAATTATCCCAAATTCTGTTAATGATGTTTTGTTAAATAGTGCAAGTTTCAATTAGAATTACCCTATGTTAGTTGGATTTTTTTTTTTTTTACTGTAATACGAAACTTTAAAATGCAGTTATCTCGAAACTTTGCATTTTGAGTTCTTTCCCTTTTGAACTTGCCCCCTGTTTGTATCTAGAAATTTGTATTTCGTAGTATGATGTTATAGGTCGTTAATGAAGCCTATAAATAAGTACAGTAACTTCTCTCTCATCCGGACAGTAGGATAGGTCATTATTATTGGCTACTCACAGTACAGTACGTGCCTTCTTCCTCCCCGCCATGTACTTTTTTCCTCCCCCTATTTGCAACCCCGTTGTGCTTTCAGTAAATCACAGATTGTGAGTGGAAGAAGTTCACTATGCTTTCTAAGACATTTACTGATAAACGCTCGAAGTTTAGTCATTTTTTAAAAGACAAATTGGATATTTTGAAGCGGCTGGATGAAGGGGAAACTATTTCTGGTATCCCAAGAAGTACAATTTATGACTGGAAGCGTAATCGGGCTGCATTGGAAGAATATTGTGCATCCACGAGCTCTAATGACAAGCGCCGTGCGTTGAAGCATCTAGTGTTTTCAAATACGATAAGGAACTGTTTCTATGGTTTCAAGAACAAAGAAGGAAAGGTACTCCAATATCTGGTCCGATTCTGAAAGAGAAAGCGCTTGATATGCTTAAGAAATATGGAGGCGATAATTTCTCTGCTAGTGATGGGTGGTTGTCAATGTGGAGGGAAAAGTATGGTGTTCGTCCGCTTGCAATTTGTGGAGAGAGGATGTCAGCTGATACCCTTGCAGCTGAAGAATATAAAACTACATTCCAGATTTGGTGAGTAAACTACAATTATCTCTCCAGCAGATATACAATTGTGACGAAACCGGTTTAAATATCAAATGTTTACCGAAAAGAACTTTAGAATCTACATCATACAAAACTGCGCCTGGATTCAAAATCCAAAAAGAACGTGTGACTGAATTAGCTTGCTACAATGCATCAGGGGCAAATAAGCTTCCCTTGATGTTAATTGGAATAAATTTAAAAATATACTGATTGTAACTATTGTAATCGGCGATTTAATTATTGTATTATTCAAATGTTCACAAATATTTTCTTGTCGTATTTACTCATATCAATTATGCAGACGATGGAGGGATAGTTAACTAAGTTCCGTACCGTCTTGCAGTAAGGCGTGGCCTATGAAATCACGTGAATGCCGAACGACGAAGCGGACTGACGACATAGCAACGGATCACAGAGAATTTACTTTCCTTCAAAATTCCGAGTATAATTTACGGACACAGAATGTTGTTATAATTATTTTTTTAATTTGTCCCTAAGTACTGCATATTGAATCAAATCCCATTTATTTCATTGTAGGGGTGACGGTGAATGGAGAAATTGTGAGCTAGCAGAAGAACTCCGTACAATACCTCTGCTCACTAAACATTTCATTTGGAATGAACGGGATTTGAATTGGGATCTGTAACGTGGAAATCCCACTAGTAGGCATTAGAACAGTGGCAAGTTTGCAGTTAGTGCGTAGTAGGCCTACACTTATATCAGTTTCATTCGCTATAGACAAAAGTGTTAATTTAAGTAAAAGTTTGCATGTTGTGCAGCCCGGATTTTTGTGTAATTACTGTACGTGTTCCGTTATTTTCCATCTGCAGATCTAGGAAGTGCACCGCTTTGGGAATTACGGTGTTAAGCTTTGACATATTAAAATGCAACGTTACACATTACGTGGTTTACACAAATTACAATATTTCTGCGCTTTTTTTTACACAAAACTACTTACTTACAAATGACTTTAAGGAATCCAGAGGTTCATTGCCGCCCTCACATAAGCCCGCCATCGGTTCCTATCCTGAGCAAGAATACTCCAGTCTCTACCATTATATCTCACCTCCCTCAAATCCATTTTAATATTATCTTTCCATCTACGTCTCGGCCTCCCCAAAGGTCTTTTTTCCTCCGCCCTTCCAACTAACACACAATTTACATTTTTGGATTCGCCCATACGTGCTACATGCCTTGCCCATCTCAAACGTCTGGATTTAATGTTCCTAATGATGTCAGTAAAGAATACAATGCGTGCAGTTCTACGTTGTGTGCGTAGTCGGGAAGAAAGATTGCGAAAAAAATAGAATCGAAAAAGAAAGGAAGAAAGAAATACTTAGAGTTAGTAGAAAATAAAAAAGAAGGAGAGAGAAAAAAACAGAAGGAAAATATTATTTTCGAATCCGTATAATCTTCCATTATGTGTAGGCCTATACAATTCCAAACAACTAGACAACAAAATTACAATTGTCAAGTTGAAATTTTTGTAGTTCACGATGAAACTTCGAATTATATTAAAATGAAAATAGAGGTTTCCAAATTGTTTCGGTTTACTGAAACTATTGCTCAACAATTTTAATAGCAGCTTAATGTTTTGTAATTTGTAACTGCGTCCTTAGTATCCCAGCAATTTCTAATGGAATCTTGACTATCCAAGCAAATTTTTGACGGCGATCTTAATATCTCAGCAGTTTTTAATGTCGTAATTTGTGTCTCGGTTATTTTTAATGCAGGTGTTTTTGTCTCATAAATTTTATTATTAACAGCGTTCTGTGTTTCTTAGCAATTTCTAACGTTTCCATTAGTCTCAGCAATTTTTAACGTTTCCATTAGTCTCAACAATTTTTAACGTTTCGTTAGTCTCAGCAATTTTTAACGTTTCGTTAGTCTCAGCAATTTTTAACGTTTCCATTAGTCTCAACAATTTTTAACGTTTCGTTAGTCTCAGCAATTTTTAACGTTTCGTTAGTCTCAGTAATTTTTAACGTTTCCATTAGTCTCAACAATTTTTAACGTTTCGGTAGTCTCAGCAATTTTTAACGTTTCGTTAGTCTCAGCAATTTTTAACGTTTCGTTAGTCTCAGTAATTTTTAACGTTTCGTTAGTCTCAGCAATTTTTAACGTTTCCATTAGTCTCAGCAATTTTTAACGTTTCGTTAGTCTCAGCAATTTTTAACGTTTCCATTAGTCTCAGCAATTTTTAACGTTTCGTTAGTCTCAGCAATTTTTAACGTTTCCATTAGTCTCAACAATTTTTAACATTTCGTTAGTCTCAGCAATTTTTAACGTTTCGTTAGTCTCAGCAATTTTTAACGTTTCGTTAGTCTCAGCAATTTTTAACGTTTCGTTAATCTCAGCAATTTTTAACGTTTCGTTAGTCTCAGCAATTTTTAACGTTTCCATTAGTCTCAGCAATTTTTAACGTTTCGTTAGTCTCAGCAATTTTTAACGTTTCCATTAGTCTCAACAATTTTTAACGTTTCGTTAGTCTCAGCAATTTTTAACGTTTCGTTAGTCTCAGCAATTTTTAACGACGTCCTCGCCATGACTGCAGCAGTTAGACATAATAGTGTCTAAGGCATTTTATTGACATCCTTACAATCTCGGAAAACTTCTGACGGCGCTCTTAGAATCTAAGCAATTTTTAACGTTGTCCTTAATATCTCGGCAATTTTTAATGGGTGCATTTGTGTCTCACAAGCAAACGTTCTGATGGAGGCAGGTAAAAAAGTTATTTTTTTTTCTTCCACCATGTTAATAATGTCAAAAGAAGTGCTTACACAAATTTTCGTCACTCGACCGCAATTACGAGAGCCGTAAAAAATAAGTCCGCCACAGACCGTTATCAGAAAGAAAACACAATTTCACTGGAAAAATTTATTGGAACAGACACAGTAATTGTTGCGCTATTTTTCAACATATTCTCTACCGGAATTGAGAAATTTGTGATATCATGGGATCGACAGAGAGGTGCAGACGGCTGTAAAACTCTGGTTCCGATCCCAGGCGGCTGACTTCTATGACACAAGGATACAAAAATTGATCCCTTGGTATGACAGATATCTCAACTCCAGTGGGGAATACGTTGACAAATAGCGCAATCTATTTCAATAAATCTTTCCATGAAATTGTACTTTATTTCTGTAAAGGGCCCCAGGGAAAATCACTTTCTGAACGGCCTCGTAATTGCGGTCGAGTGGCCAAAATTTGTTTAGACACTTGTTTTGACATTATTAACATGGTGGAAGAAAATTATCTCTTTTATCTGCCCCCATCAGAATGTTTGCTTGTAAGTAAGTAGTTCTAGGTCTCGCAAGCAGGGAATACCGACGGAAGGAATGCGAATGAAACAATGCAATAAGAAAGAGCGGGCGACAGGTAAGGTCACGAGATAGCTTGAATGATATTCAAGAGTACAGTCGGAAGAAAAATGACATCGATAGAATCAGTCTTACGTTGTGATAGTTACATTACGACTTTAGTTTGTTCCATTGCATGTGAATACGTGTCTTGTATCGCACGGTATTATTATTTCATTCGTAAACATATGTTGCGCGTTTAATTAGCTTCGAATTTTTCTCTTACTACGTTCTTTATTTCCACAGCGATGTCCTCATTTGTTCGTCTTCTTGGAAGAGACAGTACTTCCATCGGCACGTTCCTCTCCCCCCCTCGGCGTGCCTACATACATACACACGTCAAAACAGACAGCAACGCCACCATTGCTTTTCGGTAATCCTTCCTTGCGCGAACTATACATCCCAGCAAGATGATATTGTCGCAGTAATAGCATTTAGAAATAATGGTACACATTAATTGAAAGAAAAGAACAGTACAGTATACAGCAGTAGTTCTTGGGTGTTGTGGTGTCACTTCCGAGCGTTATTGAGAATGCGCTGAAAGTGTTTTTAAGTTACTTTGCCTATCTCAAAGTATGATACAAGGTCCTAGTGTTTATAAAAATCAGTGATGAAGTCAAATGAAGGTAAGGGCTATTAACTATATAGGCCTATGTTTTTAATGCCTGGTACATCTTTAGTCCAAAACATCGAGTAGGATTTATGGTGGGCACAGATTTTGAACCCTGGTCTCCGGCATATAAAACCGAAAGACCGTTGAGCCAACTGTGAGCCTACCTCCACGTATCGATTCATTGATTATTGGTATCTGCCTTCCTTATCGCATGCAAATAAACAGAACAGATATCTCTTTATATTCGTTTGTCCTCGCAAATTAAATCAAAAAGGATTTCATCACAATGTACATTGTTCATTAAGTTCTTAATGTGTGCGATAAACCCGCGTGGGCGTGGAGAGGACATGGAGGTAGAGCTTCATGCTTCATGAACCATATCACGAGATGAAGGTCGCTAATTAGAATCACGTTCCGGCCGTTTCATCCCTTGGGAATGGAATGAATGGGACTGAGAGCCGGTCTGGTGGTGAAACAGGCGCAAATGGTCAGTGCTGTGCAGTGCCTCGCGTTCTGAACAATAACGGCAGACAGTGTTGCCGTGTGTGGTCTTAAAAGAGTTCCTATCGATGCATAAAATATGCTGTCTACGTAGAGTTATATCGGTATGCGATCATTGAAAAGTCAGAACGTTCGTAAAATCCCAGACACATTATTAAAAAATAAGGTTTACTTTTTAACCCTTAAATTGACTATGTATCCTATAGAATACAAAGTTTAATAGGCGATATGCTATAATTTTAATACAATAGAAAAAAATTGGTACAACATATAAAAATATGGACATTGCGATAGTTGTTTTCTTTACGGTCCGACAAAGTTTAATAAATTAGTGTGAGAAATGAAGCTTTGCCAAGTTAAGGGTTAAAACACCATTTCATTCACAATAAAGTGAGGTTTAACGTTGTGATACTTGTTTTTCATTTGTTTTAGTTGTTATTGTGGTGATATTCTGTTCCGAAAGGTAATAAATCACAATACTTTATATACATGGCTCTTACAATAATAATATACGTTACAAGAGCGGTATGTTGACGTTTTCATGGTAGAGGAAAAGATTGAAAAAGCGAAACGTAGTTGAGCTTTTTTAATTTCCGAGAACATGAAAACAAACATACCGCTCGTGTATCATACATTAGTTTGTGCGAAGATCGTTTATTACATACCTGAAAGACGAATTTCTAATTAGTTGCAATGAAATCTCCATGTTGGTTTCTGTTTAATGACGGCAACTTCGGAACACCAAAATATCTTTCTTCAACATTGTTGCTATAAAATGTTTTCTGTGTTTACTATACTCCAGCAGGCCGTGATATACGTCTGTCTTTTTTCCCCTCCAGTCTATAAATGCGAACTTAAAACAAACGGTAAGGTTATGTAATGATTTATTTTTCATTTTAACAATATTATTTATATAACATATTGCAGTAATAACATCGGCATCTGGAATCTTGTTGATTTTTTCACGGCTTCCTTAATGTTACTTGTATCAGGAATGCAATAAGTTTCGTGGAGTAGTAGACTTTACTTAATTTTTGCAAATATTTAAAAACAATAATTAGCATTGCAATTTAGGTGAAATTGCAGTGGTAAGTTTCCAATTTATAATTATTACTATGTTAAACGTCTCTAAAAATAATATGTTAAAAGCCTAAAGCAGTAAAATGAATGTCGCGCTTAAGCGGTAAGAAGAGGGAAATTGTTATGTGTGTTACGCTGGGAATACTGAATGTGGAATTTTAGACTTACCGCGTATTGGTTCTGTGCGGAAAACAAGCAAATACGCACGATCTCGCACAAAAGACCTTTCCGGTTTCTAACACTTGTAATTTATGTTCTATGAATCTGAGGTGCATGAAAATAGCACCAATGGAAACAGAAACTCAAAAAGTTTAGTTCCTTACCTTAAAGATGTTCAATGTGTCCACCCTTGGTAACACGGTACACATCAAACCTACAGTCAGGTTCCACGTAGGTACGCGGATTTTCCGACCCCCGGATTCTGAGGTTATGTCTGTTCACCTTACCAGAAAGATGAAAAGTGACTTCGTCAGAAAACACCACGGAACGAATAAATTCATCATCGTTTTCAATTAAAGTCTCCATATGTATGTAAGAAATTTCTTCGTAGCACTTTGTCCTCTGGTTTTAGGGTTTGGAGCAACTGTAGTCGGTACGGATGAAATCGCAACCGCTTGCGAAGAATCTGGCCTTAAAATCAGTATACCGTTTACGGATTGTAGGCCCACTGGGTGGATCTGCACCAAACTTTGTTCGGTAATGCCGTTGAACATTAATAACCGACTGGTTCACATGAAAATCAAGCTTTTCTATCCTCTAGCAGCCATTTCGCCTCAACAATGAACGAGTTTGTTTATGTGCGCTATTATGGGACAGCGTTACCAACTAGGAAAACAATATTGCCACAACTAAACTTTTTGAGTTTCTCTTTCCATTGGTGCTATTTTCATGCACCTCAAATTCATAGAATGTTAATTACATGTGTTCGAAACCAGAAATATCTTTTGTAGGAGCCGTGTATTTATTTTTTTAAATATAGTTTTCGTCTCTATAGACGCTATTTGATGTTATTTAGTCTTGTTATGAATGCAGTACAAGATTTGGCATCATTGGGATTTGCGATAAGGAACTTGCAATATCTTCATTTCAGAAGCTTACTGGAAAATTTGAAGAGATCTCTTGTGGCACATACAAATCGTTCCGGTAATCTCAGATTATGGTTTCACACGAAGATCAATAAATCAGTGATAATTCCGTATCTGAAACATTCAGCGCGAACACAAGAGATGCGGGACAAATGAAACCTACTCCAGTTCTCAAAAGAGAACTGAAACTGAATCCTTATTAAATAAAATGCTTCTTGAGGCACATACAGGCCTATACGGTTTAACAATGTTTACATATATACATATTACCGCAGCTTACAAACTATTTGCTTTTATTCTTCTCCATTCTCGTCTGTTTGCCCACAAATTTTCTTCATTGTCTCTCTCCTTCATTGACGTACGAATTCTCTTCATCCAGGTGTCCGGTGGTATTCCCCTTTTCCTTCGTCCAGGTGGTATTGATTCTATAATTATCTTTGACAGTCTTTCATCTGTCATTATTTTTATGTGCCCATGTTAATCCCAATTGTTTTTTGTTTAATGAAGTCAGTAATTGAATTTTGAATATTAGTTGTATCTCCTATAATTCCATTTCTAATGTTTCTCGTCCATATATCCTTACAGATTGACTCCAGAAGTCCATTTCTACTACTGTTCATTTTGCTTTTAATTTATTGTGATTTCGTATTTCAGATTCTGGTTCATAGGCCTATGCTACTATACTTCAGTTCTGTTGTTTTCAAATATTTTGTTTGTGGTTTCGTATGTGACCTATTTATTGCACAAAACATCATTTGACGTAGAAATAACCAACTTACAATAATTTATTATCGTCTTAATTTTATTATTTTTGTTTTCCATCATTCTTAATTTTCACCCGTAGATATTTATATTGTTCAGTTTGTGTAATTGTTCCCAGCCTTTTTTCCAGTATCAGATCTTGACGTGCTTGTATTTCTCCTATTGTCATATATTTTTCTTTATTTGTATTTACATTAATATCCCATTTTTTATATTCCTTTATCAGTATTATAGTAACATATTCTGAATATAATTCTGAGACAAAACCAATGGGTCATCAGTAAATTCTAATGAGTATACACCGTTGTCGTGTATTGAATTTCCTATGATCCTACATTTTTGTTACAAATATCGAGAGATATCTCCAGCGAATAGGGATTATAAAGAATGGACACTTCGCGTCGGTACCTTTGATGTAGCCGGACTGATTTCAATGACCTTCAAGCCAGCTAAAGCGTGAGATTCTGCTTTCTCCCTAGAGTTGGCGCTGACATCAACCAGCTAGCAGTCGACACACTGGAAATATAACACGCATAATTAATACATCTAGGTACATTATGTACTCAAATAAAATAAATTGGATCCATAAAATAATAAATCAGTCATTAACTGTAATGTCTATACTCTTAGAGTTCCTTTATAATGAGAGTTGAGACGTTGACCCCAACAACAATTAAAATACAGTGAAACCTGACTAAAGCGGCCATCTGAAGTTACCTGTAGGTGGCCGCTTGATTAAGGTTGCGGTTTTTATGAATCAGCAAGAAAATACTGAATTTCGTTGACTTTTTAGTATTGTGCGCGTACAACAATCGTGCATATTAATGTCAGCCTCTTCCATTCTTGGCAACTAGCATTTTCAAAATTCGCTTGAGGTACCTCAGTTTAAATGACTGAATAATACCTTGTTCAAGGGGCTGGAGGTGTGATGTCGTATTTGGAGGAAGAAACACCAATTTCACGGATCACATTGCGATTTTGTCGTTTAATCTTCGAATTGAAATCGCATAGCCAATTCTCAAACAATGATGATGCCATCCAAGCTTTATTATGAGAAGTAAAACCTATATTATATTATATACAAATATTAAACGAATTCGATACTTAATTTTATAATGTATTATATTATTTTTTTATTGTTCACGTGAAATAGCTCATCATGTGAACCACACCAACCGAGCTTCCCCTCCTGTAGGAGGCCCTAGCCCTTCATGGGACACAGTGGCTTCATTCATTCATTATATTATTTTATAATATAATTTATTATATCTGAAATATAAAAAATTATTATTACAACTAGTTTGCCACTGATAAATAAGGAACAGCTGTTAACTTGAATTTATTTGAAGCAAAGCGTTACTGGATTATGCAATAAGGTAGGCGATGTTTGGATCCTGTGTCTCAACTCTATACTCAATTATTATCTTAGCGTATGCTCGATTACACTAACCTCTAGTGCTTGAAAGTGGAACTAAACGCCGGCGCACAGAGAAACAAAACACTGGAAAATTTGCTCAGTGTCCACACAGTCTACTATATACAGTCGCGAAGCTCAATATGTAGTAAAAATGCAAACATGGATAGTTGCCCACCACTAGGATCGCTACTATCGCCTCATCATCGCAGATCTCTCTCCTAGCAATCGACAAAATATGTTACACTTTCGTTGTCGTGTTCTTTTGGAAAAATTAACACCTTCCTTCCATTATTGAAATATTAAATGCATAAAGTTAATTTATTATTTTAATGAAGTATATTAAATTCCACCATAAACTCGAAGATACCTGCAAGAAATAAGTTAATATAATTTTTGTTTGTGCAAAACGAACTGAAATTTACTATAATAGCTTCACTCATGCAAGATTATAGCGATAATTAACTATGAAACCAATAAATATTAATTTGCATTTCTCTTTACAACAATAATAATGGAAATAAGAATTAGTGGAGTAACTTACGTGTACCGGTG
This sequence comes from Periplaneta americana, assembly GCA_025594305.2. Taxonomy (NCBI): domain Eukaryota; kingdom Metazoa; phylum Arthropoda; class Insecta; order Blattodea; family Blattidae; genus Periplaneta; species Periplaneta americana. Next base: position 25,274,312 of record JAJSOF020000001.1, read on the forward strand.
CTTGTAGTGTAGGCTTACGTAGTTAACAAAGTGGGATGAGGTTAAGCAATAATAATCACACCAGAATTGGAAATAAAACGTGATCAATAAATTTTATTGTAACAGACTTTTTCCACGTCTCTAGTAAAGCAACAAATAAAAATAACAACAAAATTAACAGCTATAATTAAAAACATATCCTTTGAAGAAAAAAGTAGGCCTAAGCAATAATAATCCCACCAGAATTGAAAATAAAACGTGATCAATAAATTTCATTAAAACAAACTTAATTTTTCTACGTCTTTACTAAAATAACACATAAAAATAATAACAAAATTAATAGCTACAATTAAAAATATATCCTCTGAAAAAAAAAAAGTAGGCCTAACCTTTATTTCTCTAGAAATTTAGCAGCCTAAGTGACAGAACTTTAACCGGTATCTAATGTCCTTTCGGTTAGACTGAAACATTTCATTGTGAAATTTAAGGATATAATGTATTCTAACAGTTTCAAAGAACTTCAAATTAACAGTTTTGTTTCTGCACAGCATTCTTGTGGAAACCCAGGAACCTTTCTGAATCTTTCGGAAACCGGAAAAAGGATAACTCTGGCCTCTTTCTCTTACTGTTGATAGAATTTATAGCACTACAAACGTCTCCTCCTTGTCCCATATTATTATTCCAATTATATTGTAGCCATTAACATTTTCATTATAACCTATAACGAACATTTCACAAGCATCAATGTGAAATACGCAACGAGCTAGCACTCGATAGAAATACGACACAGTCCAAAGTCGACCATGGGCAGTCTATTGTTTCTAGTTGCTAACCGCTTGGAGCGCTTTATCACGAGATTTGCAAAAAAACACCTCAAGCTTCGCGACTGTACATAGTAGACTGTGGTGTCCATTCTTTATAATCCCTATTCGCTGATGTCTCCGTGTACATTTTTAACGAGAGCCTGTCTTCTGGCCACACATTACGGAATGCCCACCACATGTTCGTTGCAACATAGGCTAAGGATAACAATTCAAGGGCTATCAAAACTCTCATTGCTTTCATTATTATCAAATGAGATGTATCGTAATTACATTAGAGAAGAAAGGCTATACGGTTAGAATTGACCTTATCTCTTCATCCTAAGTTATCGAGAATTGAAACAAAAGAAGAAACCAGTTTCTCCAGTACGTGCTTTATTCAAGACTGTTGTTAGACTTATTGGTATATGCTTATGTACTTAAATTCCATTAACCTCGACGACTATTTTCCTGTCATCTTTTTTCATAATTATAGCATCAGCCTTGCGAGCTAGCTATTAGCTGTATGAAAAGGACGTTTGGAGGTTAGCAGAATGTTATCCCGCTGTGTACGAATTTGCCTCACTATGGTTTGTCCATCCTATACCTGTACATCGATTCAGTTGATACCCGTCTGAAGTAAATAAAATTGCTTCTGACTGAAGTACAGACGGTTGTAAGCTGTGAAGCCAAACTTACTTTCAAAATTGATATATTAAATTGTCATTATTTCGGAGAGAAAAGCAGGAAACTGGATAGAGTTGTAACTAGAGGAGTATTTTATGACTGCCTCCTTGGTGATATGATTAGCTTGCCTTACTATAGACCAGAAGTATCCGCTTTCGTTTCCCGGCCTTACACAATAAATGTTTCAGGGTTAGGTAGATCTACATGGTATGGAATGGGATCCAGCCAGCCTCATGATCTTTGAGGATTGACAGCATTAACTTTGCAGCACTACCATTCCGTCTGGTAATTACACACTTGATTACTAGATGGCAGGTGGTTGGGTATACCCTATCCCGTCGAGTGGCTGTAGTTCCAAGGGGTTTAGTTATTTTTTTTTGGGGGGGGGGAGTTTTTACATCATTGTAAATCTCATGCTGAAATACAATTTTCAAATCATGGAACTTTGCAAACTAATCTTAATAAAGCTTAACTAATCTTAATAAAGCTTAACTAATCTAAAAATCCTAATGTAAACAATAGCACGTGACTGAAATGAGGCTTCATTGGCCGCTGTTTGGCGCCATAGATTCTCAGTACATGATCCCGCCTACTGTTGTACATTCTGTTTCATGTTAAACATTTCCCGTTACTCGTCAAGTAGGTCTAACCTCGCTACTATGCATTCGTTTGCTTAGGAGACATTTACTTTATAATTACTGCAATTAAATTATTTTTAAGTCTTATTCTTCACAATGAGCAGTTGAGGGTACAGAACCATACTTGAGTACCACGTGCTTACGTGAACAACTACGAACTCAAGTGACACCAGCTTATTACAAGAACAGACTACTCCGGTATTACTGTTGGTATTCATCCGCGTTCATAGTACATAACAAAATGTATAAGTAGCTTTTCTTTTACGTAGCGTTTTACATATGAGCGAAGTTAAATGTTTCATCGTATTTAACAACTAGAATTCAATTTTTTTATTTTCAAATAATACAAGATTATGGTTTCCAAATAAGGAACTATATTTTCCTGCGTCATGTGAGTGTTTCGACTGCTAGCCAATCACGGGTATGACAGCAACGTGCTTATGTTTACATTAGGATTTTTCTTACAGCGAAAGCAGTGTAGGAAGATAGTTTGCAATGTTCTACACACGAGCTCCAACTTCTAACAGAGAATTCTTTTTGGTTTATTATACAATGTTTTTTTTTTTCAAATGGTTCTCTAGCGTCTGAATGAGATAAAAGTGATAATGTCGCCGAAATGAGTCCAGGGTCCAGCGCCGAAAACTACTCAGTATTTGTTCTTAATGAGTTGAGGGAAAACACCGGAGAAACCTCAACCAGGATTCGAATCCTGCCCGCTCGTTTCGCGGTCAGACATGCTAACTGTTACACCAGAATCGGTGTAAAATAATTCAATTTCATAAAGCGTAGATTTTGTGTTATATGAATTTGTAATTTATTAAATATTTACCTACATATTTTGCCAATGTTTAATACATATTTGTCTCTTTCATATTACATGAAATCCGGACTTCAGTCACAACAGTTCAGTAGCCATGTGGGAAGAAATTTTCACATTATGTTTTCTTAATGTAAGTTATACAGGGTGAGTATAAAGTCTTTCCCTGATTATAAACTTTTATTACTGAAAAACTACGCTAAATATAGGGACGGGGTTTTCAGCAAATGATACCTCAACTTATCAAGTTTTTAAGGATACACCTCAAAATGCGCTCCGTTTGTTGCGTGGAGAACGTCAGATCGAAACCTGATTTCATGCCATTTCCCTCTCCAGCATCTCGCTTTTCCGATCCCCAGAACCGAACATTGTATCTGTTGGCTTGTTCGGAAGTGTGGAAAGTTTTGCATAGACGGTTGCAGTTCGACGCGTACAAAGTACACATTATGCAAGCTTTGTTGCTAGACGAACGTCCCCGAAGTTCTGAATTTTCTGCGGAAATTCTGAAAGGAACTGTTTTTCTGATGAGGCAATCTTTCACACTTTCGGAAAAATCAACAGACATAATGTTCGGATTGGGGGTCGGAAAATTGAGATGTTGGCGAAAACATGGAATGAAATCGGGTTTCGATGTCACGTTCTCCAGGCAACAAACTGAGTACATGTTGAGGTGTATCCATAAAAACTTGGTAAATTGAGGTATCATTTGCTGAAAACCCCGTCCCTGTATCTATTTTAATTTTTCAGCAATAAAAGTTTATAATAAGGTAAAGACTTTATATTCACCCTATAGAACCGATGCCCATCGAGAATCATGATCGAAAAGTGAGGAGTTACAATGAGTAACATGTTCCGGTGTGCAGAGTAGTTTACAGAACTGGGAGATTCAATTCGATGCCTTGCATTACCTATGTGTTAGTCGGATGATCGTCTATCTTTGCTGCGGATACATGAATGTGAGACTAGAAGTTGATTAATAGGTCTTAAGAATAATAATAATAATAATAATAATAATAATCTTTATTGTCATTGAATGAAAAACTTCACTATCGACATTGTCAGTGTTACAGTCTTGGATATACAAAACATAAAAATTTAATTATTAAAATAATGTAGATATTTACAAATTATATAATATAAAGTTAATAATAATCAAATAATAAAGTTAATAAAGTTAAATAATATAAATTATATAGTATATACAAACGATTAGGGAAAACACGGGAATTTTACTGCAAGCAAGTAAAGAGATAGGTTTGGAAATAAATCCCGAAAAGACAAAATATATGATTATGTCTCGTAACGAGAATATTGTACGAAATGGAAATATAAAATTTAGAAATTTATCTTTTGAAGAGGTGGAGAAGTTCAAATATCTTGGAACAACATTAACAAATATAAATGATACTCGGGAGGAAATTAAACATAGACTAAATATGGGAAATGCCTGTTATTATTCGGTTGAGAAGCTTTTATCATCCTAGTCTGCTGTCAAAACATCTGAAAGTTGGAATTTATAAAACAGTTATTTTACCGGTTCTTTATGGTTGTGAAACTTGGACTCTCACTTTAAGAGAGGAACAGAGATTAAGGGTGTTTGAGAATAAGGCGCTTAGGAAAATATTTGGGGCTAAGAGGGATGACGTTACAGGAGAATGGAGAAAGTTACACAACACAGAACTGCACGCATTGTATTCTTCACCTGACATAATTAGGAACATTAAATCCAGACGTTTGAGATGGGCAGGACATGTAGCACGTATGGGCGAATCCAGAAATGCATATAGAGTGTTACTTTGGAGGCCAGAGGGAAAAAGACCTTTGGGGAGGCCGAGACGTAGACGGGAAGATAATATTAAAATGGATTTCAGGGAGGTGGGATATGATGATAGAGACTGGATTAATGTTGCTCAGGATAGGGACCAATGGCGGGCTTATGTGAGGGCGGCAATGAACCTCCGGGTTCCTTAGAAGCCAGTAAGTATTATTATTATTATTATTATTATTATTATTATTATTATTATTATTATTATTATTATTATTACTGTTTCTATTATTGCTTAATGTCTGAACTTTTCTTGTCTCTGTTTTCAAAAAGTATGAGAAGCATTGTGGTAAAAAAGTAGAAATGCTCTATCTTTTTTTAGATCGGACGACCTACGGAAGGTTCAAGGCCGCGGAAGTTCACTGGTGGGCATATACAGCTGTCTTACAATGTACACTGATACCGATAATGGAAGATAGGGAAGACTTAAGTAAATTCGCCGTAGTACTTGGAAGTCGAAATGCATTCCTGAACGTTCGGAATGTTTACGAGGAAGTCTGTAGTGTTGAAACGTTTTCCGCCGCCGTCAAACACACTTGCGATGTTTATTGCGTGTATTTAAGAAAAGTACAGTAGGAAATTAGATTAGCTATTGAAGCAGTGATGGTCATGAAGCCAGCTATAAAGAAATAAAATATATAGAACAATAGGCCTATGAATTTGAAGAATGAAGTCGTAGGAATTTCAGTTTTTTTATTTGTTAATAAAAGCACACGCTTCTGCGGCTCTCGAGTGTTAGCTATTCGAAGCATCCCATCCGTAATACTTGAGCTGCAATATATAAATAAGTGTATCACACATTCTCCTCTGCAAGTGTGTCATGTTGTGAGCTTTTGTGTTGCAGGTGTGAGCCATTTATTACAGTTCAGCACGAGGTATCTGAAAGGAACTTACATAATACGTAGGCCTAATGCCATTTGTGGCTTGGGTAGAGGAACGAACTCTAGACTGCCGTAAAAGTACACTCCCTTTTATAATATCAAAATGCAGGATGAATCGTAAGTAATTTAACAGTTCTTCTACAGAAAGAAAAGTTATATTTGTTCAGATCAAATTTTGGCACATTTGTAGGACAAAACTAAATTTCTTTCAATCATTTATTGTCATAATACACTGCTCTCTTAAATTGACTATAGTTTGGAAATTAAATCAGTGGCGTCCCCAAAACACGCCATGTAATGTCTCGTATAAAAAAAATTCTCGAAAAGGAAGCAGAAACGAGAAAAATTGTTTTAAACTTTTTTGTTTCAAGTATCTCAAAGAATAACCCTCTAAAATGAATGACACTACTTACGGTTCAACCAGTATCGCTTTTAAAAGCGCCCGATTTTCTTAAAACCACATTTGTAGGGGCGACTAAAATTCCGTTAATGCTCGTACGTAGGCCTATTTATCTGCTTTAATGCCATTGGCAAGCTTTCGATCCCTAGTCACCAAGCTGTTCTAACCATCCATAGTAGGCCTACATGGTTTTGTAGCCCTTTTTTTTTTTTTTTTTTTTTTTTGCATTTCTTCGTATATTCCTTTTGTTTTCAGGATTTTCTTGATTTCTTTGTCATTACTTCATTTGCTTACAACATCGCTGATCTGAATTCACTGTGAACATAATTAGTAGGCATAATTGTAATTTATAATTGCTATTTTTCCTAAATAATAATTAACCTCAAAAGGAATGAATAATAAAGTTTCTAATTTTTCATTTCTTGTTACGTCTGCCTTCGTGAAAGTCATAGCACATACTTTCTCTATATACAACAATTTAATTTTTATTACACCATGCGCATCATTCCTACATTGTCTTTCACCTGACTTAGTTTATACGCCATACTTTCTTCGTGGCTACATATTTTGTCTGAGTGCATGTAACATTTAACTTACCATAACACCTTGTCTTATCAGATTGGTCATTACCATGATATGAAATGGCAACGTATAAAAGAGAACAACCACTGGGATCTCCACTGTCGAAAATTAATTTTTTTGGGAACGGCCGCTAGATGTAAGTACCTACAGATACTGCTGCAAGCTATTACTCCATACCCTATTCAATTCCATAAGGGTTGTAACGTGACTTCCTTTGCAGTCGCTAGATGGTAGCATAGTGAAATTGATGAAAGTTGTTGTCTTGAAAGTGCATTAGTTTGATCAGTCTGCTGTCGTGGCCGTAACTAACAGCAACTGCGTCACGACCTCCATAACTTCAGTCACATGAGAAGAAGTATAGATGAATCTGAATATGAGCAAATTCCGTCCCGTAGTTCAGTAGAAGTCTCTATACTCAGACTGCATCAGAATTACTTTTTCGGATGAATTATTTCCATGTGAAAATGTGGAAATTGATAATCACAATAGGGTACTTTTTCTTTATATTTCCCATTATGTTATATAATAGTACATTATGCAACGAGCCTATAATGGTAGTAATTAAGACGCGAGTATGTGTATGAAACGAGCGCAAGCGAGTGTCATAATTTTCATACGAGCGTCTTAATTACCATTATAGACAAGTTTCATACGGCTTTTTATGCTCGACCATATTTCTAACTTGAAATTATTCATAAGTATTCATATAATCTTATCTGACTGGAGAGCGGAATTGACCTTGTGCAATTTTCGTAAATTGTGAGATGTGCGCAGACGCGAAAGTATTTTTTTTTTTCGAGGAACGAATGTCATTGACCTTGATATAATCTAGAGAGTAAAATGAACATTAATCTTGATATAACCTTGAAATTGATTTAGGCATTGAAAAACGAGATGACAAATTGAATTTATTTGAATATTATTTACAATTGACGCTAATTATTATAGTAACAGAACATAACCTTCTGCGACAGTATTGGATTTCCAGCCTCCGTGACGTTTCGCTAGTTGTCTTTCGATTGCATATCCGAGAATAATCGATACTTGCGCTTTCATATTGCTTTGTGATTGGAGGAAAACCTGAACTTTAATGAATAGGTGTACTTTAATTAGTTCCATTAAAGGGCTGCTACCAGGTGTATAATTACTACATTTCGGCATGGTCGAGCATAAATAATTATAACAAACTGGGCTCTTAAATTTACTGAGCATATTGGGATTTCATTCGGTGGCTTTCCCAAAACACGCTATCATATGTTTAATAAAAAACAAGTTTTATCTCAAAAAGGAAGAAAACAAGCAAAACTGTATTAAACTTCTTCTGTTTCAAGCATTTAAAAATAACCCACTGAAATTAATGGTATTATTTACGGTTTTGTGCGTGTTTTTTTTTTCGGCTGCCCCTTATTGGATTTTTCATGGATGCGATAAATAAATTTAAAATTGGAATATGCAAGAAAATCATGTTCTGTTATTGGACCGCTTCGTGTGTTCGTGGAAGAAGTAAAACGAGGTCGCTCAGTTGTCCATTTCTTTTTTCGGTAACGAACGCTTATTCCACTACTAATCTCCTAATTGTTTTATGTCTAAGGGAATTAACTCTCATTTGTAGATGGTGCCGTCCTTTTCAGTGTCATTGACTTCAGTTGATCCATTTAAAATTGTCATTAATTTCTGAAAACGGGAACTAAATTATTCCATTATATACTTATAAATTTTAAAGCTGCAGTTTAAAAATTTTATTTTCGCGAAAGGCAGCGTTTAGAATTTCATTTTTAATTCGGGGGGAAATGGAGGGGGAGTGTTGTATGTAACACTACAACACAGAACGACTGGCCGCAGTGAAATACTGGTGTATATCGAGAGAAGAGGAGATCCCACGCGTGAGCAAAAACTACAACAAATGTTGCTTGCCGAAGTACAGTGATTCACTGTTTCCAGATGTAATTATTCCTTCCTGATAGTGACGTAAGAAAATGTCAGTTTTGTGTTCATATTATCTTGCCAGTTATACAGGGACATCATTTTATTTTTACTTCAATTTTTATTGTACCTGAGTTTTTGAATGTACTTCACTCCCACCCCTTCTACTAAGGAAGTTCCAACTCCACATAGAACCAAGACCGCAGATAGTAAGCAGTACTGAGTTACTGAGTATAGTACGTTCCAGAAATATGTTCGCGTTTTCCAGTGACGAAAGAGCTTCCAATATTGAATCATATTTTCGCACAGGTACTGTCCGTTTGCCTACGTCGCATCCCGATTTCCCCCACCTGCTTCTGCTCGCCCCTCTGTAAAAGCTGGGCTGTCTTAGCTCCTTTCTGAAAACATTAATTTCTCTTAGTAATTGGAAGTTTACGTAATATTATACAGCTGTTTAATTTAACTTAAATAAAAGGGCCTCGTTAAGTAATTAACTGTCACGTGATTTCCTCCCTTTCTACAATCCTGCGGCATAACCACTTGGACGGACAGTAGATAGCATGTCTGAGTAATTTTATATTTTCGGGTCGGGCAGAAGTGAAGATTGAATTCACAGTACGTAGAGTAGGTTCAGAATTATTTCAACATGAGTTACTAGTACGAAGGACGAAACTGGCAATTGGAATTAGATGCAATAGTCTATAGTGCGATAATATGCACAAAAGAACTGAAGCCTGTATCGAAATGAACGGCCACCATTTTCAAAATTGTGTTTAAATATTCATATTATGATTATTTTTCAATTTAACTTCTTTCTCTATATTGTACGCTAATGTGCTGTAGACAGTATACACTGCATAATGAATACGTTCGCATGGATAACTCACTTCGTGAGTAAAAACACTTATTCTTAATACAGTACTGTACTTTGATTAAAGAAAAACCTAATGAAAATTATCAAACTCAAAATCGCGATATTTCCTAGTTTACGTAAATGGATGAACTATTTTTCTTCCATCCTATACCTAGTAGAGTGATTTGTGTTTTACGCCAGTATCATCGAACTCCAGTCCTGGAGGGGGGAGCAAGCGGTGTTTCCGGTTCTCTAAAGGTATAGACAGGTTAATATTAAAAATGTTAGTAAAAATAAAATGATGTCCCTGTAGTTTCATATCTTTTACAAGTGAAAAAGCAGATGTTTTTACTGATACTGTAGTCAAACCATTTTCAATATTTGTTAACTCACAGCACATAGATATATCACCAGTTTTTCAAGGAGAGATTTTGTGTTAAAGTACGAAAATTAATATGTACGTGAGATTTTTGCTTTCACGGTGATTGTATTCAGAAGGCCAATAGGAGTAATAATAATAATGATGATAATAATAATAATAATAATAATAATAATAATAATAATAATAATAATAATAATAATTTTATTTCATTCCAAAGACTGTACATTGCAGCATAGGAAAATGTCATGTTAAAAAAAACATTTAAATACTAAAAAAAGAAAAGATTTACAAGTAAGCAATATGTTCATAAGTTACATACAAGGAAATAATTACATTTTATAATATCGTATAGACAATTCTCCTTAAAAGGTATACAGCTATTTAGAGTTAAAATACTCACCAATATTATATAGTGACCAGTTTATTAATTTATTTTTAATTTCTTTCTTAAAAAGCCTCAAGCTTAAATGCTTAATATTGGCAGTGAGCTGTCAGTAAAGAAATGCAGTACAGCTGAACTGTACTGGAAACACACCGCTCTACCGTACGCTTGACATCCGCTCGCTCTGAATGCAAGCGACTGACTAACCCTAACATCCCTTGGCGTAACTTAATGGACTCTCCTAACCCAGGCGCATATTGTCGGCGACTGCCAAGACTACATAATCGTACTGTACAATTGTTTTTATACATGTCAAGTCTGACTAGTGTAATATGTTATTAAAGTCGCGACGCTGTTATTCCCGGCGTGACTCCTCCTCTTTGCTTACGTCTTAGGAAGTCAAGGCTCTATAAAGTCTAGGTACTGTCGATGACTCAGGAGAAGACGAGAACGGACTGAGGAGGAAGGGATGTGAACAGATAACGTACAACACGTGCAATATTTGTACTGCAGTAAGCGGAAACATTAGGTCTCCTTCTGTTCAACTTAGCTTTAATTTCTGTACGCAATGTTATTCATGTTTCCTGCACGAGTAATAACCTGGCTACTGGGATGCTTATCTGAGCGATGTTTATAACAATCGACAGCGATAGTCAAGAAGGTCACATTCTTTCCGCTCGTCTTCTACTGAGTAACGGACAGTAGGTAGTATCGTTCGCCATTTTTGTTCTTTCGTTGCTGAGCTACCAGACGAGGGATCTATTTGCCACACAGTTAAACATTATCATGTCGTAGCTCCTACGATAATACATCAAACGCACTGTAATTCAGCAAATAATTGAGCGGAAAATAATGTTTTCGTGTGCTTTTTGCGAACGCCAACGAAAGAGCCAAAATGGCGGGCGATTATATTAAGTATTTATTCAGCCTTAGGAAATGAATAACATCTTCATCAGCGAATCACAAGACCCACACGTTTAAATGTAGCCGACCTGCAACGTGATTGGCTGCCGGAAATTAGAGCGACGGGACTATATTTAGCGATGTATGCAATGGAGGGGGGAAGGAGGCCATCCTACCCCAGTATCTTCTGGTCTATTTGCCTCATAAGTGATGCCTTATTGGTGTCACTTGTGGAGTCCAGACCTATCTTCGGACAGTTAAACAAACTTACTTACTTACTTACTTACTTACTGGGTTTTAAGGAACCCGGAGGTTCATTGCCGCCCTCACACAAGCCCGCCATTGGTCCCTATCATGAGCAAGATTAATCCAGTCTCTGTCATCATATCCCACCTCCCTCAAATCCATTTTAATATTATCTTCCCATCTACGTCTCGGCCTCCCCAAAGGTCTTTTCCCCTCCCCCCTCCCAACTAACACTCTATATGCATTTCTGGATTCGCCCATACGTGCTACATGCCCTGCCCATCTCAAACGTCTGGATTTAATGTTCCTAATTATGTCAGGTGAAGAATACAATGCGTGCAGCTCTGCGTTGGGTAACTTTCTCCATTCTCCTGTAACTTCATCCCTTTTAGCCCCAAATATTTCCCTAAGAATCTTATTCTCAAAAACCCGCAATCTCTGTTCCTCTCTCAAAGTGAGAGTCCAAGTTTCACAGCCATGCAGAACAACCGGTAATATAACTGTTTTATAAATTCAAACTTTCAGATTTTTTGACAGCTGACTAGATGACAAAAGCTTCTCAACCGAATAATAACAGGCATTTCCCATATTTATTCTGCGTTTAATTTCCTCCCGAGTGTCATTTATATTTGTGACTGTTGCTCCAAGATATTTTAATTTTTTCACCTCTTCGAAGGATAAATCTCCAACTTTTATATTTCCATTTCGTACAATATTCGGATCACGAGACATAATCATATACTTAGTCTTTTCGGGATTTACTTCCAACCCTATCTCTTTACTTGCTTCAAGTAGAATTTCCGCGTTTTTCCTAATCTTTTGAGTATTTTCTCCTAACATATTCACGTCATCCGCATAGACAAGAAGCTGATGTAACCCGTTCAATTCTAAATCCTCTGTGTTATCCTGAACTTTCCTAATAGCATATTCTAGAGCGAAGTTAAACAATTAAACAAACTAACATTTTCAATAGGTTTAAACGTTTTTTTGCCCATCCCGATGTATGGATTACACTGCTTCGCTGTGTCACCGATTGCTGTGCAATGTATTCTGGTACTCGGAAGGAAACTTGTTAATTGGTGCGATTTTGCGATTTGACGCTTGAGTTTCCGCCGCAGCGAAATGCCTCCGGCCGAACTGAAGCTCGCTGCTCGTCCAGCACGCCACGGCACGCATCGCGCCCGAGGCGAAGGCGATTCTGCGACGACCCACTTTCGGCCGTGATTGTATTGACGTAAGCTAATATAATTATTCTGGAGACTCTCTCAGAACTTTCTTCGTGCAAGTTCGCGTGTGTGTCGGGGAAATTTCTACCCGACCAGCGACCCCCAAGGCTTTCCGCGCGTCTTGTTTATGATTTCAAATGCGAGCCCCTGGCAAGCGCCCGTGTATGTGTTGATGATGATTCATAGTTACCTCACCTTAAAACAGTAAGCTAATTTTAAAACGCCGCTGATTCACCTTCGGGAGGCACAAGTGCGGCACGTACTCGCCGTGCGGAAGGGGCCTCGCCCCCTGGGGAGCCTTTCTCATCACGCAACCCACCGCCCACACAGGAATCAGGAAACTTTAACAATCGATAACAAGTGTGTGCTATATTTGTAGACGTTTTCTGTGTGTCTAATGGCTGTCTGATGACGTTGTGTCACTTGTATGTGGCATTTCGAGCCCAGAGGAATCATAAATAGTGCGCGCTCTTCGGTTCTGATCCTGAGCTGCATTTAATGTCCTCCATTTTGTGCTTTCTCATATGCGAAATATAAAAAGTGTTTGATTCGTGAACATCAGCCATCACAATTCAACATGGGAGGGAATTCGTTACAGATAGCCCCGTTCTGTTGGGGAGTGGGTGTTCATCTGCCTGCACGTTGTCGTATATCAGTAATGGTTTTTTTTTGTATGCTTGATAGTACAGGGACATCATTTTATTTTTACTTGCATTTTTATTGTACCTGCATTTCTGAATGTACTTCACTCTCACCCCTTCACTAATCTCCTTGCTCCCGTCAGACACACAAACTTACGGCCGCTGTTGCATTCGAAGTCTTCAAGCAGTGAAGTAAACACTGCAGTGTATAGTGTGTTTCATAAATGTGATTTGCGTTTTCTATAGAAGAAAGAACCTATATTAATAATATCGTACTAAAAATTATATTCAAGAAACGATAAATTCAATTTCAGAGAATATGCTTCAAAATGTTTTTAATAATATGCGTACTGAATTAAAGCCTGCATTGTAATGAACGGCAACCATTTTCAGCAACTTGTTTAAAAATTCAGATTAGCTTTTTTTGAATTGAGATGGCTAGAAGCAAAGGAATGCTAGTGACATTTGTAATAACATGAGTTAAGTGCATCCAGTGTAAGCAAAAGTATCTAAAATTTTAGTGGCAAAGGGATATTTTAATCGCATTACACATTAAAATTTAAATTAAAAATTTCACCGATTTTACGAAAGCTTAAATATTTAAACCCCATTTTCTCAAAAGTAACTTATGGGCACTTACAGCCCTTTATTCATGACCCCCTCAATTTAAATGCACTCTCTATATTGTATGACAACATCAATAATTAATATGCTAAATAAAGTAGACATTACATAACGAACATAGCCGCCTGAAAAGTTGAGTTTTTTTAAAAAAAAATGTTACTACTCTACTGTATTTTGATAAATTCCGTAAGAGTGATGATCAAACTGAAAATCGTAATATCGTATTTCTCTACAACATAAATGGATACACTACTTTTCTCTCCTCCTATATCTAGTAAAATGATTTGTTTACATATTGCACTAGTAACATCAAACTTCTGTAATGGAGTGTTTCCGAGTATAGCCAGGTTAATGTTAAAAATGTTGGTAAAAATAAAGTGATGTCCCTGTATATTATGCTTCAAACCCACTACAGGTTGTGGCTGTTGTGTTAACGAACGCAAGTAAGACGTTTTAAATGGAGCTATTTGTACTTACTAGACTTCGTTCTCTAGGCTCTAAAATTTCATAAAGATTAATCTACGTAAAGATTAATTTTTTAGTCCTACACAATACGTCTGTTACGGCAACAATTAATATTAGAGGAGAAAAATTCGCCCCGGCGCCGAGGGTCGAACCCGGGTCTTTGCTTCTTCGTACCAAGCGCTCTAACCATTGAGCTTTGGAGTTCAATCCACGAGATAGGATCGAATCCCCCCCTCCTCGAGTGTTTTTTCCCTTTGTGGCCTGACTCCAAGTTCGATATGTATGTTGAAATTTGTATACTAACCGTCTTACTAATAAAAACTCTATATACAGACGTTTAACTGTCTTATACAGGGACATCATTTTATTTTTACTTCAATTTTTATTGTACCTGAGTTTTTGAATATACTTCACTCCCACCCCTTCTACTAAGGAAGTTCCAACTCCACACAGAGCACAGACCGCAGATAGTAAGCAGTACTGAGTTACTGAGTATAGTACGTTCCAGAAATATGTTCGCGTTTTCCAGTGACGAAAGAGCTTTCAATATTGAATCATATTTTCGTACAGGTACTGTCCGTTTGCCTATGTCGCATCCCGATTTCCCTCACCTGCTTCTGCTAGCACCTCTGTAAAAGCTGGGCTGTCTTAGCTCTTTTCTGAAAACATTAATTTCTCTTAGGAATTGGAAGTTTACGTAATATTATACAGCTGTTTAATTTAACTTAAATAAAAGGGCCTCGTTAAGTAATTAACTGTCACATGATTTCCTCCCTTTCTACAATCCTGCAGCATAACTACTTGGACGGACAGTAGATAGCATGTCTGAGTAGTTTTATATTTTCGGGGCGGGCAGAAATGAAGATTGAATTTACAGTACGTAGAGTAGGTACAGAATTATTTCAACATGAGTTACTAGTACGAAGGACGAAACTGGCAATTGGAATTAGATGCAATAGTCTATAGTGCGATAATATGCACAAAATAACTGAAGCCTGTATCGAAATGAACGGTCATCATTTTCAAAATTGTGTTTAAATATTCATATTATGATTATTTTTCAATTTAACTTCTTTCTCTATATTGTACGCTAATGTGCTGTAGACAGTATCCTAATATACACCGCATAATGAATACGTTCGCATGGATAACTCATTTCGTGAGTAAAAACACTTATTCTTAATACAGTACTGTACTTTGATTAAAGAAAAACCTAATGAAAATTATCAAACTCAAAATCGCGATATTTCCTAGTTTACGTAAATGGATGAACTACTTTTCTTCCTTCCTATACGTAGTAGAGTGATTTGTGTTTTACGCCAGTATCATCGAACTCCAGTCTTGGAGGGGGGAGCAAGCTGTGTTTCCGGTTCTCTAAAGGTATAGACAGGTTAATATTAAAAATGTTAGTAAAAATAAAATGATGTCCCTGTACTTATACCATGAGTAGCTCGTTTATACGTCGTGTGTAAATTTGTTACTAATAATCACTACATTCGTCGTGTATAACAGTATAACTGTTACACAGCTACGTCATAGTTTCGTCATTACTTCGTTTCGAAAGGTAATAGAATATCTGAGGTTCTCTATTGCATCCGGTAGAGCGCTCTAGTGTGGCGTGTTAAGTATCGATAATACAACTGTCTCTAATCGATTACGACACTATATTTTGGTCAAAGAGTACAAGCTAAAGCAATATTATTCTAATTATTCTGTGCTCTGTGGTTTGTTGTTGTGTGGTTACAAGGCAGCCATCATCATAAAATGACAGTCGGTACGAACAGCTGTTAGAGAGGCGGCCATTTTTTTTCTCTCTATGCAACTCTTAAACAAGGGGTTTCGTGTATATAACTGCTGCAAAGCAATTACATCCATTGCTTATGCATGGTTTATTAGTAACGTTTTCTGTCTGAACTCTGCATAAGTCTCGTATAAAAACTGTACACAGTTTATTAGTAAGACCGTAAGTCAACACTGCCATTATACAAGGAGGGCACTCAATTGATTGAGTGACTTGGTGGCCGGGATTCCGTAGTAACATGCACTGTTACTCGAAGAATCTACGTAAATTTTTTGGTCCTACAGAATACGTCTGTTACGGCAATAATTTATATAAATTCGCGAATTCGAAATAAGGCAATGGAACAAGTGGACATCTTGAAATACTTGAGGTGTTCTATAAGAGTAACATGAGCTGCTGCCAGGTTTAATATTACTAACAACAATAGTTGCGTACCATTAATTATGTTCATATTATTTATATAAGGTCCTATTTTAAATAACCAATTATTGATAAATAGATTTAACATAAATATATTTTTTGGGCTTGTATTTCCTAGTAAAGTTAATAATAAATGTCCGGCAATTTCGAAAGCAGGATAGCAATGGCAAAGGAAGCTTTTAATAGAAAAAGGAGCATCTTCTGCGGACCTCTGAAAAAATAACTAAGGAAGATACTAGTGAAGTGCTTTGTATGGAGTGTGGCATTGTATGGGGAGCAGAATCATGGACATTACGACTAAGTGAAGAGAAACGAATAGAAGCATTTGAAATGTGGATATGGAGAATGATGGAGCGTGTGAAATGAACAGACAGAATAAGAAATAAAGCTGTGTTAGAAAGAGTGGGTGAAGAGAGAATAATGCTGAAACTGATCAGGAGGAGAAAAAGAATTTGGTCTGAACTCTGGCTGAAAAGAAACTGCCTACTGAACGATTAAAATACATGGTTCATATGCAGAGACTAAAAGGAAGGTAGAAAATAGGAAAGATTGGAGAATGCTGTGTTTGCAGTGAAAGACCTGTCCTTGAGCAGAATCCTATTACTAGTACTACAAAGTCTTAATGTATTATATTGTCTTGTATTGTAGTAGTGTATTGCTTTGAATTGTATTGTATTAATTATGTTATATTCATAGCATTGTAGTAATTTTTATCATACTGGTTGAGTGGAAGAGAAGACCGAATGGCCTTCACTCTACCAGTTAAAATAAACCATTATTATTATTATTATTATTATTATTATTATTATTATTAATAAACCATTATTAATTCATAATCACAGTCTAGTTAACATATATATACAGAAGGGTTTTACGATATAGCTACTAGTACAAAAGGGGTTGTAGTATCGACACTTAATACAGGATAGAAATATTCGTGCAACGTTGTTGAATGTCGTAATTTCATCTACAGAATAGAAAGCGTGAGAAATTAGATACTTCTTTAATTTGGCTCTAAATCTTACATTTTCATTTTTTATATCCATAGGGTGATTATTAAAAATTATTTACTGCTGTATAAGGCACACGTTTTTGATAAAGTCATTTTTGACGAGTATCTATCACAGTCTAGTTAACATACATATACAGAAGGGTTTTACAATATAGCTACTAGTACAAAAGGGGGTGTAGTATCGACACTTAATACAGGATAGAAATATTCGTGCAACGTTGTTGAATGTCGTAATTTCATTTACAGAATAGAAAGCGTGAGAAATTAGATACCGGTACTTCTTTAATTTGGCTCTAAATCTTACATTTTCATTTTTTATATCCATAGGGTGATTATTAAAAATTATTTACTGCTGTATAAGGCACACGTTTTTGATAAAGTCATTTTTGACGAGTATCTATGCTGTAAACTGTTGAATTAGTTACAAAGTTTGTACGATTACATAGAAGGAAGTTTATTAATGAAAAAAATATATAGACAAGCCATGGACATATTTGTAGTTTTTTTTAATGGTTAAGTGGAAGTATGCAAAGTACGTATATTGTTTTTAAGGTATCGATATTATTACTATCTCTTGCTTAGATCTAATAGCAAAGCATGCTGAATTTAATTTGGGGGTAATTTCTTTAATATGATCTTATCGATTTGTAGGCGTAAGGCAAGATATTTGGTTATCGTTGTTTCTATTAGGGGCCTGTTGTTAATTATTGTGCTTGAAATTTGCGTGGTTGAATTTTGGCAGAATTTAAATTGGATTATGTTAGTTTTGTTACAGTTTAATACTAATTTATTGGCTGAGAACTAATCGTAGTAAGATTATATAAATATTTGCAATGCGATCGAACCAGGTTTGAGAACTTGAAACCCATTTTGTTCAGTACTTCAATTATTGTTATATTTAGCTCAAAACTAGTTTTTACTAATAATTAATATCACTGTTCATGAACTAACAATGTTAATGCTTTAAGTTTTAAAATCTTTCCCAGTTTATTTTTTATTCAGTTCTAGTGGTGCGCAGTGGAAAATGAATCATGTGTTAATCAATACTACCTAATATTTAATATTGATAACCTTCGCCTTGGCCAATAATAAATCTATTCCCATATCACTTTGTCGGCTGGTAGAGCAGCTAGCTACCGGCTGGAAGATCCCTATTCGATCCTGGGTGGTGACGTAATTTTTCTTGTTGCCAAAACTTCCAGAACGGCCCTGAAGTTCACTCAGCCTCCTGTCAAATTGAGTGCCGGATCTTACCTTAGAACCAGTGACGTAGCTCAGGCAGTAAGCGCGTTTGCACACTGACCCGGAGCGTGGGTTGATTCCCGCTTGGACTGATTACCTAGTTGGGGTTTTTCTGATATTTTCACTGACTGTAAGGCAAATGTTAGGTAACCTATAACGAATTCTCGGCCTCATCTCGCCGAATACCATCGCGCTATTAGCACTCCCGTCGACGCTAAATGATCTAGTAGTTGATAAGCATCGTTAAATAACAGACTGTTCCCCGGTAATAGAAGGCGGTCGGAGCGTGGTGCCGACCACACCACCTCATTAGATTGCAGACATCATGAAAGCATGGAGCTTTACCTGTGTGCCCCTTACGCGTCTTCATGTTGTCTAAATGGGTACCGTTACCTTACCATATCAATTTCAATGTCCCTGAAAGTTTGTAATACCACCTCGGAAACACCCGGTATTTAGTTGCATTTATGGAAATATTGAATCGTCTCATAATGTTAATGTTATATTTTATTTAACGACGCTCGCAACTGCAGAGGTTATATCAGCGTCGCCGGATGTGCCGGAATTTTGTCCCGCAGGAGTTCTTTTACATGCCAGTAAATCTACTGACATGAGCCTATCGCATTTAAGCACACTTAAATGCCATCGACCTGGCCCGGGATCGAACCCGCAACCTTGGGCATAGAAGGCCAGCGCTATACCAACTCGCCAACCAGGTCGACTTTGAATCGTCTCATACATCCGACTAATTTAAGAATTATATTTTGCGCAGAATGTTCGGAATAATTATGGAAGTCTTAAAATAATTGTATACTCTGAGTAATATAGACTCATTTGGCTCGGTACATTACGTGCTTTTTGCTATAAAATATATATAATTATAACCGCAATTATAACTTGAGACAGTAAGTGGCAGGAAATATAGCAATTTCTTAAAACAATTGAAATTTACATAATTGCCTTCCATCGTTGGCCGGTATAAGTTTTAATAAATTCTTCGTAATAATAAAAAGGGGTCAGTTTATGGCATTAGTAACTGGCATTAACTTTTTTACATAATAAAATGTTCAGAGCAGAAGATAATACGGTGAAATAAATGTCTTAATTGACTCGTTTTATTGTAAAAAATATTTCTATGAAATTGCCATAGTTGTGAATGAACTCGAAGAACTTCTTGTGTTAACTGTGTCTCATTATTACGCAGGGTGTAATACAGATAAGTTTCTGGGAATTTTATTAAAAGCAAGTTCATATGGTTGCAGGCTACGAGTTATATACTAGTCCTCGGATATACCGCAGGTCTTACAGCTCAGCACTTTTTTTCTGCACCTATGCGAGATTAAATGTAACGTATGGATTCACAGAATAAAACGCAACTACATCTCAAATATGGTTAGGATTTCATTCGTACAGTACAATTAAGAATATGTTCGGAGAGAGAATCAGTTTATTTGGGGGATTTGTAGCCGCTGGTTATAGCGGGATTGTCTTGCATCACCAGTCGGAGCTCTACTACGCATACTTGTTATAAACGGGAACCACTCTACATATACTGGGTGTTCATTTCAAGGTGTGTCATGACGTCACTGTTGTTGAATCAGCGATTTGAAGCGAGTTTCAGCTTATATGTCAGAGAAGTTGCCTATTATTCAAGACGTTCAATCTGAACTTGAGGACGTGTACGTATAACTTGAACGTCGTAGCAACAGATGGCGGTCTGTACGGTCTGTGTGCTACCATAACCTCTTTCGAACTGTGTTTTACGCGGGCAAGTCGTACGCAGAGTATTTGTTATCATCGGAAACATTCCACAATACAAATCAAATGCTCCGTGTCCATGTTGACCGTCGAAGTTAATGTCAACAAATAAGTAAGTAATCGTCTTAACCCTCTCCCCATAGCCCGACAATAAGAAAAAACTCACCTCAGTACGTGTTTCCAAATAGTTCACATTCCTGCCACTACCGGCGTTACCGTACGTATCGGTACGTACTCTTCAGAATGAACGCCGTACTTGCCAGGCAACTTCTCTGGCACATAAGTAATACGCCTCTGCGGAAGTGTAGGAAGATTGAATTGTTTAGGCTCATCGGCTAGCGGCATACAGCGAGCCATCACACACTTTGAACTGAACACGCAGTAGTAGGCCTACTGTACGACTCCAATTCTGTGAATGTTGTAAGAGTACAGTGGCTAAGAGCAGTGTAAAACTATTGTACGAGTATGTTTGTTAGGAACTCTTTCAATCCTAGATGTATCACAACTCATAAAAGAAAAAGAAAAGCTGTATATTTTTTATATATGAAGATGTATTTGTGTTCAGTATTAAAGCAAATCGATGGTGCTGAAGAGCCTTTTAACCGCACCACATACTAAAATTGAAATAAAAAAATTCGCGGAATTTACAAAATCTTAAGTACTTTCAACCACATTTTCTCACAAGTAACTTAAGTATACTTATACCTTTTTGCTTCTGACCCTCTTTTGATAATCTGTATACGACTATTTTAAATTCAGCCTTTTAAGCTGAACTAGTAAAAACAAAAATAAAAAATACGGTGAAATAATTTAGATGCAGCTGAAATATATGTGTTGTTGTTGTTTAGTCAACTGTCCGAAGACAGGTTTGAACTTCATAAGTGACACCAATAAGGCATCACTCATGGGACAACTAAACCAAGGAATAATGGAGTAGGATGGCCAGTTCCTATCCCCTTCCATTGCATACACCACTGACTAGTAACATATTACGAAACAATTGTTCTTCCTCTGACACATATAGTTCAGAGAAAGTTTCTGATAATACTCGTAGATGTACCTTCATGCTTAGAAATGGCCGGAAAATATAAACAGATCACTTTCGCTCTGTTTTAGACGGAACACACTCGTTTTTATGCTGATAAGTAAACACGACAGACCCAGTGGCGGACAGTAGGAAAGGAGTTAGTCTTTGCGTATTACCTCTTCATGTACTTCAGCGGTCATCAAAACACTACACTCTCGGGCTAGCATCTCTTACCCTCAGGTCTCACCAGCGTGCATTCGTGGCTGCTAGCGGGTATGCTTCCTCCTGCCCGAGAGTGCTCTGCTTACCCGTAATTTCAGCGAGTGCTGACGACCACCTAACTCCTTTCCTACTGTCCGCCACTGGTTGTGTAGTGTTTAGGGTACTTATGAACATAACCGCGGTCTTGTTCTGTCTCAAAGAGTAGGCTCAAGTGATCTGTTTATGTTTTTCGGCCATTTTTGAGCATGACGGCACACATCAGCTAGAATTTTCATCAGAGGTAGAAATTAGTAGTTCGAGATATTTTGAATCTTTCAATTCATCTGTACTCTTAAGATAATTTCTTCATGTGAATAGCAGTGGTCCATTGCCCGATGTACGAAGCGCTAGACATCCACTTGGCGATGTTGCCAGACTGAACAATATAACCGTTTCTGACAATACATAGAGCAAATACCCAATCTCTAGATGTGAGGTAGATGAGTCGCTTCTCTGTTGGGAATCGAACCCCGTTGCTCCGAATTCGTGGCGGGAAACAGTGCCACTCGACTCACAACATAGGACGTCATCCACTGAAAATTAGAATTAATAGGCAATTTATAAATATTTTAATAAAAGTCTGCGTTAATTGAAACAATATAAAGTTGTGCAGCCAGTCTGTACAAAACTTTTTTTTAACTTGGATGAGGAGAAACACGCGGCTTTTATTACTGAATTCTGCGTATTAATGAAGGAAATGTTCGGAGCTTTCAGCGGAGGATATAGTAACATTTAATATCGTTGAGTATGGGTAATAAAGGGAGAAATTAGAATAAAATTACTCTGTCGACATCGAATTTTGCATCTGGTTCAATTCTACACAATTGACAAAACTGTTAATTTCTTTTTATAAAGTTCATATGCCTGGAACAGGATGTTGGAGCACTTGCCCTGAAATTTGACGTTGTTTTGATAACACACACGTTATTAAAAGACATTTTATATACTAAGCTACCTGGTTACACTTCACGGAAAAGCATTAACTATACAAATGTGTATTTTTACTTTTATTATAATTATAAAATATAATAATAATATAAATGATACTCGAGAGGAAATTAAACAGAATAAATATGGGGAATGGCTGTTATTATTCGGTTGAGAAGCTTTTATCATCCAGTCTGCTGTCGAAAAATCTGAAAGTTAGAATTTATAAAACAGTTATATTACCGGTTGTTCTGTATGGTTGTGAAACTTGGACTGTCACTTTGAGAGAGGAACAGAGATTAAGGGTGTTTGAGAATAAGGTGCTTAGGAAAATATTTGGGGATAAAAGGGATGAAGTTACAGGAGAATGGAGAAAGTTACACAACACAGAACTGCACGCATTGTTTTCTTCACCTGACATAGTTAGGAACATTAAATCCAGACGTTTGAGATGGGCAGGGCATGTAGCACGTATGGGCGAATCCAGAAATGCATATAGAGTGTTAGTTGGGAGGCCGGAGGGAAAAAGACCTTTGGGGAGGCCGAGACGTAGATGGGAAGATAAATGGGTTTGAGAGAGGTGGGATATTATGATAGAGAATGGATTAATCTTGCTCAGGATAGGGGCCAATGGCGGGATTAGGGGAAGGTTGCTTATATTGGACCAGTTTTTTGTTTTTTAATCCCATGTCTTTAATAATGATTAAATTAAATCAAAATTTGTTCTAGTACATTCTATATTCTATGTACTTTCATCCTATAGTGTTATATTTTAAATTACACAATTCCTAATAAATATAAAAAGGTAAAACCAAAATCATGGAAACGGTCCAAATTGGGAAAGCGGTTGCCTAATTTGGACTCAGTGTCCCAATTTGGACCTCGCAAAAATACATTACTAATAGTAAACAAATAAGTAGAAGAAGGGTATTTATTATAAATATCTTTAATTCAACAAATTTTACGTTAAAAATGTATCAGATATTAATATTTGGTGAAAGAAGTTACACAATTCTCTGAACTTTGATGAAAAATTAAAGAAAAACAAGATAAATTAATTACAGAAACACTATTGCATTCAAGCTGATTGTTACACTCAGAATATTTCTCTTTGCACTGAATTAGTTTTATATTAGTTGCTTGTCTCGGTTATATAGCCTATTTCAAAATTAGAGGAAGACTCATAGAAAAGTGAAAAAAAAATCCAAAAATGTTACATAGAATTGGAAAGTCCCTGTTTGGCTAGGAAACTCCTGTGATTAAGGAAACGTAGACATAAAAAATAAAAAGGTGACATGATTTCCTCTTGCGTTTGAAAGTTACCAGTGGCAGTATAAAGAACCCCGCCGCATTGACAACACACACTACTGTGGTGTTTACACCTCTTTCACCACTTACGGCTCCAACTTGGTGTTTCTCTTTCTGAGCTATAACTTTCTGTTGCCTCTTTTGCACCGTTGTATATCCAGATTCGTCAACGTTGAACACAGTATTTGCTGTGATACCATTCTCATCGACAGTTATTTTTTTTTCAGCAGGTCGGAAAACTGGATAACACTGTCCCTATGGCACTCCATATACGCGAGCACGCTCGTTGAGTCCATAGTCACCATTTCTTTATGCTACTACCGCCATCTTCGAAGTATCATTTCATTTCTGGTAGGTTCCCCTTTTTGATATCTTGGAAACATAAAGACACAGAATCCCCCAATATACTACTTTTTCTTAACGTTGACCATAATATAGGCTAATGCTTTATATCCATGTTGAAAAAAAAATACTAACAGTTTCCTAAATTGGACCAGTCCAATCCAGGCAACGCGCAGAGGTCCAACCCAGGCAACTTGTTCACTTATGCAAACAGACGACACTAAACAAACACATGAAATTAAAAATTAGTTTTAAAATACGCAGATAGTAGCTAATGAAAAATACTTGTAACGTATAGTATAGAAATTGTTATTACTTGCTCCTACAGTATATAGAAACTTAAGATCCGTAGCGTAAAAATTGTAAGTGAAAACACCAAAACACATTAACGGCAATCCTATTCGCTAAGATGGCTGCAGCTCACTGAACTTCAAAATGAGTACCTTAGGCAGCGTCAGCAAGCAGTGGTGCCATCTGAAATGTTTGAAATACTTCTATATATGGAAATACAACTGAGATCCAATTTAGGCAACGGTCCAAATTCGGCAACTCTCCCCTATGTGAGGGCGGCAATGAACCTCCGGGTTCCTTAAAAGCCAGTAAGTATTATAAATTATAAAATAATGACCTTCACCAGAGTATATCGGGGATCACTCTTTGCATCTACTCTGATACTGTTAAATAAGATGTGGAATTGTGTATCTTTACTAACAGGTGAGCACCATTCAGGTTCATCGACTGTTTTAATATACTACTGTATATGGAGAACACAAGGAAATGGACATAGGCCCATTCAGTGCCTACGGAAAAGAAGTAGGCCGTAATCTTTACTTATTATACCAGAGGTGGAATCCAGAGTGACTGTAGTTGTTGCTATTGTCTGTCCCGGGAATATGCTGAGTGACTTGGCGCATATGGGGGCGGAGTCTATCTATGCCGTAGTGTATTGCGGGCAGCATCGGCTCGAGGCCGCTAAGGGGTAAGATGATCGTGATAAAGAGTTAAAGGTCCACACCTGTGGAGTAACGGTTAGCGCGTCTGGCTGCGAAACCAGGTGGCCCTGGTTCGATTCCCGGTCGGGGCAAGTTACCTGGTTGAGGTTTTTTCCGGGGTTTTCCTTCAACCCAATATGAGCGAATGCTGGGTAACTTTCGGTGCTGGACCCCGGACTCATTTCACCAGCATTATCACCTTCATCTCATTCAGACGCTAAATAACCGAAGCTGTTGATAAAGCGTCGGGATGAGCCCTATAAGAAATGGGCCACGGACCTATATGCCCTTCCCCATATATATTCCCCTTATTATAAACGACGTATGCCCTAGTTCAGAACATATATAAATTGTCTATTAAATATAGGAGGTCACTCAATTAGTCGCAATTGAAAGGACAGGGACCTCTCAAATTGCAGATTTAGATTTCACGGCGCTTCTTCCGACGGCCTTCATATGCTTTTTCATCGAACAACAGATGACAGAGTCTTGCCATCCTAACGGCAAACACCAGCCAACTCTTCCTCTTCCCGTTCCGTGATCACTTGATCAAATCTCAGTCCCCCTCGCGTATGTGGTACCTAAGAGGTTACGTCCAATTTCGGCTTCCCCTTCAAAATTTTCTAGAGTTCCTTCAGTGGAGCAGCGTAACCCGGAGTGAGACTAGTGGCCAACAGGCTTGGAGCTCACATATTTACTTTTGTACAGCCCCCAACCCCTTGCAAGGACGCGTTTTGCGTACCTTTTAAAATTTTTCCTCCCAATTCTCTTTCGATTTTTCGACCTACTAAAAAAATAAAGAGTTAAAATAGAAATGATATCCTTCCTGCAAGCGATTGGTAGTTTCGTTCAATCAGTGCCTGCCCCCAGAGCGGTCATTGGTCCTAGCCCTCCCACATACCACTTGCGCAGAGGTCTTATTTCGTCTTTCTACTCCACAGAATCCTGGGACGAACCATAGAAGAATACGGAAAGAATAAAGAAAAGGATGGGAATGACCAGGAGGCTGAGATGTGTGGCTGCTGTGTGTAGTTGTCTAGACTTTTTGGCCGCTTTGGGCATCTGAATAGAAGGGAATACTCCAGCCTTAGCCGCCTCTTTAGCTCAGTGCTAGCGCACTGATCTTCCATCCAGGCGTCCCGGGTGCGATCGTAATGGAATTTGCGATGGATAAAACAGACATTGCAGAGGGATTTTCTCGGGGTACTCCCGTTTCCCTCTATCGTTCCACCAAAATACTCTCCACCTCGTTATTTCATCTTTCTGGAATATTAAAAATAGACTAGGGTGAAATTTTGTGGGTAGTACTGGTTTCCGATGCTGACTATAAGAAGTGTTTGGAATTCCGGGTCCCTGAAGTTTATCAGGCTTCTCGTGTGCTGATGGGACCCGGCGCTATCAGAAGCTGAGACAGGATGGCCCACCCGTCTGCGTCGGATTCACGTATGCCACCCAGACCACCTGTGTCAAAGTGTGCATAAGTCTACGAACCCGTTCCGGTCCATTCCTCAAAAAGCCAAACCAAGTACTTCAGCCTACGGGTTGTTTGAGAACTATCTCTGCCGAACTGAATTGTGACCCGTTGCGCGGAAAGGGACCTAAAGTTCGTGAAAGGAAATTTTACAGGAGAACAAAATAACGAATTTGCGGTGTAAAAACTGCATTTCTAAGTTTTGACATTTTGCGCTACATACTACACTAGGATGTAGTTTTACACAGTGGTTCTTAAATACATAAATCTTTCTTATAGTTGCTAAGAAAACAAATGAAAACTTTAATTTGAATTTTTCTCGGAAAGTACATAATATAATATCAATATTAAATAAGTAATATATTAAAAACAATAGCACCTAGAACCATGAATTTTTTTAAATGCTCAGTATTTCATCCTCTTTTTGAAACCACAAAAAAAAAAAAAAAGGAAAATCCGACTTAGGTCCCATTTCCTGCAACTAGTCACATATACAATATGTCCACAGAAAACTTCCGTGTTTACAAATGAGTATATCATCTCTGTCGATAGTCTATGTACATGGAAACGGTGACACTAGAAAGAGCAACTAAAAATTGTATAGTGCATGCCTCACAAACAGTGCATGTGCACCCCGCGTGTCACACAGCAGACATCAAGGCTACCTTCTCACTCACTCCACACGCGCTCTAACATATCTACTAGAATGCACTCAGTGGGCACCGGAGATACGATATCGCAACGCTTGCAGATCTGAGGCGGTGGAGATACATAGATGATAATCTTTTATGTAACCCCATAAGAAGAAGTAATTGACATTAAAGTCGGGGGACCTCGGTGGCCACTTGCAGAAGACGCTGTCTTGGTCCAAACGCGCCCAGTCCACCGTCCTGGCAGTTGTTTGTTAAGATGGTTACAAACATGTGCTATAATGCAATAATGCAAAAAGAATGAAAGACTGGCAATCCCGAAAATACGAAACCCATATTAGCGGCTTCTATTCGCGTCTGCTGCCATCTGTAGTTTTTACCGGCAATTAGGCATACAGCAATTTTCAAAACAGGAATTCTTTGGGTCGTCCTTTCTTATGATTAGGGCTAGGATTTTGATGACCTATAAATCATGAAAAAATGTCCTAAAAACAATGCATTCATGAACTAAAAATCTTTCAAAAATGCCCTTAAAATGCCCTCAAATTGATCTTACATAATTGGCTTAGTAGGAATATTAATATTCCGACTAGTAATTAAATTAAATTCTAGTACCAACATTCAAGTTTATTTAATTTTACATAATTTTTTCTAAGTAGTACACTTTAATTATTTTACCTGATGTAGTTTCATGTAGTCCACCACAAGGCCACTCTTATCCGGAACTAGCAGGTATAGAGGAGTCTATATTGAAGGAGTGGTTGGACTGATCCATTACGTGGGGGGTGTACTACGTTAAAATGGCAAGATTGGTGTAGAAAAACGATTAATGGATATTAATTGAAAAAAAAAATATGTAGAGAAAATATCCAAGGAAATGAATAATATTTTACATTAATAATGGGGATTTATGGCCAAAATTAAATGAAAATACCCCAAAAATGACCGAATAAAACAAAAAAATGCTCTTATGAGTTGTAAGAGGTAAAAAATGAAAAAAAAAATGCCCTAACAAATATGTTTTAAAACACTCAGTTTATCGCATAACATTATAAATACTAAAACAGCTATGTTTCTGGCGTACTAGAAAAAAGATGCAATTTCATCAAAATCCTAGCCTTACTTATGATACAGTACTATTACGAAGCTCTTAATGTACGCCTTTACATAGCCGTTTGTAATCAGGAGGGTTTCTGTGGACATTACTGTACAATGCAGGAATATCTACTGATTGGAAGGTCTTTCTTTTACTTGGACGAATTTTATTGGAAGTGGTTTAGCCTAAGTACCGACCACAGACTTCTGCAGCCAGGGCACGCTGTCAGGAAGTGTTCGCAGCAGAAGCCGTTGCGCTTACCTTTCGTTCAGCCTGAACGTGTTTAATTGCTCCTGCGCCTTTGTGCATTCTTGTGGATAGAATCATAAACTTTGAATGGCTGCCCGCCTCTCAACTATGACTGCGATTATATGGTTTTATTGCATTTTTAACTTGTAGGCTAGTTCATTGTCGCTTTGTTTGGTCAGTGTTATTGCCCTTGCTGTAGGTAGGAGCAGCGAGCTATCTGTCGCAAGGTTGATTGCGGAACTTGTTTACGTAAATTCGAATCGTCATCTTTGCCTTCCTGTCAAACGTTTCTGAGGTATTACTCATTTTCATTTTAAAATTGATTTTATGTGCGAGAGGCGAGTGTGGGCTAGGAGTAGCGAGAATAGCGTTGACACATACGGGGCGGGGGGGAGGGCTGAACAGTTCACTGAGAGATCTCGTGTCGTAAATTAGCAACATGATCTCGAACACAACGTAGCACGTAGCAAGACTTAAGGCCCATTCACAATGAAAATTAAACATAACCGTAACACAAGCACAGAAGTTTTCGCCCAGGCTACAAAATGGGATCATTCACAATGATTCATATAAGCATTGACATAAACATTATCGTAAGACGTTAACATGAAAGTTTGCAAACTCCAAACTTTTATGCTTATGCTTACGTGATTTGCAAACAAAATACAATCGTGGAGCGCTGAAGTATACGATAGGATATGAGGAAATGGCGTCGTTGTTATGTTTCCATGGTTACCAAGTATGTTTGCGGTTATGTTTATGTTCCCAATCGTGAATGACGGTATGACTTCTTGATTTTACCGTAATGTTTATATTCTCAAGTTAACGCATACGTTATGTTTAATTTTCATTGTGAATGAGCCTTTACACTACGTGGAATTATATGTAATTTTATGTACCAGCGATCGGTTCGTCTGTTTTAAGATTTGTCCGCTATTGTATTTTTAAATTCAGTATTTAATAACGCTATTTGAGCTGTAAAGTTGTCTATAGCCTTTGTGAAATCGGTGATTACGGGATGGTATTTGGCGAGATGAGGCGAAAAATTTGGCATGGATTGCCTGTAGGGTCTACAGATTTTCGCATTAGCGGTAAATGCGATAAATCGCAGATTAAGTGGGAAGTGGGTTTTTTTTTTTTTTTTTTTTTTTTTTTTTGTGAATAAGTATGTCGTAATATCGTATATATCAATAATTTTACCGCGAATTTGTTCGCGCTAAAGATGTTTTGCAGCGAATTTTTTTTAATGAAAATCCGAAATTATCCCCCATAAGGACGTATCATATTTCCTTAGTACATATTTAAAAAGGGATCTATTCTTTCTTGAAATTAGGCATAGAATGGATGCTGAAGAGACAGTGTTAAATAGAGAATAAGAGTTTGAAGTGGTTTGGTCATCTGATGAGAATGGGTGAAGATAGATGGCCTAAACAAATTTACCAGTGAAAACCTCCGGAAAGAAGAGGAAGAGGTAGACCAAAAAGAACTTGGGACAACGAAGTAATGGAGGTCATGCACAAGAGGGGGTTGAGGACTGAAGACGCACAAGACAGAAGGCTTTGGAGGATTGGCACAGGAATACGGCAGTAGCTGTAGAATCCTGAATATATCTGAATATAACTACCTCTTTTGATCTCATTATGTGCCTAAATTGTATCAGTATGTAATTATTTAATTCCGATCCAATTTTATGTTCAACTGTGTAAGCAAGTTTTAATCCTGGTTGAGTGTAAGAGAAGGCCTTACGGCCTTAACTCTACCAGGTTAAATAAATTCATTATTATTATTATTATTATTATTATTATTATTATATCTATATCAATTCTTTCTTACTAGGTGGAAACTGGCATTGAAAGTACATATTGTGTTGCCTAACAAAAGGAATTTACCAGCCCACCCTTTCTAGTAAAGCCCACTATGGTTGAAGGTTAATTTAATCGTCATTAAAGTCAAGTAAGAGAAAGACGGGAGGCAGAGTCTATTCATCCCGTTTAAAAATAAAATTGTTTTTCACTTGTACGAAAATTTTGCGATAATGTGATAATTAATTCGCGATGAAATGCGAAATATAGTATTTTTAACGGGGAATTTTTTCCAAAGTAAATACGAAAATATTTTGCCTGTAGTTACCTGACATGCTTGAGCCCAGCAGATTCCTGACCCTAGAGTTACACCACTGCACAGTGGGCCAGACTGAGTAAAAAATGGGACAAAATTGAAAAAATGAACTTTTTTTTACAATACTTTTGACAGTGTATACTCACAGTAGGGATCCTGGTGAGCTCTAAACTCATGATGCATCATCGATAACATGTTTTAACAACTGTGGCTACAGCCTTGAAAGAGAGCTATTGTAACCGGGCGGTAGCACCAAAATTCACAAACAGTAATTTCCTGGTGATGTGGACACTCTGGCGCAATACAGCTTCTTGAGACAACACAAAGCAAGTCACACACATCACGTAGCCTATATCTAGGAGAACTATAATTTTCATTGTCCAACCTTCGTCAGATCTATTGTAGAAACAGAATCATATTGCTGATAGTAAGGAAGGTCGTTTGTATCGTTAACATTACCTACGTATAATGCGCGCATCTGTTCTTGATCATAATATACAGTAACTACATAAAAATGAAATGTTTTAGGTGTGTTTAATTAGTAGTTAGACTCAAGGAATGAGTGTCGCGAAGTTGACACATTCTTTCTTATGCGCTTTAATACGTTTCGTAAGAATTCAGTTTTTTTTTTATCATGTTGCGAATGATAGTTACCCAAATGAAATCTTTTAATTTGAATCCAAACAAGAAGGTGAGCTTTCGTTTTCTGGATTGCACATAAAAGGAAATTTTTAGTGTGAAAATATCTTGCGCCACAACCTTAGGGTAAATCTTTTAAGGTATGATACTCATTAAAAACACACTGCCAAATGCAAGTTCAGAGCTATCCTGTAATAGAAGATATTATTGGAAAATTCATGCCTCGCCGCCATGTTTATGTCTAGCTTTCTTCTATTTTGCCTGTATTGTTTTTTAGTGTATAAACTTTAGTTTGTCATTCTACATATTAAAATGGCGGCCGGGTAGCTCAGTTGGTAGAGCAGCTGGCTACGGACTGGAAGGTCCGGGGTTCGATCCCAAGTGGTGACGGGATTTTTCTCGTTGCCAAACTTTCAGAACGGCCCCGAGGTTCACTCAGCTTCCTATAAAATTGAGTACCGGCGGTCAGAGCGTGGTGCCGACCACACCACCTCATTCTAGTGCCGAGATAATGGAAAGCATGAATCTCTACCTCCATGCCCCCCCCCCAAGTGCCTTCATGATGTGTGACGGGGATACCTTACCTTTTTTTTTTTACATATTAAAATGCATAATAATACAGTGAACTACAATCAATCAATAATAATATAATAATGCCAATATAATAATATAAGAATACCAATATAATAATAATAATAATAATAATAATAATAATAATAATAATAATAATCTAAATAATAGTAAAGTTAAACTGAATGTTAATAGATACGAGGTATCAGTCGATGTTACTTTTAATAAAGAATCATTTAAAACGACATCCTAACTCCGTCTATGTAAACAGGAAGAACTAGAATCAAATCTAGAAGTGGATGTAGTCCCAAAAAAAAAAAACAAATTGAATATTACCTGTATTGTTGGTAATTGATTTTTATCGCTAACAGCGAATCCATATTGATAAGTAACTATTATTTTTTATCTTAAGGGTATATGTACGTGAACGACCAGAAATATTATCAGAAAATGCAGGCTCTAAATTTCTAAAATTTCATACGAAAATTAACTCTCAATTGGACAAAAATTACAAAGTACCACGAGAAGATTTATCAGAACTTAAATATCTGATAAAAGTATAAAAATGGTTACTAATAATATTTTTAAACCAGTTTTATCAAAGTATGAAAAAAAAAAAGAAAAAAAATCTGCAGTTACACCATTTGGTAACCATAACATTGTTACGGTCTCTCTGATATCTTTAATATTTTTCATGCATGTAATAAACACATTTCTGAAAACTAGATTACTCTCAGACATTTAGAGTTGTTTATTTTAATACAATTAATTTTTTATTTGTCATATATAAAATGTATTAAAATTTACATAATGTT
This sequence comes from Periplaneta americana, assembly GCA_025594305.2. Classification (NCBI taxonomy): domain Eukaryota; kingdom Metazoa; phylum Arthropoda; class Insecta; order Blattodea; family Blattidae; genus Periplaneta; species Periplaneta americana. Next base: position 25,307,264 of record JAJSOF020000001.1, read on the forward strand.
TTGTGACCTAATTTTTCTATTTTCAAAGAAATGGGCATTATTGTAGTCTACCTTTTGCATAAATACATGTTAAATAAGTGTACAAAATTTCAGTATTCTATCTCTAATGGTTGTGGAGCTATGAAATAATATGTGTGAAAATTTTCAAATTTTGGAAAATGTAATTTAAAGTAAAAAGTGAATTCTAAAAAAAATATTATTAGTAACCTTTTTATATTTTTATCGGATATTTAAGTTCTAATAAGTCTTGTTGTGGTACCTTGTAATTTTTGTCCAATTGTGAGTTCATTTTCTTATAAAATTTTAGAAATTTAGAGCCTGCATTTTCTGATAATATTTGTGGTCGTTCACGTACAGATACCCTTAAGCCTTCTTAACTGGGTATTTTTGTGTTACTTCTACATACCGTATTTTTGTGCTCCGGGTATCATGCAGCGCATTGGAGGGAAGTCATAAATCTGTGTACAACGATGACCAAGAAATGCATTGTTTTGAATTCCTGCGAAACCGGATTTTTCCCGTTGGAAGTTGCTGACTGGAACTTTACGTTTCTTTAATTCAGACGGTCGGCAGATCACAGAAAAGTCGGCATAGTTAGCGGCTCCTAACCTCCCGCTTGACGTCACTTCGCTTGCAGACTTAACATCCGATGAATGGGCTGTGAAAAGAGTGGGGGAATTTTTTACAAGGCCTGCGTGTAACAACACGACACAACACGTGTTTTTTGCTTTGTTACCGGAATAAAATGCGTGGCGGTGTTAACTTTTATCACTTTTTGAAGTGATGTCCGTTCCCCCGATGCAGTAGAACACTATGTTATTTTTCCCCTGCGGTGATGCGGAGAAGTGGAGTGGGGCAATAGCTGGGAACACAACATCCGTTTTGCCCGGCCGGCATGCTCTAGGGCCAGTCACTGGCGCAGGCACAGAAACGATGTCCAGTTGGTTAACCTGCAATTGAATAATTGAGCCGTACTGAATGTACTGTATGTGTACCTATGTCTTGATAATGATTGGTGAGAACAAGGGTCCCCCGTGTACGTGGTGAATTATGCATAGCGCAACCATACACCGCTCAATGATTCAGCATCAGACCTGACTAGCTACTGCCCGGGTGGACGGACACATGGATGAATGGATGGATAGATAGATGGGTGGTAGGCAAGAGACGGAGTCCCCGTTTACGTATACAGATGAGATACACTGGCAACCAAGTGAAGTGACCCCAGGCAGCCCTGCTGTACCGTGTGATATGATTTGCGATGGCGTCCGGTAGCAAGCAACCACGAATTTGAGAGTTCTCAGGGCTCTTTTTTTTGCAACGTCTTGGCAGGTTTTAATCAACGTATTACGCATTGCGTTACATACAGCGATCAAGAAGTAGAGAAGTGTTTGAAGACGCGTCAACACCGAATGTTTTCTCACATTGTCGTTGAGGGTACACAGAGGTGAAATATTTCAATTTTCTATTCAAACTAGTAGGGAAAACACGGAAATTCTACTTGAAGCAAGTAAAGCGATAGGTTTGGAAGTAAATCCCGAAAAGACTAAGTATGTGATTATGTCTCGTGACCAGAATATTGTACGAAATGGAACTATAAAAATTGGAGATTTATCTTTCGAAGAGGTAGAAAGATTCAAATATCTTGGAGCAACAGTAACAAATATAAATGACACTCGGGAGGAAATTAAACTCAGAATAAATATGGGAAATGCGTGTTATTATTCGGTTGAGAAGCTTTTGTCATCTATAATCTTTTCGCTCTAAGAAAAATCCTAATGTAAACAATAGCACGTGACTGAATTGAGGCTTCATTGGCCACTGTTTGGCTCCATAGATTCTCAGTACATGTTCCCGCCTATTGTTGTACATTCTATTTCCTGTTAAACATTTCCAGTTACTCGTCAAGTAGGTCTAACCTCACTACTATGCATTCGTTTGCTTACGAAACTTTTACTTTGTAATTACTGCAATTAAATTATTTTTAAGTCTTATGTCTTCACAATGGACAGTTGAGGATGCAAAAGCCATATTTCAGTACCACGTGCTTACGTGAACAATTACGACCTCAAGTGACGCCAGCTTGTTACAAGAACAGACTACCTCGGCATTACTGTTGGTATTCATCCGCGTTCATAGTACATAACAAAATATAAAATATGTAGCTTTTCCTTTACGTAGCCTTTTACATATGACTAAGTTAAATGTTTCATCGTATTTAACAACTAGAATTCAATGTTTTATTTTCAAATAATACAAGATTATGGTTTCCAAATACGAACTATTTTTCCTGCGTCATGTGAGTGTTTCGACTGGGACCCAATCACGGGTATGACAGCAACGTGCTTATGTTTACATTAGGATTTTTCTTACAGCGAAAACAGTACCTATAGTCTGCTGTCAAAAAATCTGAAAGTTAGAATTTATAAAACACTTATTTTACCGGTTGTTCTGTATGACTGTGAAACTTGGACTCTCACTTTGAGGGAGGAGCAGAGATTAAGGGTATTTGAGAATAAGGTTCTTAGGAAAATATCTGGGGCTAAGAGGGTGAAGTTACAGGAGAATGGAGAAAGTTACACAACGCAGAGCTGCACGCATTGTATTCTTCACCTGACATAATTAGGAATATTAAATCCAGATGTTTGAGATGGACAGGGCATGTAGCACGTATGGGCGAATCCAGAAATGCATATAGAGTGTTAGTTGGGAGACCGGAGGGAAAAAGATCTTTGGGAAGGCCGAGACGTAGATGGGAAGATAATATTAAAATGGATTTGAGGGAGGTGGGATATGATGGTAGAGACTGAATTAATCTTGCTGAGGATAGGGACCAATGGCGGGCTTATGTGAGGGCGGCAATGAACCTCCGGGTTCCTTAAAAGCCAGTAAGTAAGTAAGTAATCCTTAAATTATTATGGAGTGCTGCACTTGGAGGCCAATACTTAACTGGCAACAGTTAAATCCCGGTAACTTCTTTCACTTTTCCTTTGCTGTAATAGGCTACGTTTGGATTACAATATTCTTACCTTCTTCCATTTTTGTAAAAAATATATTGCAGTAACACATTTGAATTAATAAATTCTTACCTTCTTCCATTCTCATAAATGATTTTTTTGGAATCAGTATTACAAATTCTTAACTCCATAGCTAGACACAAGAGCCCTACACCAAACTCTAATCATGTCTTATAATTTATTTTATAAGAGTCAACTCAGGAAGTAATTCACTTACAAAGTTGCTTATTACTATGGGCAAAAATCATTATGTATGTAAATTTTGACATTTTTAACTCCTTCATACGCATACTAATTACTTATCTCTATACAAGCCTCGAACCCAGGAAATAATGCACTCACGGAGTTCAAACTACGGCATGTTACTACACGGGCAAGAGTCATTGCTCATATCAATTTTTGTATCTTTTCAGTCACTCTTTCATAGCTAGATCCAAGAGCTAGCTATACACCAACGTAATCGGGTTATTATTATGTAGTCGAGGTTATATTTTCTTTCACTTAAGTATTTAGAGACATTCTATTCAACCGATACAGTTAGAAATTTTAATGTGTATGTCAATTCCAATTTGGAAACCAAAATCAATACCAATATACAAAATATTACTGTCAATAATAGGAATAATCATGTAGGCCTAAGTATAACGTTACTGGTATGAAATAATATCCATCACTGATATAATGTTTTCAGCTAGTCAACAAAATTGTATTATATCCATTGCTGACGTCGTAACTTCATCGAAACGAATGTCATGATCTATGTAGCTAATGGTTCAATATTACGTTACCAACATAAGCATCTTCCAGTGGCTTTAAAATTAACGTAAATTAGTGAATATTTTCATGATGTTTACATACGGAAGTAATTATTATTGTGACTATGTTGCCATTCCTTTGCCTCATATCTTTCAAATTGTTAAAAGATGAGTAATAAATGTTTTCAATTAATATTAAATTATGCCAGCCCTGTCGTAGATGGCGAACCATCTGGTGGAGGTTCCAGGTAATACACCCGGTTTCATGACGTGCGCACTCAGAATTTGTTCTCACGAAATGGGCTAGTTGTCCCTACTGATTCTTCTTATACTGTGGTACAGGCATTAGCCGTTCAATATATACAGGGACATCTTTTTATTTTTACTTAAATTTTTATTGTACCTGAGTTTTTGAATGTACTTCACTCCCACCCCTTCTACAAATGAAGTTCCAACTCCACACAGAACCAAGACCGCAGATAGTAAGCAGTACTGAGTTACTGAGTATAGTACGTTCCAGAAATATGTTCGCGTTTTCCAGTGACGAAAGAGCTTTCAATATTGAATCATATTTTCGCACAGGTACTGTCCGTTTGCCTACGTCGCATCCCAGTTTCCCCCACCTGCTTCTACTCGCCCCTCTGTAAAAGCTGGGCTGTCTTAGCTCTTTTCTGAAAACATTAATTTCTCTTAGGAAATGGAAGTTTACGTAATATTATACAGCTGTTTAATTTAACTTAAATAAAAGGGCCTCGTTAAGTAATTAACTGTCACGTGATTTCCTCCCGTTCTACAATCATGCGGCATAACCACTTGGACGGACAGTAGATAGCATGTCTGAGTAATTTTATATTTTCGGGTCGGGCAGAAGTGAAGATTGAATTAACAGTACGTAGATTAGGTATAGAATTATTTCAACATGAGTTACTAGTACGAAGGACGAAACTGGCAATTGGAATTAGATGCAATAGTCTATAGTGCGATAATATGCACAAAAGAACTGAAGCCTGTATCGAAATGAACGGCCACCATTTTCAAAATTGTGTTTAAATATTCATATTATGATTATTTTTTCAATTTAACTTCTTTCTCTATATTGTACGCTAATGTGCTGTAGACAGTATCCTAATATACACCGCATAATGAATACGTTCGCATGGATAACTCATTTCGTGAGTAAAAACACTTATTCTTAATACAGTACTGTACTTTGATTAAAGAAAAACCTAATGAAAATTATCAAACTCAAAATCGCGATATTTCCTAGTTTACGTAAATGAATGAACTACTTTTCTTCCTTCCTATACCTAGTAGAGTGATTTGTGTTTTACTCCAGTATCATCGAACTCCAGTCTTGGAGGGGGGAGCAAACGGTGTTTCCGGTTCTCTAAAGGTATAGACAGGTTAATATTAAAAATGTTAGTAAAAATAAAATGATGTCCCTTTATAATATTATTTGAGTGACAAACCTGCTCTGAAATGAACGCCTCATGGTTCCTGAGGTCACGAGTTGAAACGTAAGACGTGTGAAGTGATGGGTGGGTTCAAGGAGTGCCGTACAACTGTTATGTGTAGAAGCAGAAGCTACTAAAAATATTTAATAGCTCTGCAGTAATAAACGCAACGCTGCCAGACTGCAACTATAAAATGCACTTTCGTAATTTAGCTCAGATGATCACACTCATAACAATAATATAGTTGATACACTTATGGAATATTATAACTGGCTATATGAAACCCTAATAGTGGTATTACCTTTACTCCGATTTCTTTAGTTTCTTGACTAGCTTCTGCAACAATCGCACATGGTACTCTCCCTCTCTCTCTACATTGCGATACGGAATTCAGTTTCTTCGATCCTTCTGATATAATAAGACCATGACGTTTGGCATCGATGTCTATCATTACAACTTCTGTTAGATCTCTAATGACACTAATTTCCATTTTGTCAAAATCATTTTCTGAAGTTATTTGTTTCTAGTTTTAACCACGCGAGTTCAATTGAGTTAAGGCAGCAGTACGAAAGAGAAAGGCGTAGAATTGTGTAGGTAACGTGTTTCAAAGTCACCACGTCAGTTACAGTCTTGGGTCGGTGTACTTTAGTGTTATGTTGTATGAGGTGTTCGTGCGGGATTTCGGTAGGAATGATGGGATGCAATGTCGATGATGAATTGATGATTACGGAATGCTCAAGGATTTGTAGGTGGTTTTGGAATCATTCTTCCAGTATCTTTACATTCATTACTATTGATAGTCTACAACAGTCAGGTCAACTGATGCCCATAGGTGCAAGCGCGCGCTTTAGAGCTCAGGAGAGCCGAGCGCTTTACAGCGGAAATGAAAGAGATAGACGAAAGAGGTAGTATATGCCGCTTGGTCTAGTATGTACAGCGATGGCCAGCACTGAATCAATAGATAAAAGGAAGAAAACTTATTAAAACTATATCCATGTTAATTTTTAGCTTTGTCTGAGAAGTATAAGTCCATTATAGGAATGTAAGTTTTAATTTTAATGATGATTTTTCACAAGTTTGTTTTTTATTCTAAAGGAATATTTTCTCAGCCTTTCTATAGAAAAGTGAAATTTTCAGATGTGTTTATTTAATAGCATTACAGGTACTGAAACGATGTTTTCGTAAATGTAATATATCGTAAATACATATTACTGAAGATAGTGTATTGAAAAGTTTGAAAATATTCGCATGGAAAATGTTTGCAAGGAAGTGAATAAAACAAAGCAACTACTGTTACATCATAAACAAAAGATATGTGCCCATGTGTTGTAAAAACGTCAGCTCTATAGCTTCAGAAGATTTCGAGAAAATAATTTAATATTCTGATGATAGGAAGTTGCGCACCAGTATCACCTTAAAAACATACTGCGATAATAAATTTGTCATGTAATATTAGTTACAGTTAAAACATATACCTAGGTAACTTTGCTTTGTACTATAATATTGTTTTGATTAGTTTAGCTTATCATGTCATACTCAATCTCTTTTTTTGGATATAACTTTCTTTATGAATGATGTGTTTCATTCACTAGTACAGTATAGTTGTACTACTATGGAATGTATGTGAATATTATTTATTAATTCTTTCTTGTGTTATTAACGTTTAAAACACAATTGCAATATTAAGAAATTGGTGTTAGTACTTTTTTTCAGACAATATACCTAATATGAAACAGAAAGAAGCCATATAAAAATAACGACATAAAATTTCACGTTCCGTGTGAAGTTTGAGCACCACTGTTTTTTAAATCCAACAGGCTGCTTATTCATATACATAATCCTTCCTCTTTCCTTACCTAGCACTTGATGCCCGCGCACGACGTCAAGGTCAGAATAATGCGCTTGCTTTGACATCACTGGTCTACAAGATTGTCGGCCATCTTTCGATGGTCTTTGATATTTAAAATCCGACTTGAACAGCTTTTGGTTAGATTTTTATAAATAGAAGTTCATACAATGTACAGTTGGTTTTGCTACCGCTAGCTCGCAAAATCTTAACTACTTTGGCGTAGGATGGTGTGGCGATATATAATTTATAAATTGCTATCCTAATTAAATCCTTACCAAATGCGTCGACTTTGGAAAATTGGGTTCGTTTCGTTTTGTTTTTTTCTGGGTGATTTATGTTACTTAGTATAGAATTTTCTCTCCTTCCCTCTCCCCCCCCCCTTTTCGATATTGTTCAACGTAAAATTATGGAGAACACGTCCATAGCCTCCTGGCTTTTCATACAGGATTCGCTTTCCCATTCTTAAAATATTGCCTGTTTGTTTACAAAAATACCTCCTACATTTGGGGCGTACTGTAGCATCGCGGTTAAGGCGTTGCCCTGCAAGCCGGAAGGTCGCGGATTCGATTCCTGATGGGGTAATGGATTTTGCCCATTGATCTAATCTATCCGGCCGCACTGTGACCACGGAATTTACTCAGCCTTTAGCAGAAATGAGAACCGCATTCCTTCAAGTGTTAAACCTTACGGTATCCTGCGTCTTAAAACACACAAAAAAATATTCCAAATTTTAAGAGGAGGTAGTAAGCACCAAAACAAGAAACAAGCACTACAGGAGCGCGTCATCAATGCCTGCCAGCACATCCGAGACCAACCAGAAGTGTTTCAAAGAGTGTGTGGATCCTTAAGACGTAGGACAGAAGGATGCATTACTTTGAATGGAGATCCCATTGAGCACCTCCTATAGCGATGGTGAACAAGTGCTTATGGCTCTTAAGGTATGAGTTTTAGGACCCATGTTTATTAGACTTTTTTTCTTGTTTTGGTGCATATGGAATACTTTAACACCCTGTATAAATAAATATTGTACTCAATCTCAGCATTTCAGACGACTGAACTAGAAGAAACTTCTTGTCGTTAGTCAATGGCTCTGTTACCACAAAGTTACCTAAGATACACATTTTTTACTCGCCGTAATATAGTTCCCAGTATGTTTTAATTCGAGGAAATTAAGCAATATAATAATAATAATAATAATAATAATAATAATAATAATAATAATGATTTATTTTAGCTGGTAGAGTTAAGGCCGTAAGGCCGTCTCTTCCACTCAACCAGCAAAAAGTGTATATACATATGCATGAACTTACAAAGAATTTAACAATTTGATTTAGATGAGAGTTACATGTATACAAGAGTTATTTACGAATTAAACAACAAAATACTATGAACTATTAATTAAACACTGAAATAAACTGTGTAGCAGAATTAAGCTAAAATACATAGAATGTTAATATATTACAAATAATATTAGATAATAGAAAGAGATTATTATGAGACAATTTTGAAAGTACAGCACAATCAGGATGATGTCTAAAGAAAAAAGTAATAAAGTAGTCAATGATAGTTTAAATCAGTATGATTGGAGTGAAATGCTAATAAGGTTATCTTTTAAGCTGTTCTTAAAGGTGTTTGTTGTCTTGCAGCCCCTAATACTTTGTGACAAGGAATTCCATTGGCGCGAGGTGGATATTGTAAAAGATGATGAATAACAAGATGTTCTATGAAGAGGTATAGTTAGCGTGCCATAGATAAGTGATCTGGTATTTACGTCGTGGTTGGAGTACAGATAAGAGAAACGAGAAGAAAGGTAATTTGGTGTTAAGGTGTGCAGAATTCGAAAGAGTAAAGACAAAGAGTGTAAAGTTCTGCGTTCTTTAAGTCGGAGCCACGAAAGACTTGCGAAGGAAGGTGATATGTTATCATATCGTCGGATGTTGCACACGTATCTGACGCACATATTCTGACCTCGCTGTAACTTATCGTACGAAATGGAAACATAAAAAGTCATAGCCTTACTTACGTACTTTCTTTCTTTCTTTCTTTCTTTCTTTCTTTCTTTTAAGATTTATCCTTTGAAGAGGTGGAAAAGTTCAAATACCTTGGAGTAACAGTAACAAATGTAAATGATACTCGGGAGGAAATTAAACACAGAATAAATATGGAAAATGCCTGTTACAAATGGTTTTTAGAGAACCCGGAGCTTCATTGCCGCCCTCACATAAGCCCGTCATCGGTCCCTATCCTGAGCAAGATTAATCTACTTCCTAGCATCATATTCCACGTGCCTGAAATCCTTTTTTAATATTATCCTCCCATTTACGTCTCGACATCTCCAAAGGTATTTTTCCTTTAGATCTCCTAACTAACACTCTATATGCATTTCTGAATTCGCCCATACGTGCTACATGTCCTGCCTATCTCAAACGACTGGATTTAATGTTCTTAATTATTGTATGTCAGGTGAAGAATACAATGAATATTTATTCTGCGTTGTCTAACTTCTCCATTCTCCTGTAACTTCATTCCTCTTAGCCCCAATTGTTTTCCTAAACACCTTATTCTCGAACAGTCTTAACCTCTGTTCCTCTCTCAAAGTGAGAGTCCAAGTTTCACAACCAGTAATATAACTGTTTTATAAATTCTAACTTTCAACTTTTTTAAAGTTTACTGGATGACAAAAGCTTCTCAACCGAATAATAAGAGGCACCCCCCATATTTATTCTGCGTTTAATTTTCTCTAGAGTGTCATTTATATTTCGTCGTTGTTCCTGCAATAACTCCTATGTGACATATTTATCGATTTTCAGATTTTTGTTCTATTAAATAACTTAAATAGTATTACAGCAAATAATAAAATCTCATATGTTGTTGTTTGTTGTTTTCTAATGCCAGGCGTTTGACAACAAAGTCATTTGACCTCTTGCACTCCAATATTTTTCAAAGATATTATCGTGGCCAGCCACTGAAGCACAGATTTTGAGGTGTTCCGAATCCATTTCTTGGTTTGAGTTGCACAATGAGCAGTTAGGGGACTGATATATTCCAATTCTATGCAGGTGTTTGGTCAACCAATCATGGCCTGTTGCCAATCTAAATGCAGGCACAGACGATTTTCGTGGTAAATCGGGAATTAACTGTGGATTTTGATGCAGAGAGTTCCATTTTTTCCCTTGAGATTGTGTTATCAAATTTTGTTTGTTGAAGTCAAAGTATGTAGATTTAATAAATCTTTTCACAGAGTAATACGTAGATTTAGTAACAGATCTGTAAGTAACAGTGCTGCCCTTCTTTGCTAAAGCATCCGCATTCTCGTTTCCCAGGATTCCACAATGGTATGGTATCCATTGTAATACAATTCTTTTATTGAGTGATATTAATTGAGAGAGCATTTTAGTTATTTCTGCTGTTTGAGATGAAGGTGTGTGTTTAGAGACTATTGATAGAATAGCTGCTTTGGAGTCTGACAATATAACTGCATTCTTAAATTTATTGATGTGGCATAGAAGATTCCTGAGACTTTCACTTATTGCAATGATTTCACCATCAAAAATGTAAGAATTCACAATCCCCTATGTATGGCTGCATAGGATGAATAAATGTGTTTTTTCCTCCTACTGAAAAAATTTATATTTTACACATAGGAGTTATTGCAGGAACAACGACAATTTGTTACTGTTGAATTTTTTCGTCTTTGCAAACGATACATTTCCAATTTTTATATTTCCATTTCGTACTACGTTTTGGTCATGAGACATAATCATATACTTTCTTTTTTCGGGATTTACTTTCAAACATATCTCCTTACTTTTTTTAAGTAAAATGTGTAGATTTTCTCCTAACATATTCACGTCATCCGCATAAATAACAGCTGATGTAACCCGTTCAATTTCAGAGCATATCTGTTTTCCTGGACTTTCCTAATGGCATATTCTAGAGCTTATTATACCTTGCGGTACCAGATGTCACTCGTTAGTTGTTAAACTCCTGTGGAGCGAATGGAGAGATAATACACGTTTATAACGCTATTAATATTCCGTACCGCACGTTGAAATTCCTTTCAGCCGTTGAAATAGTCATTATTAATATTCTATCGATGTTTAGCAAGTCGAAAATAATTTGAAGCGATCGGCATGTATTTGCGTCGCAAGACATTAGTCTATGATGCCGAACTAGTTCCTCGCATTAAGTTGTTTGAAATTTGCAAGGCGAAACGGATAGGTTTCGCTATAAATTATAGCATGCGAAGGCCGGGGCGAGTGATTATAAATTGTGTGTATGGATGTGTATGTAACATGGTTTTCTGGCAGTTGAGTGCCATGTCGCTGGTACATAGTTAACACGTCAGCGTGTCGTCACGTCTCTGTAGTTGGAGTGTTGTATAGTTGATGTATACTGCTATTCCCTGTTCCCGATTTCTTTGCAGAGTCGGACAGTGGCTGCCAGTCAGCACACTAGAACCTCTCCCAGTACATGTCATGTCACGATGAATGTAATTACCGGGGCCTTGTTGAATTGATTATAGTTTTAACATGCTGTCTGATGTCTATGTTGTGGCCAATTTGCTTCCCTGAATGTTTTAACATCACATGGATATTCCGTGGCTCTACGCCGGGGCTCTTTGATCGGCCCCCGTATATACAGTATGTATATATATGTATATACATACATATACTCTTGTCATAGAATTCGTTCGCTCCAGTCAGGTTCAGCAAGTCTTCGTTATTTACACAATCAACAAGCGACGGCCCGATGTCCTGTCTGTCTGTCCGTCCGTCCGTCCGTTCATATCGTCGTATCGCCATTGCCTGCAAGAGTATGCCTAATAGCACATGTTCCCCCAATCGCTCGCAACGCACGTCTATTACTAAAAAATGGTGAAAAATGCAGGCCATTTACCCATGCTCTTTGTGTTGTTGTATAGCTTCCATGCATTATAGGAAACCGGGCGGGGAACATGCAATTACCTCAGTAGCTTGTATTTTAACAGTAGGTATCGACGTGCGTTGAGAGCCGCTAAACAAGGACGTCATACGCGACGATATGATTCAATATAGATTCTTAGACCCGTGACAAATTATTTATTCTGCCCAATTTCGATTTCCCTGGGCACAGACATGGAATGGATTACTCCATTTATTGAAAAGTGCGCGAATTTCTGCGGGTAATGGAATCTCCGTCCTCGGCTGTGACTCTTAACTTCAGATCCAGCGCCCCGGGTTCCATTCCCGCCACGAAAGTGGAGGCTTATTTCCTCTTATACTGTTTTCGCCGTAAGAAAAATCCTAATGTAAACATAAGTATGTTGCTGTCATACCCGTGATTGGCTCCCACTCGAAACACTTCAGCTGAAGCGTTCTATCCCGTCCAACTTCAAGACAAGCGTGGAATGAGATCACTGCTATTGGTTGAATAGCAATTATACTTCTCTCTTCCTCTGCCAGCAATGTTTACTTCTCCTATCAGACGTTATGGAACGAAGTATAGATATATTTGCGGTAGTCAGGTACAGTAATTTTTATACACCCGCTGTAGTCAATCTGCTTAATTTCAAAGATATAGTCACGTCGCTGTTATTCCGGCGTGACTCCTCTTTGCTTACGCCTTAGGAAGTGAAGGATCTATAAAGTTTAGATAGTATCGTTCGCCATTTTTGTTCTTTCGTTGCCGAGCTACCAGACGAGGAATCTATTTGCCGCACTGTTAAACACTATCATGTCTTAGCTCCTGTGATAATAAATCAAATGCACTGTAATTGAGAAAATAATTGAGCGGCAAATAACCTCTTGTGCTTTCTGCGAACGCCAACGAAAGAACCAAAATGACGGGCGATTATGTTAAGTATTTATCGAGCCTTAGAACGTGCATAACGTCATCGGCAGCGAATGAAAAGTCGCACACGTTTAAATGTAGCCGAACTGCAACGTGATTGGCTGTCGGAAATAAGAGCAACGGGACTATAAAGGTAAGCGTTCACTACATCGTATCGCACTCGACGGACGATTCGCACGGATCGGAAAAAGGACAACCTTTGCTGTAATTGTTATGTAACGGCTTTCACTACATCGTATCGCACGCATCGGCTCTCGGTAAATCCGTCCACATTTCTCGGAGGAGCAACTTTTCCAATGCGTGCGATCATGGCCTTCTTTCATAAATCAATTTTAATTGCTCAACTGTTTCTATTATATTGTGTTATGTTCAGTGTCTCGCCAAAATGGCAGACGGAAAACTTATTTCGCTTGTAGAAAACTGCGAAGAATTGTATAATTTGAGACATTCCCATTACAGTAATCAAGACGTTTCTTACATATTATAATATTATGTAACCAATATCTCTTTCGTTTCTTCCTCTTAAATTAAGAAGCATGAAACAATTACAAATTCTTATTCGTTAACACTCATAATTAATAGACCTAACCTCAAATTCCTCTGTTTTCAGTAATGTCAATATCGTACTTCATAGGCCTATGTTTTAAACAGCTGATAGGGAATCCGATGAGGCGATGAGGTGGAGCTGTTACAGTGAACGCACTGCACTTAAAATATCCGTTGCGTGCGATTCGTACGAGGAGTGCGATACGATGTAGTGAACGCTTTCCTTAACTCGGTGGCACTTGGTGCGAAAAGCTATACGTTGGTCATCTCATAACTCAGTTCTCCATGGACTGATGGGTTTCAGCATGAGGATATTCGATTCTTCCTTACAAAAAATGCATCATAATAAATACTTCTTCCTTCATCGGGATCATTTTTATATTCTTTAGGCCCAATTGTATAAAGCTCCCTGACTAAAGATCAACTTTGATCGAAGATCGGAAAGTGAACCGAGTTCAGACACTTCTTCTAGTGTATAAAACTTTTCCGCCATCAAATTACCTTGGTTCAAATGCAATCTAAGTTCAAGTGAAAAGGATTTGGCAACATCGCATAAACAGGTGAAGTATGTGATGCGCGGGCCATGTTGTGCAGGTTTGTTCAGTGTCGCCAATTTAGCGACTTTAACTGTTTTTCAACGACAATTTCTTTTAACTTTTATATTGCTTAAATAGAGATTTAGCGACCTTTTTAACACCCCATAGTGACAAAATTTAATCTTTCTTAGTTGAAAATGGGAAATCTAGCGACTAATTAAATACACAGTATTGTGTGCACTCATAGTTGAGTGGATATAAAAAGGAAAAATTGTGACGGTGTCGTGTATAGTTCCTGGGGTAGCTCAGTCGGTAGAGCGTTCGCGCGCTAAGCGAAGGGTCCCGGGATCGATATCCGGCTCCGGAACAATTTTTCCTTGAAATTATTCAAACCAGCTTTACAGGAGCTACTACCTGAAAGCCAGATATTGTATAATAAGAAGAAGATTGACCATTTTCTAAATTGTTATCATGTTATGGTGTTTGATACTGCTAAACATAATAAAGCTTTATAAAACGACAATTTTCGTTTAGTAATACAGTTAATTGAAAATTTATGAATGTACCTATCATACCCATTAATAATTAATCGTTATAAACGTAATATAATTATAGGTTATGTTATTTGATACTGCTGAACACGATAAAGCCTTATAAAATATAAGAATGTTTGTGTATTAAGGCAAGAAATTGAAAATATATATATATATATATATATATATATCATATCTATTAATATTAATAATAATAGTTATTCTTTTTGCACAATCTGCCACTCGTATATTTCAAACAGAAAAGAAATAACTGAACTTGGATCATCTAACTTAATCGGAGAAATTTCTTCAGTCAAAGTTGACTTTAGTTTAAGACAAATTAATCTCAGATTAGACTTTATACAACAGAAAATTCCAAGTTCAGCTAGAACGAGGATCAATTTAACCTCTGATCTAAGATTAAATGGTTTATACAATCGGCCCTTAAACTGGTAAATTCTGGTGTTTGTCGAGATGAGACAAAGATTCCACATGGATGATCTGACATTCGCCTTAAGGTTTGTATTAAATTGTGATTTTTGACATATTTCGTACAGTGATCCTAATTTCGCGGGTTTAAATGTGTGTTTTTGGGTAACTGGGACAAAAATAGTGATTGTGAAAAATTTCTCACGTGTCTCTATTCCCCAAAAAATACGGTCCCAACTAATGTGTTGTTGTAATATCATCTGGCGGCTAATCAGTGGCAACACGAGAGCGAAATCAGAACCTCCGCCTGCTAAAACATGAAACCCTGTGCATAGCTGACCAGCTTCTTCTTTCATACATTGCATTATGCTCGCACAATGTGATGGATTGTGTTAGCACGCAACGGCCAACTGCGAAAACCGTGCTGCACGGATATTGCATGTATTGTTTTGGGCTCCGCTATCGTTTGTAAGGGGAATGAGCACGCGTGGCAATCATAACGATACCGCTTTGTTTCATATAGCAGCCATTGGACCTCAGTTCCGTTCTAACTTGGAAGAGCTATAAAATGGGATCATCAGACTGCTTCGGCTTCGAGCAGTCACGTCACAGGAATCAAACCGTCTGGTTTTAAGGTTCTTGCTGTTACTCAGAACTTGAGACTTCCATTCAAGTGGATATGACCATTTGTAATAGCCATTCAGGGTGGAAGATAAGGAGTACATTAATTGACAGGAGCCATAGAACTAATTATTTAGAGTAAGTTTTGTCAAATAAAAAAAAATTATAGGACTTACGGATAGTGAGATAATTACAAGTGTTTCGAAAGCGCTGACGGCAATTGCAAGATATCTGAATGCCGCATAAGTAGTACCCCACACCCCAAGCGGTCAGCGACTTTGTGGGGGGTGGGTTAAGTTCAACTACCTTTCACCGTGTATCTTGCAGCAGGTGAGGGGAGGACGGCAGCAAAGAAATGTACTGAGCTTCGGTGCAATACTTCGCGAGCTAATCTGGGGATAAATCTTCGCACAAAAATGACCTACGTAAACTACGGATAGGGACGTAGCTGTTATTTGTTTAGTTTGTGTAATTTAATGTCAGAAAATGTAAATTAATAACCCGAATGAATAAAATAGCTCGTGTCCGGGCGCAGTTCAATAATGAATGCAGAATTATCAACTTACAATGCAATACATTGTTTATGCCTTAAATTTAATTAACTTACTTGTTTTATACATATAGCTCAACTTATAAATGATCGTTTGCGTTTGTAAATTTAATAATCTGATTGGCTATGTATTGTATGCTTTTAGTAGAGCCATCGATGTAGCTCAGTCGGTAGACTCGCTGGCTGCTGATCCGGAGCTGCGTCCGGGCTTGCAGGATCCCCTTTGGTCTTTGATTTCTTCCGAGGTTTTCCACAGCCGTGGGACTGAAGCCGGATGGTCTATGGCGAGTCCTCGGCATCAACCCCTTTGATTTGATTACCTGGTTGGGTTTTTCCGAGATTTTCCCCAACCAAAAGGCAAATGCCGGGTAATATCTTGGCGAATCCTCAGACCTCACTTCACCTCACCTCACCTTACCTCATCTCATTACATCTCGCCAAAATATTGTAAAAAATTGCACAAAATTGTAAAAATTGTAGAAAATTACTAAATTATAAAACTGTAAAAATTTGTAAAAATTGTAATTGTAATATTGTAAAATTTTGACTTGTTCCAATCTTAAAGCTTCATTGCTCATGTAAGATCTATGGAATAAAATGAATGAATGAATGAATGAATACACTAACAATTCAATACTAAGTATGGCGTAATAATTTTAATGTAAGCAAGAAATACGTACAGCAATAACAAAAATTACGTGAAAATCAGGAAATTATGTCCAAATTAGTGAAAACACTTAAGATTGAAGTGTCAGTAACAATTAATGAAAAAATAAATCTCATATAACTTTGTGAACAAGATGTAATTAACATTACAGTTTGTTGTTTTACGAATCACTAATTCTGGGCGTTAATAATGAAATAAAGAGCAATAAACTCTGTAAACCACATTCCACTCACATCTTACAGGTACTGTTCAAAATGTCCACCATCAGCGTGCGTGCAGCTTTCACATCTTCTAGACCACTTATGACGAACTCTGGCCAGTAGTTCTTCGCTGTCCCGAATTTCTTTCGCGGCCTGGATCATGTCTAAGTATTCACGATTTGTAAACTCTGGCATCTCGTAGTTTTCAGATAAACTAAACTGTATCGCTGTACGTCCAACTGCACGCTAGTGCAATGTAAACATCACAACAGCTGATCAGTTGCGAGTACTAGGCAAACTGTCTGCCGTCCGGATAGCGATGCCAGATTTTTAGACCTTCTGTACGTGACCCAACAATCAATGTTTCTTCAATCGATTAATTCGAAATCTGTGAATTTTCTAATTAAAATATTGCTGCAACGTGAACATAACAAACGTTCTCTTCGTTGTTATACAAGAAATTAAACCGTATTTTAAACAGTATTCGTAAAATTCGCGATCGAAATGTCGACATAAAAGTATTATTTCTTCAAAAACCTCGTAAAAACGAGCAAAATGGTATTATGCTTTTTTGTTCGTTATATTTCAAGGAATCACATACTACAATTAATGTACTACCTTACCTTCCACTCTGTATATTTTTGTGTTCCTAAGTGCATTCAGCCTAGCGAATAGAATAGTAATCGGTTCTTTTAATTTAACAAGTGTCATGATGTGTATACAGGATGATTCAGTAGGAATAGTAATATTTTAGGGGGTGGTAACATGGATTCTTCTAAATGAAAAAGTTCATGTAAACATGTGTCCAATTATTATCGATGGATGTGGAGATATAGTCCATTTTATATCATGGATTGCAGTTCGGTGGCTCCTTTGAACACCTACTTACAGATTTGCGGCTTCAAGACAAACACTTCTGACCATTCCATCCTGACCCCTCGCCCCAACATTGCACAGTTGCCACAGTCCTGGCGACCCTCGAAATGAGAGGATTCGTGGTCGTCATCCCCATTTGGACGCCACGTGTTTTGAAGAAGGGATCGTAATATCAATGACTGCTGTATTTTACTGCAGTTTATTCGTAGGTAACATAACTTCATTATCCACATGTTTAACGAATACTACAGAATACAATCTCAGCGATACTCTCGTGCTAACTGATGGGATTCTTGGAATTCGGAAAAGATGTGGCAACTCTGCCTCCACGTGAATTGTGTGTGTATGTATGTATGTATGTATTTATTCACACTGCAATGGGTATATACACCCTGTGGCAGTGGCAACTAATGACACTCAATAATGACAATAATAAACACAATTAATAAAAAATACAATTAGTAATAATACTAATAATTAATACTAACAATAATTTATAATAATAATAATAATAATAATAATAATAATAATAATAATAATAATAATAAAAAAAGGTAAAAGGTAAAGGTATCCCCGTAACATGCCATGAAGGCACTTGGGGGCATGGAGGTAGAGCCCCATGCTTTCCATGACCTCGGCACTAGAATGAGGTGGTGTGGTCAGCACCACGCTCTCACCGCCTTTTACCCCCGGGAAAGACCCGGTACTCAATTTTATAGGAGGCTGAGTGAAACTCGGGGCTTTTCTGAAAGTTTGGCAACGAGAAAAATCCTGTCACCACCTGGGATCGAACCCCGGACCTTTCAGTCCGTAGCCAGCTGCTCTACCAACTGAGCTAACCGGCAATAATAACAATAATAATAATAATAATAATAATAATAATAATAATAACAGGGAACGTCCTAAATTAAATGAAGTACGATCACTTAAAATAACATTAAAATAAATCTAATTTGTATCTTAAACCTAAGTTCGAACTAAAACTCACGAGTATGATATGTTCATATCTGCACAAGTACCTTTCAAATTACACTCATTTCGCTGTCAACTCGCTCACTGCACTGGAACTACGACACATTTCACTGATTCTATCCTGATTTCACTAACACTTCAAAAACATTTCACTGTTCAAATACTTTACACTGCCTCTATAAACTATAAAGCTTCACTGACAGGAACACGTTTCACTTACACAACACACTTCACTGACACAACACACTTCACTGATACAACACTTCAATAACAAAATATCAATTACACCCTTTAAATACTGTGTATAATTACCGTCTATTAGTAAAGTCCTTAAGCCTATTTTAAATACATTTTTGGTTGTTGGTAAAGCCTTTAGTAAGTCTACAGGTAAAGCATTCCAGTCCCTGATAGTACGATTGAGAAAAGAAAACTTTCCAGTGTCCGTCCTCTGTCTTCTTTCCCTCAATTTATATGAGTGGTCGTTCCTTGAAGAATAATTTGGTGGCTGCAACCTATTTTTTATTTCTCTCCAGGCATATGTTTCGAACATTGCGCATAATCGAATTCGCGTTCTCCTGTCCGTGAGTGTGTCCCATTTTAATGGTGAATTTTTCCGACAACACTTGAGAGCCTGTTTTTGAAACTTTTCCAGTGTCTCAATATGTTCTAATCTGTAAGGATCGCAACATGCAGCACCATATTCCATTACTGGACGTACTAGTGATTTATATGCAATCTCTTTGGATTTATCAGAGCCTTTTCTTAGTACCCTCATCACAAAGTGTAACGCTCTCCATGCTTTTTCCGCTGTGTCTGTAACGTGTTCCCCCCAGCCGAGGTCCCTGCTAAATGTTATTCCTAGGTATTTACATTTGTTAACTTCCGGAATGGTTTCACCCCCTAACGTATACGATGCGATTATTTTATTTCTTCTCCTTGTAAAGCTGATGGCTTTGCTCTTTAGAGAATTTATTTTCATTTTGTTGGCTATTGCCCAATCGTTTATTCTATTGAGATCATTGTGAAGAAGAGTAGTATCTTCATAACTTCATATCAATTTGAGGGAGCCTGTCAGTTCTTCTGAACGAGGGTTATGATTGGTTACTAGCAGGCGAAGACAAGATTTCCGTCACAGTAAGGAAGACGTTTATTTATGACAACCTATTAATAGGAGGCAGTAGAAGGTCTGTCGGCAAAGTCCTTTCCATGAAACTGCACTCCATGTAATAAAATGGACTATACAGCTACTTCAATGTTACGCTTATCAAGTCTTACAAGTGACAAGAAGGAAATACGAATGCCTAAATGATTATACTTATTGCTTATTTTCAACAGTTCAAACTAATGGTTAAATATTTCAGCACTGGCTTCAGTGCACGTTTCCTCTCTGTTGACAGCTGTAAGTATTGCTCTTATGAGGTCGTCTTGTTCTTTTATGAGGGCAGCACTGTTCTTAATGCGAGCGACCAATGCATCTCTTGTCTTTACTTTGTTGTGTAAACTTCGCCTTTCATCCATTCCACCTGTAAAAATCCACAGAAGTAAGGTCAGGGGACCTTGGAGGCCAAAGCATCTAACCATTTACCGACAGCATAACAACACAACTGCATTCACATGTTATTCAGAGTGCAGATTGCTAGTCAACTGTCTTCCCTGCGAGATTAGTGTGCATAATAGTTTTCATAAATGCGTTGAACATGCCCAGTTCATACAGTATCATTGAAGTTCTATACTGTATTTGGTCATTTCATTTGTCATTCTGTTCTTGAATCATATAGTTTTAAAATGCTTTTATTTTATTTATACATTTACTTAAATTAGTCTAATCATTGTGTTTATAACATGATGATGATGATGATGATCGCAAAATCCGCAATTGCATAAATATTTTTGCGCTCCCATTGGATCTTGAGATTCGGGAATCACTTGCTTGAGACACTGTAACATGAGCACCCGCTTGGGCTGATTACCTGGTTGGGTTTTTTCCGAGGTTTTCCCCAACCGTAATGTGAATGCAAGGTAATCTATGGCGAATCCTCGGGCTCATCTCGCCGAATATCATCTCGCTATCACCAATCTTTTCGACGCTAAATAACCTAGTAGTTGATACAGCGTCGTTAAATAACCAACTAAAAAAACATGAGCAGTTCCTTGAAAAACTTTTGCTTTTAACGTTATGTACAGTCTTAGGTAAAAAGTTTTGTCGCACAGATATTTTAAGTCCCAGAAATTAGGTAATGCGCATGACCAGAGGACGAGCGACCTGGTTCACAAGATAACGATTAGTTGAGGTAATAAAATTAGTTTTGTTTCGTATGTCTGATCATACGGACTGTCTCCTTTCTGGGTCTTACAAAATATCTATGTGACAAAACTTTTTTCTAAGACCTTACGGTTTTCTGTGAAAGTATTTTAGTTACTGTTGAAATTTTTCATAATTTCAGTTCATTCGAAACAAAATCATGCATGCGAAAGTGTGACAGTGTCACAGGTGTCAGAAACTAAATCCGCTTTTTTTTAATAATTAAGAGTATAATAACTTAATAATATATAAATATGTATCGTATGCTACCCGCCATTTTATTATTGCATGGTTTTACGGATACGTATTTCATTACCTCATTTCTGAATTTCTACGACTGCTTCTCCACTATTTCCGGACATGTGTGTACCTACCTAATTTATGTGCATTGTATATTTAAAATTAGAATGTTATTGAAGTTACTTAATTCTCTGAAGTACCTACATAAAATATTTCAATTCATTTCTAACTACATCTTCTCTGGTACTTCGTAAATGTGTGTTGTAAGTTTGACAACATTGGTTAAATATTTGATCGAGATACAATTACATGTGAACTACTACTTTTAATAGCTGGACCCCCATTAATTTAACGAAACTTACATTTAACGACATTTTCGGAATTTCGCTCATTAAAGAGTTAGAATCGAAATAAATAACAAAATTACAGAACAAGTTAAGTACTGTGAAGTAGCTACATGAATTAGCTATAACATGACATGCATGGAAAATTGAAGAATTTGAAGTAAACCGAGTATATTTAACCATAACTGTGGTAATACGTGCTAAATATTAAGAAGGAAAGTTCCTAAAGAAACCCTTCTGAAGTTTATAGGATGAATACCAACTTTCCCACTTTACGGCAATGGTATCTTTGTGTCCGATATTGTTATGGATTTTAAGTTTAGCGAATGAATCGCTGAAATCTATCTGACACACTTATTTTAATTTTATTGTACAATTGAAGAGTGTGATCGCAAAACGCTTTCAGTCCAGTGTTATGAAAGGATTGGGCTAGTTTTTTTATTCACCGGTCTACGGACTGAGCGAATTTTCAAATGACATGCACAATCAAGGATTGGCGTTGTTTTGAAGAAAAAAAAGAGCTTAAAATATAATGATAAGAGGTCTAAAAAAATCATATCTTTGTACAGTGTGTCCGCAAACTCACTCCGCAGCGAGAAGAGACGCTCGATCTCCTAGCGGGAAGTTTTAAGTTGGCAGCGAAATCATTCACACGTGTTCAGTGTTGACCTTCGAGTGGAATGAATCCTTCCAACATAACTGCAGCCGCTAGCGGTGAATCCCTCCTACCAACATGACTGCAGTCCCTAGCGTATACATCGCCGTCTCCTCGCTGCGGAGTGAGTTTGCGGACGCACTGTATAAATCATAAAAATGGCCAAATGGACTGAACGAGTTTGGGATCCTGCTCGTCAATTAATGAACTAATAGAATTGAAAGTTAAGTTCGCCAATAAATAACAAAGATCTTTAATACATTATTTCAGTTAGAAGGCTAAATCTAAAGAGGTAGAATAAATAATAAAGTTTAAAAAAAAGAATGCCACACGCGCAGAAATATCCTAAATCGGATTGCCCTCAACATGATGAAGGCCACCGGCGTAGTTTCGGAGTAATGAGCGGGACTAAGCCGTGGCAGCTCTCGGGCGATGGTTCGAATCCGAGTTTTTCCCAGACTATAAGACGAATGTCGGATATTCGCATGGTGAAGTCTTGGTATGTGTAATAACACTGTCCTTCTGCTATATGAAAAAAAAAAAATATTTTTACGATCTAAAAAAGTTATATATATATATTTTTTTTTTCAAAATTCAAAATGGTGGCAGTTTACTGTGCAGTGATAAAGCGTTTCCCTCATAACTCTTAAACTCGTTAACTTTTTCATGTTTTCTCTCTTTTATTTTATTGCTGAAACTCATTTTTACAATATCATGCTCTTTCAACTAAATTCCTTAATAAATAATATTTTTTTTATTTTATGTTAGAAAAAATACTGATATTTGACTTTTTTAAATGAATTTATTTTTATCAACCAATCTATCAAAGGTAGAGAAGTGATCTTGCATCATATTTTAGATAAGACATGCATAAATACACAGAAAAAAATTCACCACATAATGTTATATAGTTTTTCAGTTATGTGGGAAACGCTTCATCACTGCACAGTGAACTGAATTTTGAAAAAAAAAATGTAAATAATTTTTTTAAAGCGTAAAAATGCTTTTTTCACATAGCAGAAGGACAGTGTTTTACATATACTAAGTTTCATTATTTTACAAGACACAGTAATGGAGGGAAAAAAATGTTGAACATTTACAAAATTTTAGTGCTGTAAACTGTACCTAAGCCCTTAAATTTTCCATAATATATAGTAATCTAAAATTAATCAATTTTTCAGAAATCTTCTCAGTGAAGAATAGTGACTTTTAGCTCCTCTTGTGGATGTATATTTATCTATCTATCTATCTATCTATCTATCTATCTATCTATCTATCTATCTATCTATCTATCTATCTATCTGTCTGTCTGTCTGTCTGTCTGTCTGTCTGTCTATCTATCTATCTATCTATCTATCTATCTATCTATCTATCTATCTATCTATCTATCTATCTATCTATCTATCTATCTATCTATCTATCTATCTATCTATCTATCTATTATCTATCTATCTATCTATCTATCTATCTATCTATCTATCTATCTATCTATCTATCTGTCTGTCCGTCTCTATCTATCTATCTATCTATCTATCTATCTATCTATCTATCTGTCTGTCTGTCTGTCTGTCTGTCCGTCCGTCTATCTATCTGTCTGTCTGTCTGTCTGTCCGTCCGTCCGTCTCTCTATCTATCTGTCTGTCTGTCCGTCCGTCCGTCCGTCTCTCTATCTGTCTGTCTGTCCGTCCGTCCGTCTCTCTTTTATCTATCTGTCTGTCTGTCTGTCTGTCCGTCCGTCCGTCCGTCCTCTATCTATCTATCTATCTGTCCGTCCGTCCGTCCGTCTGTCTGTCTGTCCGTCCGTCCGTCCGTCTCTATCTATCTACCTATCTTTCTGTCTGTCTGTCTGTCTGTCCCTCCGTCCGTCTCTCTGTCTATCTATCTATCTCTATCTATCTGTCTGTCTGTCCGTCCGTCCGTCTCTCTATCTATCTATCTATCTATCTATCTATCTATCTATCTATCTATCTATCTATCTATCTATCTATCTATCTATCTATCTATTTGTTTATATTGTACATCAGCTTGAGAGTACGTTATGAAACACACTATGGGAAGCTTGATATTTTGGTGGAAATTGCAATTGATCTTGAGTCCTGAAATGTACCACAGTGTTAGATAATCCACTGTTTGGAAGGGAAATAGTGAATGAATGCACTCAGAATTCTGCTGGCGGCTGATTACTGGCAAAGCTGTGTTTACTGGTGCGCTAAGTTAATATTCCGTGCACTGTTCAATTGAAAAGTATTTTTGTGTCTCATCACTCCATATTAGTTGCATTTGATATTTTGAAACATGTGACCAGACCTTTATTGATATTTGTGACGGCGGTGTTGGACATATGTCAAATGAATCGCTTGCGGCGTGCTGTAGTGTCAATCGTTTTTCCACTGCGATTTATATATTGTTTGTTACGTGTGGAAATAAAGTATGATAGTTATTTAAATGCTTGAAATTGCTCCGGTATAATACATATTTAATTTTCGTTAGAGTTTGGTTTCATGGTAATATTTTTTGTAGATTGTGACACTGAGCGTAAAGTCGTAAGAACCGAGTTATTGTGGCCTCGAGTGAGTATATTAATGCCAATCGATTGTACTGTACTATCACCAGTAGCAGCATTACTGTTTAGAGTATATGAACTCTATTACATATCCATTTCTTCATGGTTAGTCTCATATTTCCCCTACTTGACAGAATGTGTCTGTCAGGTAATTTTGCTATTCTTTGATTTCCCTTCTTGTACGTATGTTGATGCTTAAAACATAGAATTATCTTCACAAGACATGTTGCGTATATACAGGGACATCATTTTATTTTTACTTGCATTTCTAAATGTACTTCACTCTCACCCCTTCACTAATGTCCTTGCTCTCGTCAGACACACAAACTTACGGCCTCTGTTGCATTCGAAGTCTTCAATCAGTGAAGTAAACACTGCAGTGTATAGTGTGTTTCATAAATATGGTTGTGTTTTCTATAGAAGAAAGAACCTATATTAATAATGTCGTACTAAAAAATTATATTCAAGAAACGATAAATTCAATTTCAGAGAATATGCTTCAAAATGTTTTTAATAATATGCGTACTGAATGAAGCCTGCATTGCAATGAACGGCAACCATTTTCAGCAACTTGTTTAAAAATTCAGATTAGCTTTTTTTGAATTGAGGTGCTTAGAAGCAAAGGAATGCTAGTGACATTTGTAATAACATGAGTTAAGTGCAGCCAGTGTAAGCAAAAGTATCTAAAATTTTAGTGGCAAAGGGATATTTTAATCGCATCACACATTAAAATTTAAATAAAAAATTTCACCGATTTTACGAAAGCTTAAATATTTAAACCCCATTTTCTCAAAAGTAACTTAGTGCACTTACTTATGACCCCCTCAATTTAAATGCACTCTCTATATTGTATGATAACATCAATAATTAATATGCTAAATAAAGTAGACATTACATAACGAACATAGCCGCCTGAAAAGTTGAGTTTTTTTTTTTTTTTTTTTTTTAATGTTACTACTCTACTGTATTTTGATAAATTCCGTAAAAGTGATGATCAAACTGAAAATCGTAATATCGTATTTCCCTACAACATAAATGGATACACTACTTTTTTCTCCTCCTATACCTAGTAAAATGATTTGTTTACATATTGCACTAGTAACATCAAACTCCTGTAATGGAAGGGGGCAACAGTGTTTCCGAGTATAGCCAGGTTAATGTTAAAAATGTTGGTAAAAATAAAGTGATGTCCCTGTAGAATTAGTCTGGCTGGGCGGAAGAGAAGGCTTACTGGACTTAGATCTGCCAGATTTAATAAATAAATTATTATTACTTACTTACTGGCTTTCAAGGAACCCGGAGATTCATTGCCACCCTCACGTAAGCCCGCCATTGGTCCCTATCCTGAGCAAGATTAATCCAGTCTCTATCATCATATCCCACCTCCCTCAAATACATTTTAATATTATCTTCCCATCTACGTCTCGGCCTCCCTAAAGGTCTTTTTCCCTCCGGCCTCCCAACTAACACACTATATGCATTTCTGGATTCGCCCATACGTGCTACATGCTCTGTCCATCTCAAACGTCTGGATTTAATGTTCCTAATTACGTCAGGTGAAGAATACAATGCGTGCAGTTCTGTGTTGTGTAACTTTCTCCATTCTCCTGTAACTTCATCCCTCTTCGACCCAAATATTTTCCTAAGAAACCTATTTTCAAACAACCTTAAGCTCTGTTCCTCTCTCAAAGTGAGAGTCCTAGTTTCACAACCATACAGAACAACCGGTAATGTAACTGTTTTATAAATTCTAACTTTCAGATTTTTTGACAGCAGACTGGATGATAAAAGATTCTCAACCGAATAATGACAGGTATTTCCCATATTTCTGTGTTTAATTTCCTCTAGTGTATCATTTATATTTGTTACTGTTGCTGCAAGATATTTGAACTTCTCCACCTCTTCAAAAGATAAATTTCCAATTTTTATATTTCCATTTCGTACAATATTCTCATCACGAAAGACAATCATATACTTTGTCTTTTCGGGATTTACTTCCAAACCTATCTCTTTACTTGCTTTCAGTAAAATTCCTGTGTTTTCCCTAATCGTTTGTAGATTTGCTCCTAAC
Source organism: Periplaneta americana (assembly GCA_025594305.2). Lineage (NCBI taxonomy): Eukaryota > Metazoa > Arthropoda > Insecta > Blattodea > Blattidae > Periplaneta > Periplaneta americana. The sequence continues at coordinate 25,334,276 of JAJSOF020000001.1, forward strand.
ATATTCACGTCATCCGCATAGACAAGCAGCTGATGTAACCCATTCAATTCCATACCCTCTCTATTATCCTGGACTTTCCTAATGGCATACTCTAGAGCAAAAAATTATTATTATTATTATTATTATTATTATTATTATTATTATTATTATTATTATTGTTATTACATAACTCATTGTATTATCTAACAATTTCATTATAACAAATTAAAATTACTAACCTTTTCGTCGTCATCAGTCAACTCCAGATACGACAACATTGCTTTTTACTCCACGTGGACTAGATATGAGAACGTGAATTACAATTGCTAACGCATTATGTTAACCACTTCTTGTGATTCGAGCTTCGCCTGAGAAGGCTTAATCAATAAACTCTTATCATAACTCTTGAAAAGAAAGCGTCCTCTTTGACACCGCCTGGGTATTAAATGTACAGGGACATCATTTTATTTTTACTAACATTTCTAATATTAACCTGGCTATATCTTTGGATTAACGGTTGAGAACCGGAAACACCGTTTGCTACACCCTTCCACGACTGGAGTTCGATGATACTGGCGTAAAATACAAACAAGTCACTCTACTGGGTATAGGAGGGAATTAAAGTAGTTCATTTACCTAAAATAGAAAATATCGCGATTTTATGTTTGATAATTTTCATTGGGCTATGTTTTTGTTTAATCAAAATACAGTACTGTATTAACAATCAGGGTTTTTACTCACGAACGGAGCTATCCATGCGAACGTATTCATTATGCAGTGTATATTATACTACCTACAGAACATTAGCGTACAATATAGAGAATGAAGTTGAATTGAAAAATAATCATAATATGGATATTTAAACACATTTTTGAAAAGGGTAGCCGTTCATTTCGATACAGGCTTCAGTTTTTTTTGTGCATATTATTACACTATAGACTATTGTACCTAATTCCAATTACCAGTTTCGTTCTTCGTACTAGTAACTCATGTTGAAATAATTCTGTACCTATTCTATAAAAAAGTACCTTACGTACTGTAAATTCAATCTTCATTTCTGCCCTAAACAGTTGTATAATAATACGTACGTCCAATTCCTAACAGAAATTAATGTTTGCAGAAAAGAGTTAAGACAGCCCAGCCACTAGCCTTTACAGAGGGGCGAGCAGAAGCGGATGGGGGACGTAGGCAAACGCACGATAGTACTGTGCGAAAATATGATTCAATATTGAAAGCTCTTTCGTCACTGGAAAACGCGAACATATTTTTGGAACATAATATACTCACTAACTCAGTAAGGCGACTTTGACTGCATACGCGGCCTTGGTTCTGTGTGGAAGTTTACTAGTAGAGGTGGTTGGAGTGAATTGCATTAAAAAAACTCAGGTACAGTAAAAATTGAAATAAAAATAAAATGATGTCCCTGTAAAATGCTCGGACTATACGGAAGGAACTTTACTTAATGATAAGCCTTCGTACATACGTAGTTCTACATACTGGGCCCATTGGCGTTTATTAAAAAGTGATACATTGCACTCTTAATCATTAGTAGGCCTAAGGAAAAATAAGTAGTGTTAGTATTGAAATTGTGTCGAAAATAAACATTTTCACGAGGTCGTTAAATGTATTGGGGATGGGGTGGAAACTGTGATCAATGATTCAGGTAAGCCATGTGTATGTATATGGAGGGGAGGAGTTTTTTTTGTCAAAGGGGGTGGAAATTCCCATAAACCACCCTTCCCTTACAAATCTGGCAGCAGCAGAGAATACGGTAAATTCATTGACATGATGTTTATCCTATTACATAGTATTAATTGTAATTGCATATTTGGTATGGGAATGGGACAAGCCATCGCGTACATAGACCACTCACACGTGTTCTCTGCAGGATTGGATTTTAACACGGGCGAGAAATGACCAGTGATTTTTTCCTGTAACCCTCTCTCTCAAAGGAGGAATTCTTTAATGTGCAGAAAATGTACGATACGAAACTCCCAATTTCTTTTCATTCATTCATTTATTTTATTCCATAGATCTTACATGAGCAATGAAGCTTTAAGATTGGAACAAGTCAAAATTTTACAATATTACAATTACAATTTTTACAGTTTTACAATTTAATAATTTTCTACAATTTTTACAATTTTGTGCAATTTTTTACAATATTTTGGCGAGATGTAGTGACATGAGGCGAGGTCCGAGGATTCGCCAAATGATTACCCGGAATTTGCCTTTTGGTTGGGGAATACCTCGGAAAAACCCAACTAGGTAAATCAAAGGTCTCGCCGAGGTCTCGCCGTAGACCATCCGGCTTCAGTCCCACGGCTGTGGAAAACCTCGGAAGGAACCACCAAAGGGGGATCCAACCCAAGCCCGAAAGCAGCTCCGGATCAGCAGTCCAGCGAGTCTGCCGACTGAGCTACATCGATGGCTCTACTAAAAATATACAATACATAGCCAATCAGATTATTAAATTTACAAACGCAAACGATCATTCATCAGTTGAACTATATGTATAATACAAAACAGGTAAGTTAATTAAATTTAAGGCATAAACAATTCAATCAGTTGTGATGTACAGAAATTGATAATACATATCATGCAAACTACTTCAAGTTACAAACACAATCAATTTATCAATAGAGCTATACAGATTACTATTCAATTTAAAGCGCATAAAATTCATCGGCGAAAACTATACAAATATATACAATACAAAGTAAGCAGATTAATACAATTTACAAGCATACTTTCATTAAGCTATACAAATTTGTGCAATTAATATCAAGTATATTAATTCAATTTATAATCATAAACAATTCATCAGTTGAGCTATACAGACTACTATACTTCTATTTCACTTGAGAAGGGTCCACACCTGTGGAGTAACGGTCAGCGCGTCTGACTGCGAAACCAGGTGGCCCGGGTTCGAATCCCGGTTGGGGCAAGTTACCTGGTTGAGGTTCTTTCCGGGGTTTTCCCTCAACCCAATACGAGCAAATGCTGGGTAACTTTCGGTGCTGGACCCCGGACTCATTTCACCGGCATTATCACCTTCATATCATTGAGACGCTAAATAACCTAGATGTTGATACAGCGTCGTAAAATAACCCAATAAAAATATAAAAAAACTTCAGAAGGTTGCCATTTTAAGAATCTGTATCGCCATTAAGAATCCGTCGCCTTCAGGCAGATTTGAACTCACGTACCTCGGATCTATTTTATCAGACATGGTTAACAACCAGACGACCATCAGGAACTACATTGTATAATGTAGTGATTTTTATAATGAATACATGTGTACGCATGCATATTTATTTTCGCATATAATAATGTGTATTAAATAAAAAATTGTCATTTTTATAATGAAATCCAACGCATTTGCATGAAAATATTATTCCAGTACGCCTCCACTGTAGTCATGAATATCTCACTCACACATTGACTTTTTTTTTAATTGTGGTACACCTTCATTCGGTACAACTCACTCCATTTTCATGAACCCAAACCATAAACAGAAAACATTACCTCTGCCCATTACGTAAGAACCATTATTTTTCGAACACTTCAGCTCCTGAATTTTTATTCTTTATTATACAGTATTTCGAGATGATTGAAAATGAACCCGTAGGCCTGTCACTATTAACCTCGTCATATATTCAGGCTTCGTTGCTTGTAATTATTTTGTTTATTTCGTGTTACGTGCAATAAGTTTGCTTCTATTTTATACTTATTAATTGAGAAAATTCGTTCTATCACCGGGAATCGAACCCAAGACCCTCAGTCAGCTTGGAGCGCTGAGTGCTCTTCCCATCTGAGCTATGCCGAGAACCGAGGAGGGAGGGAGGAGAGTTCAGCAGGCAAGCTTAAATTTAGTCACTATGGGGTGTTAAAAAGGAAAGTCGCTAAAAAGTAGTTGGAAAGTCGCTAGATTTCTCATTATCAATAAAGTTGACTTTAGTTTAAGACAAATTAATTTCAGAGTATACTTTATACAACACAAAATTCCAAGTTCAGCTAGAGGTACAATACAAATGTCTGAACTCGGCTCACTTTCCGATCAATTTAACCTCTGATCTAAGATTAAATGGTTTATACAATCAGTCCTTAGTAGTTCTACGAGACTATAATGCAAGGTCGCTAAATCTCTATTTAAGCAATATAAAGCTACCATTTCTGGGGGAAAATGTGAAGAACAAGTAAAAAGATGCCAAAGAATTAAAGTGAAAATTATTTCGTCAAGGAAAACGAGCGAATTGATGTGACTAACTTCTATATAGGCCAATTAAAAGTATGTAAGTGACCAAACTATGACGTGTCAGCACTTTTTTTCCTTCCCTTTGCACGGTCTTAGTTTTTTAGATCTTAGTTTTCTTTTCTCTCGATTTATTTCCCTCCACACCATTTCTTTAAGTCATACTGATTTTCCTCTTGTTTTCTCCTCTTCCTTCGCCACTGCTTCCTGCTCTATCTCCTACCTCCATCACTCTACTTTTCAACTGCCTCTATTTGGTTCTTAGTTCCTTCACTCTCTTCGGAATGACTCCCAGTTTCTGCCCACTATTTTCCTTCAGTTGCACTAAGGTCAAGTTCTACCGCGTCTGCTGAATTCCAATTCGCTTCACTTCTACTTCTTCAGATGACGTCACTGAAAATCAAAGCTGTTATATTATTAAATGTCGCTGTAAGACAACTTTTCAGCACTATTACAGTTTCGAAATCAAATAAAAATTAAATTACTCATTAGTAGAAAAGTTTTCCGGGCTATGAGGCCGTGGGCAATAGACACCACTGAAGATGTTCACCGCAGCAGTGAACGAAACGTTTGTCTCACAACCAACAGACCACGGCCTCATAGCCCGGAAAACTTTTCTAAACGCCGGCCGTAAAACACTTAAAATTACTCATGTTTTAACTCCATCCTATTGTTCACATATGTTAAGAATGTGACTGAAAAATGATCTGGTTAAGGAGAACTTCAGAATTAATTCGCAACTCCCACATTACCAGTACTTGATCCACAAATAACAGTAGGCCTAAGCTTAATATCTTCATACCACATTATCCGCAAATGCAGCTACTAGGACGTCGAATTAAAATTTGCATTCAAAGGATTCAAGATACTATAGGATGGGATGAGAAAACATGGCGTCTATGAAGCAAGAGCACTGCGTTACACGAGATTGCAACAATGCGCTGCCTTGACATGCCAGTCTGCTTGCCAGACTGTATAAAATTACTAGCATCCTAATGAGCAAATATTTATGAAACCTTGTGCAGTGATTAACGTGTAACTAAATTCAAGTACACTTTAAATATGACTATTACAACACCCGGCGCTCGTGGTATTATGCGATTTAAACAGCACGGAAATCAAACATTTACATTAATACAATCAGCAAACGCTCTCTTTCACTTTCTCATTACACGAAATAAAGAGAAAGTACTGTGAAACTGCAAAATTTCGGTTTGAAGAATATCACGAAAATGCAAGTTTTCAGCATTTTTGTTTGTGCACAGCGATTTCTCATAATTACAGATCGGATTTTCTTCATATTCAATATCTTACAAGTGCATTCATCCGGAATGATATATGATATGATATGATATGATATGATATGATATGATATGATATGATATGATATGATATGATATGATATGATATGATATGATATGATATGATATGATATATATGATATGATATGATATGATATTTATTTATTATTTTGCTAATAATTGTAACATAAAATATAATGTATATGTACAGAAAAACTTTAGCTCGCCCCTGAAAGAGTAGAACTCGTGCTCAGGGGCGGATTCCTGAATTGAAATTAATAATTATGCAATACAATTTGTCTTATGTCTACTATGCAATTATAGTATATCAATTTAAATTTACAATTTTTCAATTTTTATAAAATCCATACGTAACTTATTAAATTTAATACTAGCACTATTAGAATTGACAAGATTAGGATATTTAAATATAAATTTGTTATATATTCTTGGGCCAAAATTACTACTGTGATTAAATACTGTAACAGTGTTGCATTTGGGTTCAAACAATCTTAAAGAATTCTTACCTTTTGTTTCATAGCTATGAGAATACAATTCAAAACTATTTCCATTTTTATGTATGAATTTTATTAATACAATATAATAAATTTGTCTTACGTTAAGTACATTAAAGTCTAGAAACAAATTTTGAGATGGAAAATCAATAGGTTTATGAAGACATATTTTAATTATTTTCTTCTGTGATAAATGAATAATAAATTAATAAAGTGGATTATGATATGATATGATATATGATATGATATGATATGATATGATATGATATGATATGATATGATATGATATGATATGATATGATATGATATGATATGATATGATATGATATTATATGATATTATATATATGATATGATATGATATGATATGATATGATGTGATGTGATGTGATGATATGATATGATATGATATGATATGATATGATATGATGACGATATGATATGATATGATATGATATGATATGATATGATATGATATGATGATATGATATGATATGATATGATATGATATGATATGATATGATATGATATGATATGACATTTTTCGTGTCAACAATTATTACATTCGTTTTATGTGAACCTCACAATTTTGTATACGGTTAGGTTTCTGATATTCTGATATTTCACCTGATGAAGATATTAAATTTCGTCGTGGTCCTCCTGTTTTCTACGAGTGAGGAAATCTGTTCATTGAACTCGATGACACACAATTTAAAATGAGATCTCGGTTACCAAAATTTGTAGTGGAAGAACTTCAACAAAGGTTACGTACTCGGTTACAACCACAAACAAAACGAAATCATATTCTGAACCCAATGTTCATGATCCTCCCCACACGTATTGAGACCCACATTCAGGAGGCAGTGACGATTATGTCTTCTCTCTCATTGGCGAAACATTTGAAAATTAACGACTTTCTTTATACACGAATTTGATTCGTGTTTCGCGATGTTGCCACATATTTTACTGCAAATATCAGTTAGTACTGAACCTCGTTTACTTGTTCATAAGTCATAAGTTAATTTTGTACAACATATGTAGAAACTAACTTCGAGATATTTACTAATGTTGAGTTAAAAATAAACTATAATTAGTGACTTTTATGCAACTGGAATTTACAACCCAAATTTCATGGTCGTTTTACAGAATTTGTTTGTTTTTTTCCCCCTAGAAACTAACCTCGAGATATTTACTAATGTTCTGTTAAAATATGATTAAGAGACTTTTTACAGCTGGACCTTATAACCCAAATTTCATGATCATTGTTTTGCAGAATTTATGTTTTTTTTTTTTTTTCTAGAAACTAATCTCGAGATATTTACTAATGTTCAGTCAAAAATAAACAACTATAATTAGTGACTTCTGTACAACTAGATCTTAGAACTAAAATTTCATGGCCATTGTTTTGCAGAATGTATTTTTTTTTTCCCCTAGACCCTAACCTCGAGATATTTACTGATGCTTACTTAAAAATAAACTATCTGGATCTTAGAACTTAAATTTGATTGCCATTGTTTTGCAGAATTTATTTTTTTTCTAGAAACTAACCTCAAGATATTTACTGACGTTTACTTAAAAATAAACTATCTGGATCTTAGAATTTAAATTTCATTGTCATTGTTTTGCATAAGTTATTGTTTTTTTTTTTCTAGAAACTAACCTCAAGGTATTTACTGACGTTTACTTAAAAATAGACTATCTGGATCTTAGAACTTAAATTTCATTGTCATTGTTTTGCAGAATTTTTTTTTCTAGAAACTAACCTCGAGATATTTACTGATGTTTACTTAAAAATAAACTATCTGGATCTTAGAACTTAAATTTCATTGGCATTGTTTTGCAGAATTTATTGTTTTTTTTTCTAGAAAAATAACCTCAAGATATTTACTGACGTTTACTTAAAAATAAACTATCTGGATCTTAGAATTTAAATTTAATTGTCATTGTTTTGCAGATATTTACGAAACTAACCTCAAGATTTTACTGACGTTTAAAAAATAGACTATCTGGATCTTAGAACTTAAATTTCATTGTTATTGTTTTGCATAATTTATTTATTTTTTTTTCTTGAAACCAACCTCAAGATATTTACTGATGTTTACTTAAAAATAAACTAACCTCAAGATATTTACGATGTTTACTTAAAAATAAACTATCTGGATCTTAGAACTTAAATTTCATTGTCATTGTTTTGCATAATTTATTTTTTTTTTCTAGAAACTAACCTAAAGATATTTACGATGTTTACTTAAAAATAAACTATCTGGATCTTAGAACTTAAATTTCATTGTCATTGTTTTGCAGAATTTGTTTTTTTTTTTTTTTTTTCTAGAAGCTAACCTCGAGATATTTACTGATGTTTAAATTAGTTAAAAATAAACTGTAATTAGTGACTTCTGTACAGCTGGACCTTAGAACCCAAATTTCATGGTCATTGTTTTGCAGAATTTGTTCTTTTTTTATATTGTTCACTGAATGGATTGATTAGGCCTATATTGTACTGTGTTGGTATGGAATGTAACGCGTTATATGTGCTGATATTTCATCTGAATTAAGTCCTACTGCATTGTGTTATAATTGAGATATGACAAAACGATTCCCATAACAAATGTGCTTCAGCCAGATCGTGAGTGCCCTTGACCGCCCTGCTTCCAGCGCGAACTTGCTAATGACCGTGTCTTCTTTGCATTCCGAATTACGGATTATGGGTGTGATACATCTGGTTGATGCATTTGCTCTCTGCGTCATGTGGTCTCTATATACATATTTTTTTTTACCACTCCACTACATTCTGTAAAGCTGTGTTCGGCGTCGGATGTAGTGATAATAAAATAATTACGAAAATGAAGAATTTGAAAAGCAGCAGCCGTGACTTTGCCTGAAATTTTGCGCGTGAAAGTGCAGTCGGTGTTGTGTCCGGATAGATTTGGATATACTGTGGGTAGTGTAGGATTTGGTGAAGCGAAATGGTAGAATACTCCGTAAACGTGAAAGTGAATTTTACGTTAGTACTGAGCATTTCAGCACTCTCTTAACTTTCAAATTCTTAACTGTATTATTCAGAAGATGTTTGGCTAGGGCAAATTATTTTCGTTTAGATATATATAGACAGTGGATGCGGGATGACTTAAGGAAAAGTGAAGTTGTTTCGTATCAGAGTAGTATATGGCACGTGCCGCGCCGTCCGTCTTTTGTGTACCTGGCGAGTACAGCAGCGTACAAAACGAAGGAACCCCGATCCGTTCATAGCAACATTGCAACGCAATGTGTGCAGTTGTGTTATCCTGCTCAAGTATTTAGTACGCGTTGAATATGTTGTGCTGATCCATTCATAATGGCAAAACGTTAAATTCGCTCAGAGATGCGAAATGCAATTAAGAAGTATGGGAGTGACATATTATGTATTAACGAAGGCAATATCGTGTGTAATGTATGTAAAATTGAAATAAAAACCAGAACAACTCAGGCTATAGAGAAACATTGCAACAGTACATTGCACAGGAAATGCGTTGAAATGAAATCTGAGGAACCATCTACATCATCATCATCATCATCATCATCATCATCATCATCATTTAGTTGTGCGGGTCTAACGACACGTGCAACATGATGCTCAGTACAAATATTCCTCTAAAGAAATTGAGTGATCCCCATTTTAGAGGTTTTCTTCAGAAATTCTCTCGATACAAAAACTGTTTAAGCGATAGGCGAAGACGATTCAGCTTCGACAACTTACGAGAATATATCGTCGTTTACTGCAACGCTGGTAATTGCATCAATGATGACGAGGATTAAACTTTGCAACGTACTACAGTACGTTATTTTTCTTTTCCTTCTGACTATACGGAGATACAGTAGCATGTTGACGTCGTCTGTTCAGCCAATGGTCTGAATGAAAAAAATGTAACATACAGTAAATGTGCACTTACATTCAACGATAAATCATCCCGCATCCACTGTCTAGATATATACTAAGAGTGTGGCTCATTGACAAATAAAAAAGAAAATAACACATTTATGAATCTGGACATATAGCACACTAGAAGAACATTTCCATCCTGCAAATAGTCATCCCTCACTCATAGCAAATACAAAAGATGGACTGAATTGGTGACAGCAAGACAGAATTTTGGCGTGATGAAATTGATGATTCGCCATACAAATAGGAAGACCATCGGGAAGAAACAACCTGGTAACTAGCTCAACGGGCTTTGAACCTATGCCCGAGCTTCATAGGTTTTTCTTGGTGTTTAATACCTTCGTTTTCACGAGCAGTAGGCAATATCGGGAAGGTTATGCCTCGGTTGGATAATGGCGTTATCTATTCCATTGACGATACACAACCTCAAGAGTTCATACAATGTTAAACAGTCAATTAAAACGTTTAAAAACTCTATGGTTGAATAACCCCATGGTGGAAACTATGTTTCCACCATGAATAACCCCGTGTTCCGTTAGTTCTTTCTCGAGCCCCGCGATGGCAGGTTATTATATGCTGGAGAGCGCCAGCAGTGTGTTTCTGTGCCGACGAGATGCTGTCATGAAGAGCAGTGGGTTAATTCCAGAAACGTCCGTCAGCACAGATACATTACCATATGAACTATCTTTGTTTGATTCTATTCACTTCATTTTGTACCTTATTTTATTTTCATATTATTTCCTCGTCCAGCTCTAGATATGTTTTAAATTTTATTTTAACTTCCAGTTTTTTTTTTTCAGTTTTTTTCTTTTCAGTTTCTTCTTGTTTTCTTTGGAATCTGCATTCAAACTATAAATTATTATTATTCATTCGGTGAAGGAACTAAGAACCAAATCGAGGCTCTTGAAAAGTAGAGTGATTGAGGTAGAAGATAGAGCAGGAAGCAGTGATGAAGAAAGAGGGGAGGAAACAAGGGAAAAATCATGGAAATGGTGTGGAGGGGAAATAAATCGAGAGAAAAGAAAACTAAGATCTAAAATAAATTGGAAATGTGAAAAGTTAACAGAGAGATCTAAAAGTGCAAATAGATAGAGATGTGATAAAATGTGCCAATCGATTAAAGAAATAATCGATAAGAAAGAGATCTCTTAGTTTTTCTAAAAGTATTATATATCATATACATTATTTCCAAATGAATCTACTCTGTAGTTAATATGAACTAAATTTCAGTTAGTAGAAATCGCCGCATACAGACTTAGGCGTTCAGATAGTTTGGGAAAAACCACATTTTTTGGTGTTATTGATGTTAAAAATGCGAATTTCCGTGAAAATATCAAAATGAAGAATTTTCTCCATCACAGTAGTGTGTCTACTTCGTTTAACGACTAAGCAAAACATACATAAAATTGTATTTCGTTAGAAGTTTGGAGATGCCTATCCCATGGAAAGAGAGAGCGTAAAGTACGGTGATATGCTTTGCAACCTTCTCCAAGAAGAAATGTTGCTATGATCTTGGATATGCTTGCATTCGGAGACATCCCAATTCTCAACTCTTTCAGTGAATGGCTTGGTAAGTGAAGAATGCCCAGAAGAATGAAATGACGAAGAATACTTCTCAAATAATAAATAAGATTATACCTCATCGTAATCCTTTTGTTACTATATTGGTATGTAATCCTTGAGAAGGAAGGCGGCAACAAACAAATACAGGCACTTCCACAAACCTTGTTAGCAGTAAATGATGGATTCAAATCTTTAAACACTCCTCTATTCAGTGGAGTCTTTCAGCATCGCCACCAATAGCAAGTCATCGGTGGAGAGTCACACGTGAATTGCAAGGGCAGATTTTCGTGACTAGCAGCCTTGCCTACTTCAGCTGACAAAGCATTGAAGCTATGCACATGAAGAAGCCAGTGAAGTTAATGGGCCATCGTAATTGGTGGGCGCGTTTGAGTTACAAAGCAGGACCACTTGGAAGCGCTCCAAAGTGACTGTGTGTGGTGAAACTTATATGGGCCCATTATGTTACCTCCAGAATTAGGCTACTTTGACATGGAGAAGAACTAGCATTTAAATTTTGCGTGAAGCCCTCTTCTATTTATGTCGTAAATCTGTGATATGAGCGTTACAGCTGAGACATGCTAAGAACTGTTACAGTTCCTTGAAAACCCATCGCTCTTGGCCGGATTTGAATCCGCAAATCCATTACACCACCGAGGATGGTCTTTAGCTCTCTAGCGGTGTATCTTTCTACGGAGAAAATCGTTCTGTTTGAGTGGAACGATTTTAAACTTGGTGAGCATACATCAGCCAAGAAGACATCTAATCGTCGCAAGATTTGAGTGATTTATTTCAAGATGTTTTTTTAGATCAAACCGGTTTTTTTTTGCGTGAGCCAGTATTGAAGTTGGTACGTACCATCTCTCTCTCTCTATATATATATATATATATATATATAAAATTTGAACTGGTAATGGAAATTTGAACTGGTAATGGAAATTACGAGAAAACGACTGAACGGATTTTAACAAATGATCCCTCATTTTGAAGCTTGGAACTCAAAATTTTTCAGAAAAATAGTAGTTTTCAGTGAAATGTCAATTTTTCAACATAATTTTCCCATTTTCCAACATCCATCTGTCGTCAGTTTTGAGAACTAGCTAATTATTGCATTTCAGAATAAAACAAAACACACACTACAGTAAACAATATTACACGAAGGCCATGATCTGCAAGAATGCTGACATATTTAGAGCTCAAATTAAATTGGTTTTAAAAACTTAACTTACTGAAAATAATTTACAGGTTCGATTCTGTGGTGTGTAATTTTCTGGGTACAGCTGTGTATTGCATATTAAGAACTACAAAACATGTGGTGGTTTGATGACATTATTACCATTGGAAATAAAATAATATTGTAGTTAATGCCATGATGTGAATATTTTTCATTAATGCTATTGATGATATGAAAGTGAAACGTTTTGGGGTTATATAAGTAGATGTAGAGAATAACTTAAATTAGATTTTGATTTCTATATTTTACTGAGTGGCGGCTATATAGTATATGTAGTATATGTTACTGAAAGCTATAAACCTTACGTAAGATAATAATATTATTAAAAATCAAATATTTGTATAGTTTTTAATCAAGTGGGGTTAGGTCTTTTCATATATTTAACGGCGGTGTGATGTAGATATTTATATGCGTGGTTCTTTTCAGTATTGGCTCGAGAGAGAGTATCTTTCATTATTACGGAAGCAAATAACTTTCAGAATGTCTAGTATTCTTCATTGAAAATAAATCTGAAAAATGTTTATTTGAAAGTCTAATGAACTTAGTTTGCAGCATTTGCTGCACAAGCCACTAGTATACTATATCAGAGAGACACCTGATGGTTGCAATTATTCTTGAGCTTATGCATTTTAAGGGGTTGGGTACAGCTTACAACAAAATTTTGGAAATATGCAACATTTTTTTCCTCCATTACTGTATCTTGTACAATAATGAAAATTAGTATGTGTTAAACACTGTCCTTCTGCTATATGAAAAAAATTCTTTCTACATTTATTTATTTTTTTTTTTTTTTTCCAAAATTTAGTTCACTGTGCAGTGATGATGCGTTTTCCACATAACTCAAAAACTATTCAACATTCTGTGATGAAATTTTTTGTGTGTATTTATGCATGTCATATCTGGAATATGATGCAAGATCACTTCTCTACCTTTGATAGATTGTCTGATAAAAAAATAAATTCATTTAAAAAATTGGTCATATATCAATATTTTCTATTACAAAAAATAAAAAATATATATTATTTATTAAGAAATGTAGTTGAAAGAGCATGATATTGTAAACATGAGTTTCAGCAATAAAATAAAATAGAGAGAACATAAAAAAAAGTTAACAAGTTTTTGAGTTATGAGGGAAACGCTTCATCACTGCACATTGAACTGACAAAATTTTGAACTTTGAAAAAAAAATGTATAATTTTTTTTATCGTAAAAATATTTTTCTCATATAGCAGAAGTACAGTGTTTTATACATATACAATTTTCATTATTATACAAGATACATTAATGAGGAAAAAAATGTTGAATATTTCTAAAAATTTTACTGCTATAAGCAAACCTAACTCAAGTTATTTACTACAGAGCAAATTCTTCTATTTGCTTAACCGATTTCGATTGAATTTATCATTGAAGAAATGTCTCATGTCAGCATTCATATATTTCCTTGTGAAACTTATTTTAAATATTTTATTTACAGATATATTCCGTTTTCTCAGTGAGCGATTTTGAATAAATTTAGTCAGCCTTGACTAACTGTGTATAAGGTCATAATGTCAGTGTGGAAATTCGGGATGACGGATGAGGATACAAAAGATAGAGAAAGATTAAGAACTTTAATTAAAAGATATAATTGAGTTTGAATGCTGTGTTATATTTGAAAATATTTGTATGAAATATTGATTGCAAGATCAATATAATATGTATTTGGTTGGAGAGAAAACCTCTGAAATGAGGAGCATTCTCAATTAAAATAAATTTAAAAAAGGTAAATTGAGGAGATGATTGATGATTTCGGATGCATAAATAATAAATTAAGAAATAAATTAAAATAGAAGGTAATTGATTTGATGCTGTATATATCTGGGAATTTTGAGAATATTTGGTCCACGCCTGAAATAACGGTTGATTGTAAGATGAAACCAGGTAATATGTATTTGGTCGGGAAAACCTCTGAAATGAGAGCAAATGCTATAATATTTTTTAAAAAGTATCATTTCACCGGCATTATCACCTTCATCTCATTCAGACGCTAAATAAATCCAAAGCTAAATTATTAAGGTCGTAAAATAACCTGAGATGCAAAAAAATTAAAAAAACATTTCCGTTAGGCAGTTGCGAGAAAATTGTGAACGCATGAGTCCACCGGAGTCTCTCATTAGTGAAACATGAACTTCACGTTACTATTGATTCTGCCTATTAAATTTAAATATGAATACGTTCGTATTACTCAAACTTTGTGTAAACGTTATTGATGTCCTATTATGTGACTTTTTAACTTGAGTTTGAAAATTGATGAAAAGAAATTTAAATTTAATTGTTGTAACTCATTACAGTTCTGAAACTACCCCATTATTGCCTGATTATTAATTTGTGTTCAAACCATATTACTCATACTATAGAATACAATTTAAAAATAATTTTTAAGGACATTTTATATTCCGTTGGTATCGCGTCTCACAGTTTGAGACCCTGTATTGTATTAAGAATAATTTCAAATACGTGGCGTATAATTATGGCAGACAACTTTTGTAACAAAACATTTGTGGCGTTAAACCTTGCATTTATTAAAATGTAAATCAGTAATTAAGAAGTTGTTCATTGATGCTGTACAGAGAATTTTGAAGGTATACGAATGCATAGAGAGCTCTAATGAAGCTGACAACATGTACACAAATGCAGGCACATGTTAAATACGGTGTATGAGATACAGAGGAGGTATTTTAATGCTTCATAATATCAGTTTCGATATTTTTACGGAAATATACGTTTTATACGTTACTGAGGCCGAAAAAAATTGTTTCTGGCATGCTATTTTAGGCGAGATTGTAACAGTTCATTCTCAGAATTTACGAGCCAGTTCAACTGGAAAAAGAATTCACACGAAAGATTGTTCACTCCTCCCAAATCCCCCAAGTATCATGACGGGTAGACTTTCTGTGGTCACTTTTCTTCAGCGATCTATCAAGGGGGGTTTCGAGCCTGTCCCCTGTCTTGGAACATTTAAGGGGAGAGGATGGTATTTTTGGTGAAAAATGAGTAAATTAAAAAAAATTAAATACTCTGTGATGTGTGTGAATGCATAGCCTAACATTTTGTGGGTAATTGTGCTCTTATCGGATGTTGAGTCGCCATTTTTAAACTTCCTGAGAATTTTGAAATCACTCGACTTTTATTGTTGTTTCTGGTAAATTAAATTTCCAAAAAAAAAAAAAAAAAAAAAAATGTTTTCTTTAAAAACACTTTGATATGTGGAAATGTACTGCATAACATTTTGTGGGTATTTGTGTCCATCGGATGTTGAGAAGTCATTTTTAAACTTCCTGCGGAGCACACGCTCAATTCTTTCTGTAACATCATTTGTTTTGATTGCCATACAAAAATAGATATATTTTCTGAACTATTAAAGATACATGCAGAAATTTAGAACACACATTTTTTAGACTATTAGGAAACTTTTCTCTGTAACATTTTGTTAACTGATTTCATTTTAAAAATACGTCCGTTTGTTTGCAAGAAAGGAAATCAGAAAAGTGTTATTAAATTTTAATTGTTTATTTTACAAACGTAGGGACTAATATCAAAATTCTGTTACAGACAGTTTGTAGAACATGCTTTTGCAAATTTGCAAAAAACTGTTTGAATCTATCTTTAAAGACGGTTTAGATATACGGTTTTTTAGTACAATTCTGCATTGGGTAAGATTTTTTTAATTTTGGCCCCAAATAATTTTTTTTCAAAATATTTATATTTTGTTGAGTTGCTACAGCTTGAGCTCTCTACATACAAAAAATTAATTTTTACACCAAATAGAAAAAAAGTTTAAAAAAATACCATCCTCTCCCCTTAATGACACCCCCCCCTCTGAAATCGCGGGGCGCGCGGCAACGTCGCAGTTAGGGCGTAACACTACAAAGCCGGAAGATCGCGAGTTCGATTCCCGATGGGGTAATTGATTTTTTCATTGATCAAATCCTTCCAGTCGCATTATGGTCTTGGAGTCTACTCAGCCTCTAACAGAAATGAGTACCAGGGCAATTTCTTGGGGGTAAAGGCGGCGGACACGTAGGACTGACATCCCTACTGCCATTTTCTTGCTGATTGTCTCTAAAGGTTGGAGCCTTAACTTCTCGCCCCACCCTCTGGGCCGTCCTGGCCTGTGATGGGATTTACCTTTATCTTCACTCCTGAAATCACGATGAAAATACTCTGTTTCAATTCTATGGGGTGGCTGCGAGTGTAGGCCATCACTCTGTCACTCAGGGGGTCCGAATTCGAGTCCCGATGAAGTCTGGGATTTTTCATTGTAAAATTCACAGTGACAGTTGTGCGGACAACTTCGCAGTTTAGGATTTCTCTAGAAATTCTCCTTTTTCCCCAGTATAGGCATCGACATTAGGTCAACGTCTCCCATTCAGTTACCATTGTCTAATTTCGTATTGTTTGTATTTATTGCTATGTTTGTATTTATTCACACTGCAAATGGGTATATACCCGGTGGCAGTGGTAAGTAATTACACTTAATAATGACAATAATAAACAATTAATAAAAATACAATTAATAATATTACTAATAGTAATTAATAATAATAAATAATAATAATAGTAATAATAATAATAATAACAGGGAGCATCCTAAATTAAATGAAGCACGATCACTTAAAATAATATTTAAAGTAAATCTAATTTGTATCTTAACCCTAAGTTCATTTGAATTTTATTTTTCCTTCTGTCTTTTTTGAAGGACCACAAGGGCAGACCTAGTGGATCACAGGTGGTCCGCGAACCATAGTTTGAGAAATGCTGGCCTATATAATAATTATTAACATATTTTTCTGTTCCATTATCACAAATACAACAGAAATGTGCCAGAATGCCGCTCCTGTGCGTTCCTCTAGAAAAATCACTGGTTATTGGTAATATAAATTTAGCTTGACTACAAGAAATAATACATTTTGCTTACGTGTATTGAGTTGTTTCAAAGAGATGCTGCGAAGTGGTATGTGAAGTAGTTATATCAGCAGATGCGGGGTCATGTGCACGCAAGTTTCTCCGAGTTACGGAGCAATGCGGTTGGATAGTGCGTTTTCAATATGCGTCTCGGAATTTCCTTTCCGTGGAGTGACGAGTAATTCTACGTTGTTGGTGAAATAGAGATGTCAGCGATACTGATCTTGCCTTTCCTCAAAAATTAATGTCTCCCAGTTGTACAAGTAGACATGCAAGGTTGTAATTTTTCTCTAAAACCGTACATTTTTAAAGTAAAAGTATAGGATGGGAGGTGTGTGTTTTATCTTTAACTTTTGTTTAAAACTTTTCTTAGCTACAGTGAATATTCGACGAGATGCGATTAAAAAGTAATTACGATTCTGTGTACAGTGGTTGTTTTAATTAGCTATCAGATTTCAGTGTAGTTTGAGGCGTGGTTAATTTGTTTAAATAAAGTGGTGTTAGTATTAAATTAATGGAAATACGGCCAGTTGCGTTGCGGCCGAGATGTATTATGTTAGCGGCCTAATGAACACGTTTCAACGTAGTAGAAATCGTTTGCAAACAACTGTCTGTATATAAAATAATCAAATTACGAACACTACTTGGAAAATGCAGAAAAGAATCCTTATTTATGTTCAGTTAACGTTATTATATGGGAGCTGAATTAAAGTACCTTGTAATAAAGCAAACATCTATACTAATAATAAATCTGTAGCCAAAATTTTCGATTTTCCAAAAATAATTGGTGTTAACATGTATAATTAACATCATGAAACCGAAAATCGCTTTTTTGAAATTTTTGTTTGTATGTCTGTCTGATGTTTGTTACCTTTTCACGCGATAATGGCTGAACCGATTTATGTGACAATTGGTACATAAATTAGGTTCGTTGTAACTTAGATTTTTGGCCATATTGCATTCAAAATACTTTATTTATAAGGGGGCCTGAATTAAATAAATCGAAATATCTCGCTTATTATTGATTTTCATGAAAAATATTACATAACAAAAGTTTCTTTACAAATGATTTCCGATACGTTTTATTCTGAACAAAATTTTGATAGGACTGATATTTAATGAGATAAATGAGTTTCAAAATTACAAAAACAACGCCATCTAAGGCAATGTACTGAAATAAAAACAAATGACATCGTCTATAAGGGACCTTGGACAACAACAATCGAAAGCTATCAAACATAACCTAAGAGAATCTTTCTGTGTTTGTATGAAGTAATATCGGAAACTAATTAATTGTTTAATTATTATTTCACCATTGGAAAGTGTAGTTTCTCTAGATGGACATATAATTCTACAATGTTATTGTTATTACAGTAACTTCTGAAACATATAGCAAGTAATATAAAGTATACACATTAAAACTAAAAGATATGTCAATCTTCATTAAACTATGGTTGCATGTAATAACAATTAAGAAACATGTGAAAGGAATTGTCATTGCACCAAATGATTGCTCTCTGGACCAAAATGACTGCATGTTAATTATTTAAATACAATTTAAATTAAGTAACATATTAAACGATTTATCCTTCTATCAAACACGAATGTTCCCTGGATCAAATGTCCTATTTTAATTATGTAATTACTTTATATTTATTTCTAACAGGTGCAGCGGAGCGCACGAGTACGGCTAGTAATGAATAATATACACATTAGTAGACAAATGAAGGTGACACATGCTTCTTCATACATTTTAAGCTTTTCACTATAATCCATTTCCTTTATAATGTTACAGATGTTATTACGACTTATAATTTATTTCCTTGAACTGTTTTTCAAAAGATTACATAAGTGAAATTATTCAGTATTCATCCACATAATAAATTGAAATTTAAATTATGGTTTATTTAACGACGCTCGCAACTGCAGAGGTTATATCAGCGTCGCCGGTGTGCCGAAATTTTGTCCCGCAGAAGTTGTTTTACATACCAGTAAACCTACTGACATAAGCCTGTCGCATTTAAACACTTAAATGCCATCGACCTGGGCCGGGATCGAACCTACTAACTTGACATAGAAGGCCAGCGCTATGCCGGCTACGCTACCCAGTTCGACTTCATGTAATATGATGGACTTTCATTTTATGGGTTGCAAGAAAAAGTCATGTTCTGTGATACTATAATGCAATTGACTTTATTGGTGCATTTTAAGGTTCATATACAGTAGAATCTCTATTACCCGTGGTAATGAAGAGGGTGAAGTGAACGGTTAACCGAAAACTTCGGATAATCCGTAGCATAAAAGGTTTTCATAAAATAAATACGTAATACAATTTCGTAATTTGTTGTGTAGTCTTTTGTTCTAACATGTTAGGTAGTGAATCAGCGGTTTACTAATTTAAGTCTGGTTTTCAACGACGGATTTTTGGCCAAGGAAACAAGACGGCTCTCATATTTTAGATTTACATACTTTATACACTTCTACTTGTTTTTCATTAATTCACGCAGAGTTGTAATTCCAATCTCGTATTCTGATACGAGATGAACCACAGTTTCCCTTTTCTCAAACCTTTCAATTACTTGCACTTTCCTTTCCCGTAGCACAACACGTTTTCTTTTGACACCTGTGGAAGACATTTTGCAAAGAAGTTAGGCTATACAGTACGGCCACTCGAACAGTAAGGTTTGTAAAAGAAAACCACTCTGTACAAAAAAAATCGTACTAATATAATGTAGAGTATTTCAAAAAAAAAAAAAAAAAAAAAAAAAAAAAAGCGAGATAAAGACAGTTGGACAATCCACCAATCGATTAATAGAGTGACTGATAATCGGGGTTCTACTGTACGTAGGTATATGTAATTAACTTTTTTTCCGGCAATCTACATAAAATAGATTTTCGTAAAAGAATGTGCATCTTAAAAGTTAGTTAGTGATTTATTGAAGTAAAACTTTTTTTAGGCAGAATCGAACGGTGTGAAACAAAATTCCGTAAGGGACATTTTAAAGGGGCTTTGCGTGTTTGCTACGGGATTGTGTACGTTGCTATGTTATCCCGTATCTACATATAGTTTCTGATGTTTCTGGTTTTCAATCAGTTTACACAAATTAATGCATAAACTAGTGGCAGTGAGGCTGCTACCGGGCAGTGCGTCTTCTGTTAGTGTTACGACGTTGTACAATCGAAACCAGTGAACGAAATTACATGGTTGAGAGCCTTTTATGCTATAAAATATGCCGAAATTAGAGGCTGAACGAAAGAGAGCGTGGCGTGAAAGAAAGCGTGTAATTTAAACTCTGAAAATTGAGACTGGAATTAATGAAATAATACAGAGAAGGAAAAAGGAATTTTCTAACATCTCTTCTGCAGTTCATTTACAGTGTATCAGTAATGATCAGCAAGTGCAATGTCGGAGCCAACTGCTGTAGGCTAATTGATTTCTAATTAAATCGTAATTTGCTATAGAAATGTGTGATCCAACTGCTGTCAATGGTCTAGAATTAAATCGTAGTTCACCATGTAAATGTCTGAGCCAACTGCCGTCAATGATTTGAATTAAATCGTAGTTCACTATTGAAATGTCTGATTCAACTGTTGTAAATTATTTCGAATTAAATCGTAGTTCACCATGTAAATGTCTGATCCAACTGCTATCAATGATTTCGAATTATGTCGTAGTTCACCATGTAGCCTAAATACTTTAAATCAAAAGTTGTCATCAAATATTTGACAATCAATTTGTAAATTAGTAATTTGGGTTTGTGTATTTCATTTTTCCCCGGCGTGGGCAATAGAATAAATGTATTTTCCATCTATGGAGACTTTTACGGAAGATATTAGTAAGCTGGCTCGACGTTAAGAGGGATGTACAGTACTTCAAAAATCAGGTAGAAAGGGAGAGTTTGGGGAAGTCAGAACGTGGTGTGCGTCACACCGCTTTGTGGACATACTTTGAACTTGAATGCAACATAAAGAGATTGCTAAACCTTAATTTAAAGGGATGGGTGATGTGTGCTTATGCATATGTAGATCTACATTTTTGGCCATGAACTTCCGATTCAGTAATCAAATTACATTTGTACGCGTGCGGACGTGAAGGGCGCGCGGATTGCACTCATTTCTTGCATTGTAAGGCGTTAGAAGTTCCGGGGATGTAAATTGTCAGATTCGAGCTTAATAGAATAGCCTTTTGGAGACTGATAACGCCGCATTTTAATTTTAGAGAAAGGCGGAATTTGATGGCTCATATTGCAAGGAGAAGAAAGCCTACAAGGGACCGAGCATGGAATATAAACAGATTATATATAACATTCCGTAATCCGTGTAGGTCCGTTGTGGGCTCCATACGGATACACACAATGTGATATTGTCGGCTATTACGTCACAGAGCTGCTCTGCAAATATACTGCAGATTATATGCGCGGCTTCCCAATTTTCTATAAGTACAAAGTTAAACTAACGCGATGTATTGTGAGAGCCTAACTAGTACGGCTGGCTCCTTTTCCCTCCCTCTGTAATATCGCTCTCCCCCAAGTCGGGCGTGTGGTGGGGGTGCATGCTGAACATGTTTAATACCGCCAGCATTTATGCACGATCATACATAGACTCATTAAGCTTCTTGGTCAATATTCCCCCTTCCTGTGTGCATGTGTATAGTATGACGAAAAAGTTACGTTTTAGAGTAAAAATGTTGCTCGGCTTTATGGGTTGAATGCCTACCTGAAACGTTCACAGCATTGTTATCCCGGCGCAAATATCGGCTTGCATGCAACATAAGACATTATTTACTCTAACCTTATATAACTTTCTTTAATATTAACTGCTGTAGCTTGCTGAGCCCCGGATCTCATTCAGGCTGCGAGCTCTGTGCACGATCAACTGTGGACTTTCCTATCTTGTCTTCTGCGTAATTGTGGAACTGTTACATTAATTCCTGAAGTATTAAAAACCTGAAGCATTCTTCCGTTTCTTCTTGATATGAAAACTTAAAAAATAAAAACATCAGGTCGAAACTCCTTTCTAAAACAATGATGTAAATTCTTTTGGCAAGATTGCCTTTCTCTTTAACTAGAATTTTCCCTTTCACATGCCCTAATTTACCTTATTTTAATATTGACCCTTGGCTGTTTGGGGTCCGTACGTATACGTTGGAGTTCATTATTATCAGATTAGAATTTTTATGGAAAAATTTCGTAGGAGAAGGGGAGGGGGGGAAAGGTACTTAAATGAGGCAAAATAGGGGAACAAGAAGATTCTGCAAATCTAGTCTTTCAGGTAAAGCTCCCTGTACCCGGCACCGGAACAATTTTTCCCTTGAAATTATTCAAGAAGATTCTGTTTCACTTAACTATGTCGGCAAATGTTCGTAAAGTATTAAAAACCTGAAGCATTCTTTTGTTTCTTCTTTATATGGAAACTTTAAAAAGTGATCAGGTCGAAACTCCCTTCAAAATAATTATGTAAATCTTTTTGGTGATGTTTACTTACGCAAATGTACATTTTTGGTGATAAAATTCCGATTTGTGACGTTTAGTAATCAAATTACATCAAAAAAACCTGAAGATTCTTTTGTTTCTTCTGTATATGGAATCTTTAAAAAGTGATCAGGTCGAAACTCTCTTCAAAATAATGATACAATCTTTTTAGTGTTAAAATTCCGATTCGTGGCG
The DNA here is from genome assembly GCA_025594305.2 of Periplaneta americana. NCBI lineage: Eukaryota > Metazoa > Arthropoda > Insecta > Blattodea > Blattidae > Periplaneta > Periplaneta americana. The sequence continues at coordinate 25,357,648 of JAJSOF020000001.1, forward strand.
TTTAGTAATCAAATTACATAAAAACCTGAAGTATTATTTTGTTTCTTCTTTATATGGAAACTTTGAAAAGTGATCAGGTCGAAACTCTCTTCAAAATAATGATGTAAATCTTTTTAGTGATGTTTACTTACGCACATGTACATTTTTGGTGATAAAATTCCGATTCGTGGCGTTTAGTAATCAAATTACATAAAAACCTGAAGCATTCTTTTGTTTCTTCTTATATGGAAACTTTGAAAAGTGATCAGGTCGAAACTCTCTTTAAAATAATGATGTAAATCTTTTTAGTGATGTTTACTTACGCACATGTACATTTTTGGTGATAAAATTCCGATTCGTGGCGTTTAGTAATCAAATTACATAAAAACCTGAAGCATTCTTTTGTTTCTTCTTTATATGGAAACTTTAAAAAGTGATCAGGTCGAAACTTCCTTGAAAATAATGATGTAAATCCCTTCTGGCATGTGTCATGCGTCTAGTAATCAAATTACATTAAAAACCTTAAGTATTCTTTTGATTCTTCTTTACATGGAAACTTTAAAAAATAATCAGGTTGAAACTCCCTGCTAAAATAATTATGTAAATCCTTTTGACAAGATTTCCTCTCCCTTTAACTACAATTTTTCTTTTTTCACACTCTAATTTACGTGATTTTAATATTGACCCTTGGCTGTTGGGATCTCGTGAATCATAAACTGTTTAGTCAAAACAATGAATTTAATGTGGTCAGACAAAATACATTTTAATATTAGATCACATAATTATTAATTACCAGTATAATGTGCGAGAGGTCCAGAAGAAAATATATTTTTCACAAATTATTGAATATTTTAGAAGACACCTCATAAGATAAATGAAAATTAAACTTCGGACCTTTATTGCAAATAATTTTCTACAAAAATAAAATACATCAAATGGTAATTTTCTTTTGTTTTCTGCACACATACTTGTAGAATTTAACTTGTACAGTGCGTTCGTAGCTCGGCCGGACCGTTATAACATAACCTAAATAACAAGAGAAGAGTTCGCGGGAAAAACGATGAATGTCACATTTCTGTTAAGGATTAGATAATGATCTAATTGAGTCTATAACTGCAAGCTGTAGTGCTGTTTCTTTAGAAAATAAAGGAAAGGATTACTGTATTCGTGATGATAATTCTCCTTTTTACCATTTTTCATAAGAAAAACATTAAATTTCGTAGTGATCCATTGAATTAGATAATGACATCAACCTTAACAAAACTGTGACATTCATCGTTTTTCCCGCGAATTCTTCAAGTGTTAGAAAAGTTTTAATTAGGGATGGTGAAATAAACAAGAAAAGTTTTAATTAAGGATGTTTAAATAAAAAATAAACATGAATAATTTTAAAAGGAACAATTATTGAAAGTATACTACGAACGCATTGTACATTCACCTGGGAAACAAATTAGTGATTTGCACAAAAAAAAAAAAAAAAAATCTCCAAAAAAAAAAGACAACCTGTTTTACTCGAACACCATCGATAAATTTCCATATTTATTTTCCATTTCTTAGGGATGTTAAATTGCTGTTCCTTCACTTACTTTTGTTGGTTGTGATACTCGTATTACCGGTTATTTCTCGTCGTGAGTATCAAAGAAGCGACACTTGATCTGGCCGCAACTCGCGCTTCAAGTGTTCGGGAATGATGGGAGCGCGTGAGATCTGTCCGGCGCTGCGCTGTCACGTGACACATTGTTCTTTCGCCAGCCGGAGCGATCTCCGTCCATTCTCACCGTTCTCTCTCTGTCTCTCTTCTCTTTTTTTGAGCCTGATTTGAAGGTGGAGGGAGGCTTAATGAATCCGCACATCAAAGTGGTGTGCTGTGGACGATGTCTCGTATTAATAAGTGAAGCCCTGTGTTACTTTTTAATCGCTTTCGAATTGTTGAGTTACTCAGCGAGTTATAAAAATTATATGTGGGGACGACTGCCCATACTTTCATCCCTATACTTAATAATGTTCGTTACTGTCTCTCCTGTCCGGGAAATTAAGAGTTTTAATTCGTTTGCGTTCTTTGAAATGCCGGCAAGACATCCCAGGCTTTTTAATAGCGCGCAGTCACTGAGCAGAGCAGCTGTTCTTTCCTCACTGACACGTTCTCTTTCTGTTAATGGGTAAACCAGTTGTCTATTTTAAAAGTAATGCAATGTCCCCGCCGTGGCGCAAGGACTAGCGCTTGCGTCTGCCCCGTTTCGATTCCCGGTAGGAAAGTGGACAGTTATGTTATTAGTAGGGCTAGGATTTTGATGAAATTGCATATTTTGTCTAGTAAGCCAGAAACATAGCCGCTTTAGTGTTTACATGTTATGTGATAAACTGAGTGTTTTAAGACATATTTGTTAGGGCATTTTTTGCCTGTTTCAACTCATAAGAGCATCTTTTGTGTTATTCGGACATTTTTGAGGCCGCAAATCCCCAGTATTAATATAAAATAATCTTTATTTCTTTTGATATTTTGTCCATTAATACCCTTTACTTTTTACTTGGTTATTTAACGACGCTGTACCAACTACGAGGTTATTTAGCGTCGATGGAGTTAGTGATAGTGGTATGATATTTGGCGAGATGACGCCGAGGATTCGCCATAGATTACCTGACATTTGTCTTATGGTTGGGAAAAACCTCGGAAAATACCCAACCAGATAATCAGCCCCAGCGGGAATAGAACCCGCGCCCGAGCGCAACTCCAGATCGGCAGGCAAGCGCTTTAACCGACCGAGCTACGCCGGTGGCTAATACCCATTATTTTGTATAATATTTTAATCGCTTTTCTACACAAATATTGCCCTTTTAACGTAGTACACCCCATGTAATGGATCAGACCAACCATCCCTTCAATACAGACTCCTCTATACTTGCTAATTCCGTATAAGAGTGGCCTTGTGGTGGGCTACAGGGAAACTACATCAGGTAAAATAATTAATTAAAGTGTACCACTCAGAAAAAATGATGTAAAATTAAATAAACTTAAATGTTGGTACTAGAATTTAATTTAATTACTAGTCTAAATATTAAGTAGCACAAAACTTTTCGTACTAATTATTTCAATGTACCGAAGAATTTTTTCTCCGTTCCATTACTCTTCCATCGTATGATTTCGTACTAAGCCAAATTTAGAATGTAAGATCAACTTTTAGGGCATTTCTAAGGGCATTTTTGAAAGATTTTTAGGTCATAAATGCATTGTTTTTAGGACTTTTTTATGATTTATAGGTCATCAAAATCCTAGCCCTAGTTATTAGACATCACACTTCATTCATTTATTCATTGTTCTGCCCAAGGCCAGGTCTTTCACTGCAAACCCAGCTTTCTCCAATCTTTTCTATTTTCTGCCTTCCTCTTCGTTTCCTCATATGATCCATATATCTTAATATCGTCTATCATCTGATATCTTTCTCTACCCCGAACTCTTCTCTCGTTCACCATTCCTTCCAGTGCATCCTTCAGTAGGCAATTTCTTCTCAGCCAGTCACCCAACCTATTCTTCCTGATAAGTTTTAGCATCATTCTTTCTTCACCCACTCTTTCCAAACACAGCTTAATTTCTTATTCTGTCTGTCCACTTCACACGCTCCATTCTTCTCCATATCCACATTTCAAATGATTTTATTCTCTTCTCTTCACTTCGTTGTAATTTCCATGTTTCTGCCCCATACAATCCTACAATCCATACAAAGCACTTTCATTAGTCTCTTCCTTAGTTCTTTTTTCAGAGGTCCTCAAAAATGCTCCTTTTTCTATTCAAAACTTCTTTGTCATTGCTATCCTTCTTTTGACTTGCTGGTAGCAGCTCATGTTACTGCTTATAGTACACCCCAAGTATTTAAAGCTGTCCACTTGTTCTACTGCCTCATTTAATTCGCTAGTTTGTCGTCTGTATTTTTTTTCCTATGACCATGATCTTCGTCTTATTTGCATTTATCTTCATCCCATACAGCTCACAGCTGTCATTTTAGCATATCCTTTAGTATCATCTCCTCTTCTGCTAACAACGTCATATCGTCAGCAAATCTTATGCACTTTATTCTTCTTTCTCCTACTATCACTCCTTCCATGTTCTGAAAACAGTTATTTACTAAATTCTCCAACAGGGTAGGTGATAAAGGACATCCTTGACGTACTCTTCTATCTATGGAATACTCTGGTCATTGTTCCAAGTAATGTGAGTTATGTATAATACAGTGTAATTCTAAACGCTCGAGCGAAGTTTACAAGAATCGCATTTATTTTTCAAATTCATTCTCCTTCGATTCTTGATTTTTCTGTCTGTAGGAGCCTTGAACTGCTCGAGAATTTTAGCTGTAGTGTACTTTTCGGATCTGTGATCGGCAGCTGCTGGAGCTCAACGTATGGTAGTCGGCAGCAGAAAACTGGTTTTCTTCACCGTCCCATAAGACTGCATTAGAGCTGCAACCGAAGCAGCTCTCTCCGAACATACAAAAAAGAACCGCCAACACCCTCATCTCCTATAAGCTTCTGGACTACTGTAGCCTATATCATTACAGTTCCAGTGAGATAGTACTGTGTGTGGTGTGATGTGATTAGTCAGTGCGTCTAAGGAAATATTTTATATAAAAAATGAATGAAATGAAAACCTAATCGACCAATCCTTTTCGAAATTAAAAGCGAAATTGCAGGTTAACTTAAGAAATTAGTTCAATAATAGTTTATATTTTCAGTCAAAACACTTATCAGTATATGAAGTCAGAAAATAATTCTGTAATAATAGTAATAATAATAATAATAATAATAATAATAATAATAATAATAATAATAATATGATGTAACAGAATTATTTTCTGACTTCACATACTGATAAATGTTTTGACTGAAAATATAAACTATTATTGAATTATACTTCATAACACTTTTCTGAAACAATTTGACCTTTAAATTTAAGAAATTAGGACGTCCTACACAAAATTTAAATATTGAAATTTCTGGAAAAATTCGAGGAAATCCTGTAGCCTACTAGTAATTTTAATACCGAAATGGAAACGGTTGGTTTTTTGCTGCGCTCATGAAAACGCTTTCTCCCCCATGCATGTATTCTGTTTAGAGGAGAAAATACATGGACAAACACCGGAGTGAAGGATTTAGTTAATATGACTTAAAAAACTAGAAAAGCATGTGGGGCACATCTCCACTACGTGACTAGATGTACCAGGTGGGAGAGGTATAGCGCACGGATTGTTGGAGTACAATTTCGGGTGCACAGTCAACTTCGAGAAGGGGCTGTAATTACACGCGTTATCCGATTTAGATGCAATAAACAGCATGAGTTTGCTAAATACACTATTTTTTCATGCAGAACTGCCGACCTTTGTAACCGCGGGCCGCTACTGCATATACATGTGTCCGATTTTGATCTGCGAACTGCTTCCATTCTTGACAATATTGTGTTATATTTGTGGCTAATAATGAAAGTTACATAATGCCACGCGCCCAGTTCACACTCGGGCGACTACGTGCATTGTTGCAGCAAATGGTGGGGGTCTTTGAAAACCAGATTCAGTGATTAATAATTTGAATGTACTTTAATAGATTAATAATACACCTAGTACTTTTTTTTTCTAAATATTTAAATCCTTATACCTCCATTAGGCCTACTTACACATTCATGTTCAACTTTCAGGGGAGTGTAAATTAGTCAAATTTTTAAATATGACTTGTGTTCATATGAACCTTTTTCATCAAAGTAATATCAAAAATCACTTCCACGATCTTCGTGAATCACCATTTAAGCAAGGGCCTTATTTATGTAGCTGTAGCCATCCGATCATAACGAAGAGAACATAAGTAGCGGTGTTCCGAGATTTTTGACGATTAGGCCCTGACGATGTATTTATAAGTATTCTATCAGAAATAGACTTTTGATTATCTCACCGTGTGCTGGAACTTGACATTCCCAACGTTTCGGAACTACATACAGGTTCCATCGTCAGGGCAGATAAGTAGGACCAGGGAGATCGCCCACTCTGTCTGGTTCATCATCTGTCTACGCATGTTTGTTAGGTTATTTCTGTTTGTGAATCTTGTCACCACATTGACACCCACAATCGCTGATCAATGCTGTAGGCTTACAAAACAGGTGTGTGGGAGCGCGCGTCCGTGGTTTGTAATTAATAATGTTTCTGGTCCTCGTCTCTATTCACGTCAACTCGAAAATGCGCAGACCGTTAAATATTTAAATCAAAATAAAATTTTAGTTGTAGGCCTATATGACGAGCATATACCGTATTTGCATATGAAGAAAATTTAAGACAATTGGATGAACCTGGTAATACTGTGACTTAAAGTCATACGCCTTAAGGGGTTAGGTACAGCTTACAGCAGTAAAATTTTTGGAATTATTCAACATTTTTTTCCTCCATTACTTTATCTTGTACAATAATGAAAATTGGTACGTGTAAAACACTGTCCTTCTGATATATGGAAAAAAAAAAAATTACGATTTAAAAAAAATTCAAAATGGTTACAGTTTACTGTGCAATGATGAAGCGTTTCCCTCATAACTCATAAACTTGTTCAGTTCTCTCTTTCTTATGTTATTGCTGAAACTCATGTTTACAATATCATGCTCTTTCAACTACATTTTAAATAAGTAATATTTTTTTTTTTATTTTGTGTTAGAAGAAAATACAGATATTTTACCCTTTTTAAAATGAATTTATTTTTTATCAGACAATCTATTAAAGGTAGAGAAGTGATCTTGCATCATATTGTAGATATGACATGCATAAATACACACAAAAAATTTCATCACAGAATGTAGGATAGTTTTTGAGTTATGCGGGAAACGCTTTATCACTGCACAGTCAAATGAATTTTGAAAATAAAATGTAAATAATTTTTTTAAATCGTAAAAAAATATATATATATTTTTTTTTTCATATAGCAGAAGGACAGTGTTTTACACATATTAATTTTCATTATTGTACAAGATACAGTAATGGAGAAAAAGATGTTGAATATTTCCGAAATTTTACTGCTGTAAGCTGCACCTAACCCCTTAAATGGATTGGACATATGTTTATTGTGAGGGCTGTAGAGAGAACAGTGACAAAGACTTTGCGGAAGGAATATAAGACGGGAAAAACACTAAATCATCGAAAAAAATATGTTCCCTATGTATATATGTTCAATTCAAATGCAGTGATGAGTATCCTTCCAGAACACCTTCCTGTCCACTTCTGTGGAGTAACGGTTAGCATGTCTGACTGTCAAACGAGCGGGCACCGGTTCAAATCCCGGTTGGGACAAGTTGTTACCGAGTTGAGATTTTCCGGGATTTTATCTCAACCCATTAAGAGTAAATGTTGGGTAACTTTCGGCGCTGGACCCTGGACTCATTACACTGACATTATAACCTTCATATCCTTCAGACTTGGATAATCATACTTACTTACTTACTGGCTTTTAAGGAACCCGGAGGTTCATTGCCGCCCTCACATAAGCCCGCCATTGATCCCTATCCTGAGCAAGATTAATCCAGTCTCTACCATCATATTCCACCTCCCTCAAATCCATTTTAATATTATCTTCCCATCTACGTCTCGGCCTCCCGAAAGGTCTTTTTCCCGCCGGCCTCCCAACTAACACTCTATATGCATTTCTGGATTCGCCCCTACGTGCTACATGCCCTACCCATCTCAAACGTCTGGATTTAATGTTCCTAATTATGTCAGGTGAAGAATACAATGCGTGCAGTTCTGCATTGTGTAACTTGCTCCATTCTCCTGTAACTTCATCCCTCTTAGCCCCAAATATTTTCCTAAGAACCTTATTCTCAAACACCCTTAATCTCTGTTCCTCTCTCAAAGTGAGAGTCCAAGTTTCACAACCATGCAGAACAACTGGTAATATAACTGTTTTATAAATTCTAACTTTCAGATTTTTGACAGCAGACTAGATGACAAAATCTTCTCAACCGAATAATAACAGGCATTTCTCATATTTATTCTGCATTAATTTCCTCCCGAGTGTCGTTTATATTTTTTACTGTTGCTCCAAGATATTTGAATTTTTCCACCTCTTCGAAGGATAAATCTCCAATTTTTATAGTTCCATTTCGTACACTATTCTGGTCACGAGACATAATCATATACTTAGTCTTTTCGGGATTTACTTCCAACCCTATCGCTTTACTTGCTTCAAGTAGATTTTCCGTATTTTCCCTAATCGTTTGTGGATTTTCTGCTAACATATTCACGTCATTCGCATAGACAAGAAGCTGATGTAACCCGTTCAATTCCAAACCCTCTGTGTTATCCTGAAGTTTCCTAATGGCATATTCTAGAGCGAAGTTAAAAAGTAGAGGTGACAATGCATCTCCCTGCTTTAGCTCGCAGTGAATTGGAAAAGCATCAGATCTGGATAATCATAGCAGTTGATAAAGCGTCGTGAAATAAAGTAAATAATAACACCTTCCTCTAATTCTAGCCCTAGCTATAAGACTTTTATGCTGCAAAACTTAGTTTATTTAATTTGTCTCCTTTCAAAACGTCATATGCTCTGTTAGTGGAGTATTTCTCAGATTGAGACAAGTGGTTAATAGGCTTGGAGCTCACATAGTTATTTCCCAGAGCCTTCAAGACTATATAAGTCCAACATCGTCTTTGCCTTTCACTGTATTGATATTGTTGTTCCATTTTCTTTTCTTGAATAGATTATTGAATTCTACAAACTTCTTTACGTCTGGCAGCGTGTAGGAGCCCGTAGTGTTGCCTTCTAGCTCCGTTTCGAACCCTGCGCACGCTTCCAAAGTAAAGTATAGTCTGTATTTGAATTAATTGCATACTGTGTGTGCCCTTGAAGAGGTTGCTGTCTTTATTGGAAGGGCAGTTAGCGTGCTCTGGGGGCCGCAGACGTTGGTGATCGCAGTGGTGGCCAGATTGGAAATCTCATGTCCAGCGATCGTCCACAGTTGACATTAGGGCATATCAAACCCATGACATTTTAATGCGAACTAACAAAACCTACGTCCGCAGGTCTATTCCTCCCTTCTTCAATCCCCTGTGGGTCTTTTTTTCTACCCCTACCCCGTCCGTTGCGTGCGCAATCCAAAAGTTATCAAACTATATTAAGTCACATGTAATATTCGTGTATTCAAAACTGCCATTCCATTGTCGTCAATAATTGATTTAGGCCTTCTCTCTTTAAACAAAAGTATCTACATACATAATCAAGTCACGGAAAGCCTTGTGTACATGGAGCGCCGGCCGCCGCCGAAAGGAAAGGGGTTGGAATACGTACAGCGATGCAGTTTTTGAGAAATGAATTTGACATTTTCTTTGCGCGTATATTTCACGTGCTGTTGTGGAAGACTACTTGTGTCGTACATGCATAATGAGAATGTATTTTCCCACACGCTTCAATAATGCACTCTTCATAGAGACATAGTTCTGCCCGCAGCGTTCTGTTGTTACTATACGTACACTGCTCCCTTGACGAGGTATTGACTAATGATTCCTTGCTTTCCGAATTAAAGTCGTCCATTGTGGTCTAGCGGTTGTCGTGCTCGACATTGTGTCGGAGATTCGCGGGTTCATACCCGGCTGTTCGCGATTGGTTTTTAAATAGACTACAGTGGAACTTGGTTATAGCGACCTCGTTTTGTACGACACCTCGCCTATAACGTCAAATATTCTGTGGTCCCAACTAATTCCCCATAAGACATATGCTTTTCTACCTTGCTTAATACGACAAACTCATATGCGTCTACCTCGCATATAAGGTCATTTTCAACCTCAGTTTGGAATACAATTTTCTAAGAACCAAAGTATTTTAAGAAATTTTTTACTGAAATCTGGCAAATTCTTTACTGCTTCCTTCTATTATAGACCTCTGGAATGCAGGCAGATTCCCCATCCCATTGTAACCTGCCCGAATTCATAGGAGTGGATCAGGACAGCACGTTTGCACATCTCCTTTTATGGTACTTTTCAAACTGAAAGAACATGCGGTCAGTTTCTCTAACAACCTAAGTTTTCAACCTTTTTATGTTAGGTTAGGATGCATTTTTAACGCACTCGTCATTTCAGTTTGAAAAGAACCACTAAAAAAAAGGAGATGTGCAAACGTGACACTTGAATTCATGCGGTAAATGCCATTAGAATTTTGTGTGGTACCTACACAGCATTTCTATGACCACTAAAAGAAGGAGTGAGAAGCCATTAGAATTGTGAACATTTCTATGAAGCTAGGAGAAGGAGCAGTGAAATTGCAACTGAAATAATGAACATAGAATTTAATTTAGAAAGTGTATATTGGGCAAGTAGGAGACAACAGAGTAAAATGACTGATTACTTCACTCCTCAGTAAATAAGTTTGGTGAGTAATGAAGAAACTGTTTTAATACAGAATACTGTATTTATAATTGCACGTGTATTTTATTATGTTCATGGTATGCTTAAGAGTGAATACATAAATCTAAAATAAGCCTAATTATGTTTATTATTTTTCATTTTCCACTTCACTAGACTGATAATGTGAATCTCGGTTACTACGACACTCGTTTATAACAACATAATTTTCAAGGTCCCTTCAATGTCGTTATAACCAAGTTCTACTGTATTACACTTTTACTACGTCACATTACTTTTGACCAATAAAACGGTACGAAAGGACGTCTTTCAACCCATCATGGCTGCTTATCGCACAATTTTATCGCGTCCCTAGCATTTGTTTAATTTTATCGCGTCCCTAGCATTTATTTTTTATCACTACCCTAGCATTTGTTTCTTTGTTTGCCAACATTTCAAACTGCATTGGTCTGGACGTCAAAAAAAAAAAAAAAAAACAGAAAATTACAAACCACTCCAGTCGATGCAAAGCACTCTCAAATATGACTCGGATTGGCATTCAAGAACAAGAATTAATAAAGATCACTTCGTCAATAAGTTGAGGGATCTTCCATCAGAAATCCTATTTACAAAATAAATGAAGAACACCAACCACTCAAAATTCAAATTTGAAAAGTTGAGGAATAATTGTTCACTTTTAAACTTATTAATCCAATTTTTATTTCAACATCGTCTAATTAAAACTTTCAACTGTTTATTTCACCAACCCTAATTAAAACATTTGTAATTTGAAACTTATGTTATACTTTCAATTGATAGAGCAGCTGGATAGTGACTGGAAGGTCAGAGATTGATCCCAGGTGGTGACTAAGATTTTTTGAAAATCATCTGTCAAGTGACTTTCAGAACGGCCCCGAGGTTCACTCAGCCTCCGGATAAAATTGAATGGAATGCAACTTTTTCCCGGGTAAAAATGAAACAATCAACAAAGCCTTGCTTGACTAGTAACCTCATTCAATGAAGATTCCATAGGTCAACTGATAACAAGAAAACAGCTAAATACCTCCATGCCCCATCTACTAGCGTCATATTTGTAATGTTGAGATGATACAAATTTGAAGACAGTTTTGTATTTTCTAAGTCAATAATATTTTATTGTAGATCACTTCTTACTTTAATCTTTATTTCTGATAAATCTCATTTAAAAATGGTCAAGTATCAGTTTTGATTTTGTCTAATAAATCAAAACCTGAAATAGTAGTATACATTGATAAAACGCTGGTTTCCATGGTTATAGACGTTTTGTATGTTCTCGAGAAAAAGATTGAAAAGCCAAACTTAGTTAGCTTTTTTAATTCGTCCGAGAACATGAAAACAAACTTACCGCTCTGTAACGACATTATTTTGTGCGAAGATCATTTGTATTATACCTGAAAGACGAATTTCTTTAGTTGCAATGAAATCTCCATGTTGGTTTCTGTTTAAGGACATCAACTGCGGAAAACCAAAATAATTTCTTCAATTGTTGCTCAATAAAGATTTTGTGATTACTTGATCAGAACATTTAGCCGATATACGTTACTTTTTTTGTTGTCCAGTCTGAAATGCGAACTTAAAAGGGTTAACGGTAAGGTTATGTAATAAAATTTTTCAAATTTCAATATTTTTTTCAATATTATCTTATATAATGAACGTTGGTATGTAAAACAATGTCCTTCTGCATTTGAAAACATGTTGATTTTTTCACTTCCTTAATGTTATTTATCAGGAATGCAATAAGTTTCCGCCCTGGACGTAAGCCCGACTTCGGTCCCTAATCCTTGCAAATATTTAAAAACAGTCTATCATCATATCCCATCTAGGTGAAATTGCAATTTTAATATTATCCTCCCATTTATAATTTAAAAAGTATTTATTTATTTATTTTTTTAAAAATTATATTTAAAAGCCATTGAAAGCAGTTCCCATAACTCCAAAACTATCCAACATTCTGAAGATGAAATTTTATGTGTGTTACGTTGGGAGTACTGAATGTGGTAAGATTTCACACTTTGATAGATTGTTTGATAAAAAAACAAATTCAAAAATGGTCAAATCTCAGTACAAAATAAAAAAAATATTTATTTAAGGAATGTAGTTGAAAGAGCATGATATTGTAAACATGAGTTTCAGTAATAAAATAAAAGAGAGAGAAAATGAAAAAGTTAAGAGTTTATGAATTATAACAGAAACGCTTCATGACTGCACAGTGAACTACAACCATTTTGAATCTGTTAAAAAAGTATATATATATATATATATATATATATTTTTTAATCTTAAATATATATTTTTTTTTTTTTGTTTCATATAGCAGAAGTACAGTGTTTTATACACATGAATTTTCATTATTGTACAAGATACAGTAATGGAGGAAAAATGTGTTGAATATTTCCAAAAATTTTACTGCTGTAAGCTGTACCTAACCTCTTAACTACGTTTGAAGGACAAAATAGTTGTTATATTGGAACTGGTTATCACTTACATAAATAAACGCTGTCCATCTTGAATGAAATGGCGTTTCTAATTATATTAAAAACGTATTTCAACGAAGTTTCGGCAGTTTAAAAAAAAAATGTTCTTCCATGAATAAATTGTATACTTTGAATTTCAGAAAATTACAGCTATATTTATAACATTATTGTGAAAATGGATACTAAATATGAAGTAGTAAGAAGTCAAGAGTAGCGTGTGCTCTCGATCTACTTTTAAATGACATTAAATTGCACGAGAGAAATTTAAAGCTCACACAGTTTGTAGTAATTGTAATATTTTAAATTCCCTTCTGTTATTGTCTGCCTGTCTACTTCTGTTCCATTCTGCTTTCTTTACTAAATAATTTTCATAACCATACCTAATTATATTTAATTAAAATTGCCTATTTTAATCTATTTCAGATCTCTCATCACGTTTGTATGTGTTCGAGCGCGCGTGTGTATAATTACGTATTTATGTTTTTATTTTATTTAGAATCATTTCCACTGCATAAATTATATTCTCATTAAAATTAAACAACCTATCAGGTGTTTAAACATTGGGGAATGTTGAATAAAGGTGATAAGGTCAGTCACTGGCTTAAATTTACGGAAGTTTTACTCGTGGTTTACGGTTGGACCAAAAAAAAAGTAGGTTTTCATTAACCAATAGCAGCTTATATGCTCCAGATAGAAGAGTTAAAATTCCTCTCATTCTGCTATCAAGTCATACATTCTACAAAGGAGATTTACTCCGTTGATTTCAATGGAAATATGTCGGACAAATTGTTTTCGGAGGTTGCGTGAGAGAGGAGTGCAATGCACAGAAGAATAGGTAATAATCCATGAGGATGGATTCCCGTAGCAAAGCTCTGGCATTTTCTCTGCATTGACAAACTGAAATGCCAAATCGGGACCAGAGACTTCGATTCCGAATGGTTATAGCAGTTGACAGCTCTCCTAATGAGTCAACCAAATGCTTATTTAACGTCGAATTGATGTTATTGTAGAACGATTGTTGTCTTTTTACATACTATATTGAGATTTTCATGAAAAAGACGTTTTCTGCATCCCTAACAATTTTTTTTCATGTTATCTATATATCGATGTATCAAAGTAATGTACAGTAGTGACAAAAAAAAAAAAAACCGGACCGACCCTTGTAGCTGATTTAAGAGCCTTGTTCACTCCAGAGCACGATAGAATGGTAACTAAGACTTTCGTGGTTCGAATCCTGCCTGGGAAGGAAACTTTATTTTGCTCCTTATTCAAATTTATTCTCAATATTTTTTGATTGATGGTAAAATTAATTAAATAGTGAAATATTGCTGCAATCGAAATCTCTCCGAGTGCATATGAAGAGAAGGCATAGGGGCCTACATCACTTTTTTTTTAATGTTTAATATTGGTCGACCAGCAAACCGGTTTTTATACAGACCATTGTTAAATGATGTTGTCGGAGAAATCATTGTTTCCACTAGAAATGTGTCGATACTATATTCTGTCAATTAATTTAAATTTTATTGTATTCAAATATTTTGTGGAGGAAGGCTTATGTCGACTTTCAAAAAATTTTGCTGAAGTCCCATTCATAGAAGTTCATCTGAGACTTTGATAAGTCGAAGACGATTTTGTTCTAATGTTGACAGTCACAATCAAACGAATTAATATTTTTAGTGGTTTATTTTACGACGCTTTATCTACTACTGTGATTATCTAGGTCTGAATGATATTGCTGATAATACCAGCGAAATGAGTCCAAGGTCCAGCGCCAGAAAGTTACAGCATTTGTTCTTACTAGGTTGAGGAAAACCTAGAAATTTAACCAGGTAGCTTGAAACAAGATTTGGATGGGCCTCGTTTGATGGTCAGACATGATAACCGTTACTCCACAGCGGTGGACACGAATTAATTAATGGATAGTTGAAATAGGTAGGCATTATAGAATTCCTCGATAGTAGGCATTTCAATATATCAGTTGAACACAGGAAAACCTCCTACTTTCATGCATAAGCCAGTAAGCGATGCAAGGGTTTGCTTCTAGTAAATAAGTTAACAAGTTCAGATACCAGCGGAGTCAGGATTTTCGTTTTAAAATTTCTACCTCGGAACTAGAGAAGTCCGTGCACAACTTCTGCACTAGGTGTGCATAAAAAATATGATTTATTTAACGACGTTGTCTAATGCAGATTAGATCAGCGTCGCCGTCTAATTTTGTCCCGCAAGAGTTCTTTTTGCCAGTAAATCTACTGAAGGAGCCTTCGTAGCTTAAACACATTTAAATCCCATCGACCTAGACCGGGATCATTCCAACCTCGAGCACAGAAGGTCAGCGCTAATAATATTCCAAATATTTTACATCAATATGTCTGGATTAAATCCCAAATCTTCATTTAGAAGAACCAGTGGAGGTGGATTAACATCACTGTTGATAGTGATTCGTCCGTCGGAAGGGGACGTTAAGCCTGGCGGACCTCTTGGTGCTATTCCACAGGAGCAGGCTACGTGCCGGTACCGAACTTCCCCTTCTCCCTTCCTCACCTTCATCATCCTTACCCATTCCCTACACTATACTTACACGAACACTTACACATACACTCATCCTAGTACACGATATAACTCTCCACACATTCAGCTCATACATTTTGTCCAGACACTCCCCCACTCTTCCTACAATGCTGCGCACGAGATCGGATGAGTCTACTTACGAATTATAGGGGAATGGGTTAACATTTGCCTTGAACTCGGTAGGCACACGCCCGACCTTCCCTTCTACTCCTACCCCCTCAACAGAAACGTTCCCCTACTGCGCATTGCGAATGTCTTGACAAAATACATGAGCTCTACCCATGAGTGGAGTAACGGTCAGCGCGTCTGGCCGCGAAACCAGGTGGCCCGGGTTCGAATCCTGGTCGGGGCAAGTTACCTGGTTGAGGTTTTTCCCGGGGTTTTCCCTCAACCCAATACGAGGCAAATGCTGGGTAACTTTCGGTGCTGGACCCCGGACTCATTTCACCGGCATTATCACCTTTCATTCAGACGCTAAATAACCTAGATGTTGATACAGCGTCGTAAAATAACCCAATAAAATACAAATAAAAAAATCTACCCATGATGCACAGCGTGCCCCGCCGAAGTGGTGTGCAACTTGAAAATCTGTCCGCAATATGCGGAACTCGATCACGTGATTGAAGTGTTTAGGCATTACATACATACACAACCATTACGGAAGTAACGTGTGGTTAGCATGATGCTCCCTATAGCTGACTCGCTGCCCACTGTAGCTGTCTAAATTTGTCACGATACTGGATAGGCACGGGTCCCGTACACTGGTCGAAATATCTTGAGAAAAGTTCCTTCCCCATGAGGCAGATCTGCAGAACTTGCAAGTAGGGGAAATATGACGTCAGCCTCACTCCACTTCTATTGGGAATGATCGACTTAAGCCGCGAGAATGATGCAGCCGAGCGTAACTAGAACGCCATGACTGCACAGGTAGAAAAGGTGGGTGGGGTAAGAAAGGGGAGGAAAGAAGTCGCTCTGAGGAGCTACAGTTCTGCAGGTCTGCCATGAGGACTCGAAACTCGGGTCTAGACATGATGCCTTAGACCAGGACTATGTGACGTGGAGCAAGAGTGTGTTGCCGTGGTGAATTAAACAAACGTTCAGTCGATGTAACTGTTGTTTTAATTGGTGCCCAGTTTATACAGTGAGAAGGTATTTGCCTTCTGTTTTTCTTCTTATATTCTAGTGCTAGCAACAGCATATGCCACTCTTTCTGGCTATTTCCTTTACAATAATTATGTGCGTCTTCTTCAAAATTAATCTTTCGGTTATTCCCTGTGGATTGTCGTACATTCTAACATTCTAATAAACAGTCGCGAAGAGAGTTTGAATGGTTCTCACCACTAGATCGCTTTTTTTATAAATTTTCACTCTATTGTTTCCAAAAACTCAACTGTATATAGAGATGCCTAAAACAGAATGGTTCTTAAAATTTTGTCGGATGCGCGGGTCGGGACGTGACGTAATGGAAGCAAGCTAAACGATCAACGGAGTGCAATTTGTTTGCTGCGTTGTAATAAGACATTACTTTATTGTACGTGAGTCACGAGTTTACGTTTAATTATTTCGTAGCGTCCCCCCCCCTGTCCTGACGTTAACGGACACATCTAGACCGCCCAATAGAATTACACATGAAGGGTGTTTCTGCATGGAGTAGATATGAGAAGACTCCATAATGCATGCCCCGGAACTGATTGGATGCAGATATAAATAATGAAGCAGTGAGAGCATGTTTGCAGAGTAATGGAATGGACATAAACAACCGCAGGAGTGTGTGATATGTCCACGGCCCCCATGTTTAAATTTCCCTTCAACAGATTGGTAACCAATATTTTGGATCCGGAGTAGGCTAAAGATTTCTTCTAGTGATTCTGTATTAGATTATTAGGCTATATGAAGTGGTGCACTTCTGAACCTGAAAGCAATATTCCGTTTTTGAACTGAGATCGTTAAAATATAATTTTACTGTACCTCCAAATACAATAAATATGGGAAATGCCTGTTATTATTCAGTTGAGAAGCTTTTGTCATTGTAGTCTGCTTTCAAAAAATCTGAAAGTTAGAAAATTTAAATTATTATTTATTTAACGACGTTCAATATAGTAGAATTATATCAGCTTCGCTGAATTTCACCGGAATTTTGTCCCGCTGGATTGTTTTTAAATGCCAAAAATTACTGTAAACTCTACAACTCCATTTAAGCACACATTAAATGATGACAAGGCATCGAACCCGCAAAAAATCCTTGGGCAAGAAGGCCAGCGCTATAGGCTACCAACTCGCCAACCAGGTCGACTGAAATTAAAATTTATAAAATAGTTATATTAAAAATGTTCTATAAATCATTGTAAACTTGGACTTTGTTTTGAGAGAGGAATTTAGAGATTGAGGGTTTTGAGAATAAGACTTCTATAGGAAAACCTTTGGGGCTAATGGATTGGAGGATTAAAAATAAGAAAAAGTTCCTATAACTGCATAAAGTCATTTTCACCTTTTATTGTAATTAGGAACATTTAATTTCAGAGTTTTAGATGGGCAGGTCATGTAGCATTGAATAAGTAGGAATCCAGAAATGCAAAGATGTTTAGTTGGGAGGCTGGCAACTGAAAACAAGAGATAGGGAGGTTTTGAGATTAAAAGATGGGAAGATTTATATTAAAATGGATTTGAGGGAGGTGGGAAATGATGGTAGACCATGAAATTTTTACAAGTTCAGGATAAACCATTAATTTTGGGCTTTTGACAATGAACCTCTTCAAGTAAAAGCCAAATAATTTTTTTTTAGTTTTTGGATTAGTGGACATGATACTATTGTAAAAAAGTTGAAATGAAGATAAGAAATTCTTGTGGAATTTTGTGTGTTCGAAAACTTGTTGTTTATAGTATGTTAACTAATAGGCTATATGGAAGACCTGGCTAAAAATAAGAAAAAAGTTCCTAAAACCATAAAGTCAATTTCGGTTTGTATTGTAATTAAGAGTACTTTTAATTTCATGGGATTTAGTTCTTATATTTGCGGGTCATGCTTATTGAATAAGAAGCTTTGTAAAAAAAAAAAGGATCTATTTATTATTGCTACGTGGCACCTGAAAACAAAAGATAGTGTAAGTTTTGAGATGTTCCCGGGCTTATAAATACTTGTTATAATAAACAAATTTATTTTAACAAGGATGTCGTTCTCAGATACAACAGACATCCGGGAGAGTAAAGGCTGGTTCACAATAAACCAGGAACGAGAACGGAGATATTGTTAAAATAAATGTATTTAAATGTGAGGATTCACAGCTAACTTTAACGTTCCCGTTCCCGAGCTCCGGCAAGCTTCTCGTTAACTATGAATGCTCACATTTAAAATTCATTTTAAAAATATTTCCGTTCTCGTTTCCGTTTCCGGTTTACTGAGGACCAGCTTTTATACAGTCCATGATGAGGCGCTTATAGAGCGTTCGGAGTTTAGAAAATGCCATTGGGTATACAGAGTGAATTAAAATTCAACTCACTAACTTCCAAAAGTTGTAGAGGACACCCGACTAAACAGAGATAGGAAACCATTGATTCACCAGATACAGGGTGTTGATTATTTTTATTTGAAAAAACTTATAACACAGTCATAGAATTTTTAGACGCTAGTCCTGATTTTTTGGAATGAGAATGGTAAATGTGAAGCATATTTGAAAGTCATAGATAATACCAAAGTTGTGAAAGATCATGCTGAAAGAAGGTTAATTCAGTAGCGTTCCAACAACCTCTGAAGAACAAAAGCAGAATTTGTTGCAGAATATAGCTCCTTGAAGTCCCTGACGTCCAAAAATTGTTTTCATTAAAAGTTCCAAGAGACATCCATAAAAAAGGTAACAAATGATGTCAGGGAATGTTGCCAACAGTTTATAAAATAAGATCTATTTTGAGTTCCTGAAATGTTAATTTGTGAAAATGTAGATACTATATTACCATTTCCTCATAGTATTAGAAAAAAAGTCCCGCGCCGTAGCGTCGTGGTCTAAGACATCCTGCCTAGGACTCGCGTTACGGAATGCGCGCTGGTTCGAGTCCTCATGGGGGAAGAAATTTTCTCATGAAATTTCGACCAGTGTATGGGACCGGTGCCTACCCAGCATCGTGATCTACGATAGGGGATCTTAAGTATTGAATAAATTAAACAGTCTGTGGTTATCTAGTATTACATTTATAGCATTAACGCAAACCATTTTCAAATGCTGAGTGCCTGTTACATTTAAATAGGACTGTGGAATCGTGCATGAACATCATTGATGCTGTTAATAAACTACATAAAACACACTTGAGGATAAAATAGATAAAAATATATGTTAACAATAGTTCACGTGATCACTTCGATGACATGTTGTTAGAGTAGTCTTCTCTTAATGTGAAACAACTCAACAAGACTACAGTGTTTTATAGTGATTATTAGAAATTTACCATTTTATTGATATTTTATAATATTTAACCACGATGAATCACATTAAGAAAGACTACTCTAACAACATGTCATCGAAGTGATCACGTGAACTATTGTTAATATATATTTTTATCTATTTCATCCTCAGCTTGTGTTTTATGTAGTTTATTAAATCAGTGATGTTCAATTCCAATTCCACAGTCAAACCTATTTAAATGTAACAGATTCGCATTTGAAAATGGTACACACATACTGAAAACGTTAATGCTATAAATGTAATACTAGATAACCACAGACTGTTTAATTTATTCAATACTTAAGATTATAACTTGCTTATCGGAAACTTCATACATAATGAAATACGATAGGGGAGCTACGATAGGTAACGAAATCCTGTTACGCAAACCAGCTATAACTGCTGGGAAGCTCATCGTTCTAACCACACGATACTTCCATTCTGGTTGGATGATCGTCCACCTCTGCTTCGGCATGTGGCAGTGAAGCCAGTAGTCGGCTGATCGGTCTTGGCCCTTCATGGGCTACAGCGCCACGGATACGGATTAGGAGAAAGACAATTATTAGTGATAAAATATTTTATACAAAGTTAAATATTAAAAATATGTTCAATAAATACGAACCAAGTTCTATATTGCTAATAAGCTTACTTCATTAAAACCTTAAGCAGCTTGAGCAGAGGGTAAATGACGTCCAATAGCAGCCAAATTTTGCTCAGATTTTGAAGATAGAAAAGTGCCTCAAATAATCCGCAGCGGAGATGATAAAAGTACAGTTTAATTGTAACCACATTTTAAGTGCCGCCTTTAAGAGTGGGAGGGATATTAACCAAAGTCGTTATTTTACGACGCTTTATCAATTGCTAAAATTATCTAGCGTCTGAATAAAATGAAGGTGATAGGCCTAATACCGGCGAAGAGTCCAGGTTCCAGCGTCGAATGTTACCCAGCATTTTCTTTTAATGGATTGAAGGAAAACCCCGGAGAAAACCTCAACCAGATAACTTGTTCCCATCAGGATTTGAACCCAGGTCCAATTGCAGCCAAATTTTTCTCAGATTTTGAAGACAGAAGTGTACCTCAAATAATCCACAGCGGAGAAAATAAAAGTACATATTAATTTAACCACATTTTAAGTGCCGCCTTTAAGAGTGGGAGGAATATTAACCTAAGTCGTTATTTTACGACGCTTTATCAACTGCTAAAGTTGTCTAGCGTCTGAATAAGATGGTGATAATGCCAGCGAAGAGTCCAGGTTCCAGCGCCGAATGTTACCCAGCATTTTTCTTTTAATGGATTGAAGAAAAACCCCAGAGAAAACCTCAACCTGGTAACTTGTTCCAATCAGGATTTGAACCCAGGTCCAATTGCAGCCAAATTTTTCTCAGATTTTGAAGACAAATGTACCTCAAATAATCCACAGCGGAGAAAATAAAAGTACATTTTAATTTTAACCACATTTTAAGTGCCGCCTTTAAGAGTGGGAGAAATATTAACCTAAGTCGTTATTTTACGACGTTTTATGAACTGCTAAAGTTATTTATCTAGTGTCTGAATAAGATGAAGGTGATAATGCTAGCGAAATGAGTCCAGGGTCCAGCGCCGAATGTTACCCAGCATTTTCTTATAATGGACTGAACAAAAACCCCGGAGAAAACCTCAATCTGGTAACTTGTTCCAATCAGGATTTGAACCCAGGTCCGCTCGCTACACGGTCAGGAATGCTAACGTTACTCTACAGCGGTGAACTGAGATGTAGTTATACAGTCCTTATTTGTTTTAGCGTGGACATGTTTCAACTTAGAAGCTGTTCAGAATGTCCGAGTAATCACATTTTGTAAAGGAAAAAAACTAGAAATCGTAATTTTAAACGACAGTTAATTAAAATAGATCCAATGCGCGCCACCTGTCCGCGCAACAGTTGTGCAGCCAGCGAGTGTGGAAAGAAGAATACGCGCGGGAAGCGGGAGAGGAGAGGAGAGAGGATTCTGGTATTTGGTCTCATCTGTCTGCTTCACTCACAACTTCGGCAGCGACTCGTAAAAAGCCGGCCGTGGTGTAAAAAGGTCGGGTTGTGGCCCAGGCACGCGCCACGCGCTCGCCCACATAAAACCATCTTTTTCACTCCCTCGTTACCATCGTGAAACACGGTTAGGCAGATTTTCCCGGCCGTTTGTTACTTCGCGACAGTCGTTTGCGGAAAGAAGCATGTCATTCCACTGCGGTATAAATGCTCGGATCAGGGATGTACAATTTGGAACGGGAAATCATTGCCGAAATTCTTTATTTAAATGCACACTCGCTGGAATTTCCTTCTTTCTGTCAAATGTGTGAATGGATCCGGGTTCAAAGCCGAAGGAGGGCGATTGATCTCTAAAGCGGTGGGTCCCTCGGCTCCACAAGTAAAGAACCCTGGCCTCATATCACTTCTACACAGATGACAGTGATTGACAGGCCAGTTAGGGGAAGTAAACTTGCTAAAACTTTCAGCTGTTGCCATGTTTGCGCTTGGCTTGACTCTTTAAATGTATTTTCTTTTGCAACTGGTTGGATTCTTTCAAAAATGGAAAATTCACAACACAGCATTCTCGGCGGTCTTCTGGCGGTATCTTTGTCCACAGTTTCACTAATTGGGGGAGCGTGTCAGTCAGATTTATGACTTTCTGAACCCAACCCTGCAACGAAGGTTCTTTACTTGTGAAACCAAGATAGATTAGAACAGCAGGTCCCCAACCTTTTGAGCGTGTACGAAATTTACAGACACATAAAAACACACCCACAGCACATCCTCAACACTCAATTGAATTTCAGAACACATACTCTTTTCGATACAAAAATGAACACACCTCACCACAATAAGAAACCAGGAAATAGCGCTGGAACTCATTAGAATTCAGAGGATGATGGAAACAACATCGAAACTAGTCCGTTAGGTAACATACAGTGGGCGGACAAAGAATTAGGAATTTTGAAATATGTTGGATTTTATGACTTTATTTAATGTAGCATATACCTTAGTACTAAGGTTGGATAAAAAGTAATGGCAACAATTCGATATTTCTGACATGGCTTTATTCACAGGGGTACAACATTTACGTATCTTCTATATAGTCCACACCTGTGGAGTAACGGTCAGCGCGTCTGACCGCGAAACCAGGTGGCCCGGGTTCGAATCCCGGTCGGGACAAGTTACCTGGTTGAGGTTTTTTCTGGGGTTTTCCCTCAACCCAATACGAGCAAATGCTGGGTAACTTTCGGTACTGGACCCCGGACTCATTTCACCGGCATTATTACCTTCATATCATTCAGACGCTAAATAACCTAGATGTTGATACAGCGTCGTAAAATAACCCAATAAAATAAAATCTTCTATATAGTCGCCCCCCCTTATTTATTACCTTTTGCCAAATGTTTGGAAGGCGTCGTACACCATCAGCGCGTCCATCTTTGTTGATGTTCAGTATTGACCGCCCTATAGCACGGATAAGTTCATCTCTGGTATTGTACCGGGTCCCTCGCAGTGGTTCTTTCACTTTGGTGAAAAGATCGTAATCGCATGAACTCATATCAGGTGAGTACGGTGGATGTTCCAGAATCTCCCATTGCCAGCGGCGCAAGAGGTCCTTGACAGAAGCAGCGGTGTGTGACTCCTTGCATTATCATGAAGAATGATGGGATTCTGTACCACTAAGTGTCGTTGTTTTCTCCTGAGGGCTGGACGTACGTGGTGCTGCAGGAATCTGCAGCAGCAGTCCGCGTTTGCCGTCTGCCTTGGAGGTACAGCGTGGTGCAGTATTACCCCATCAATGTCATACGCCACAATGAACATCACTTTCACAGTACTTTGTGTAGGGCGCACTTTCTTCAGACGAGAAGAACCTGGATGCTTCCATTCATTTGATTGACGTTTCAAGCTTGGTTGGTTCGTATGAGCGAGCCAAGGTTTCGTCCATAGCGACGATTCGTCCAAGAAAGTCGCCATCTTTCCTTTGGTACCGGTCCAACAAGGCCTGTGCGACTGCATAGCAGTGTCATTGTTAACCTCGGAAATTTCATGGGTTATCCAACGCCCTGTAATTTTGCGGTAACCCAGAATGTCTTGCAGAATGTGGAGCACAGTTTTGTGACATACTCCGACTTCCGCTGCTAACTCACGCGCAGTCCATCGGCGATCGGCAGCCAACAGGGAAGCAAGGAGTTGAACTGTGTTGTCCTCCACGCGGGGTTGTCCTGTATGGAGGTTGTCCTGAACGGCATCCATGCCTTCCCGGAACGCTTTAACCCATCGTGCCACTGTGCGATATGGCAACGCTGCATCGGCATATGTTTCACGCAATCCCAGAAAACATTCTTGTGCACTACGACCTCGTGTCACTTCAATTTTGATCCAGGAACGTTGCTCTAGTTTTGTAAACGTGGCGCTCGCACTATCCTTATGAAAGTCAACGTTCTACACACTGCAGTAGATTGACAGAGTAGTGTTGCCGCTGGCTGCACTAACTCATCTAACAGTCCTTGTTCATGTCCACACAGTTGGCAGCTTTCGAACGCACCATCGTCACGTGAGAGCAGTGTTGCCATAACTTTTTATCCAACCTATGTATTAGAGCAGCAGGTTCCCAACCTTTTGAGAGTGTACGAAATTTACAGACACACAAAAACACACCCACAACACATCCTCAACACTCAATTGAATTTCAGAACACACACCCTTTTCGATACAATCATTAACACACCTCACCACAATAAGAAACCAGAAAATAGCGCTGGAACTCATTAGAATTTAGATGATGATGCAAACAACATCGAAACTAGTCCGTAACATACAGTGGGTGGACAACGAATTATGAATTTTAAAATATATTGGATTTTATGACTTTATTTAAATGTAGCCTATAGGCCTACCTTAGTATTTACATACATTAAACCTCTAATCCCTCTAATGCTAAACAACTAAATTACCGTCACATTCATGTCAAAAGGGATGTTTCATATTCATTTTTTCACTTCCTCTATGGTCTGGTGGTCTGCATCCTGGCTTCAAGATCTGGATGTTCTGGGTTCTATTCCCGGGCTACGCTCTTGGGGAATTTTCCTTGAAGAAGAAAAGTTCCTGGCTGTCGAGGTTGAGTCCGGAAACTTGCATGATTTCGAGTGTTCCGGGTTATTAACTACCTGTCTTCAAAAAAAAAAAAAAAAAAACTCGATTACATCAGGATGTCACTGGGCGGAAATCTGGACACATGTTTCAACGTCACATTGTTGACAATAAAATTAACGCCACATGTGATCTCAACCAGGAAGCGCTAAGAGATGCTAGAGAGTTAACAATGAATGTTTATGTTCATTTTCACATAAATAAATACACTAGGTGTATAATGTTCTTGAAAATTTGTAAAATAAGAATAGAATAAGAAATTCCAAATTCGTTGTCCACCGTCCACCCACTGTAACACCAAAAAATTTATAATGTTACAGTGAATTTATTTATTTATTTATTTACATTCACTCGTAGTGTTCTGTCCACGGGCAGGTCTTTCACTGCAAACCCAGCATTCTCCAGTCTTTCCTATTTTCTGCCTTCCTCTTTGTCTCATAATATGATCCATATATCATCTGATATTTTCTTCTGCTCCGAACTCTTCTCCCGTTCACCATTCCTTCCAGTGCATCCTTCAGAAGGCAGTTTCTCAACCGTGACCCAGCCAATTCCTTTTTCTCTTTCTGATCAGTTTCAGCATTATTCTTTCTTTACCCACTCTTTCCAACAAAGCTTCGTTTCTTATTCTGTCTGTTCATTTCACACTTTCCATTCTTCTCCATATCCACATTTCAAATGCTTCTATTCATTTCTCTTCACTTCGTCGTAATGTCCATGTTTCTGCCCCATACAATGCTACACTCTAACAAAGCACTTCACTAGTCCCTTCCTTAGTTCTTTTTCCAGCCGCAGAAGATGTTCCTTTTTCTATTAAAAGCTTCCTTTGCCATTGCTATCCTCCTTTTGACTTCCTGGCAGCAGCTCATATTACTGCGTATAGTATACCCCAAGTATTTGAAGCTGTCCACTTGCTCTATTGCCTCTTTTAGAATTCGCAAGTTTACCTTCTTTACTTTTTTTCCTATGACCATGGTCTTCGTCTTTTTGGCATTTATCTTCATTTTATTTATTTATTTTTATTTATGTGGGTCCCTATCAGCACGACATGGCGCGTCCTTAGGTTGTGGATCGAGGAGACGGCCTCCAGATATGGAGGGTAGCTGCGAATATATTGAATAAACAGTCGCGGACAACCGATGAGGGGTGGTCCTCCAGCTTGGGGGTTGGGCGAAGGGCTAACAGCCCATCACCGTAAAAAAACAGCTTGTTACGAAACCTTCAAATAAGCCTCGGAATGAGACTGATTTTCTGGCACGACCACGGCTAAGCAGGACACGTAGCACGTATAGGCGAATCCAGAAATGCATATAGAGTGTTAGTTGGGAGGCCGGAGGGAAAAATACCTTTGGAGAGGCCGAGACGTAGATGGGAAGATAATATTAAAAAGGATTTGAGGAAGGTGGGATATGATGATAGAGACTGGATTGCTAAGGATAGGGACCTATGGCGGGCTTATGTGAGGGCGGCAATGAACCTTCGGGTTCCTTAAAAGCCAGTAAGTAAGTAGGTAATTTATTTATGCTCGACTATGCCGAAATGTAGTAATTATACACCTGGTAGCAGTCCTATTCATTAAAGTTCAGGTTTTCGATTATTATCGGATATGCAATCGAAAGACAACGAGGCTGGAAATCCAATACTGTCGCAGAAGGTTACGTTCTGTTACTATAATAATTAGCGTTAATTATAAATAATATTCAAATAAATTCAATTTGTCATCTCCTTTTTCAATTCTAAATCAATTTCCAGGTTATATCAAAATTAGTTCATGTTATTCTCTACATTACATCAAGGTCAATGACATTATTGTTCCCTTGGAAAAAATTAATACTTTCGCGTCTGCGCACATCTCACAATTTACGAGCTATGCACAAGGTCACTTCCGATCTTCAGTCAGATACAAATAAAATGAATACTTCTGAATAATTTGAAGTTAGAAATATGGTCGAGCATAAAAAGTCGTATGAAACTTGCCTATAATGGTAATTAAGACGCTCGTACATACTCGCGTCTTAATTACTATCATAGGCTCGTTGCATAAAGTACTATTATTTATTTAAATAACTTAACAGTACATCAGTGATCATATAACTGTTAAAAAGTCTATTCAAGAATGAAGAATCAAGACGATACAATTTAATGTTAAAAACGAAAATTGGAATTTTTTTTCAAAAGAATTGACTAAATCTCACTTTAGAGTAAGATCCTTAAATATAAATTGTATTGTGAAATTTGACGGTCTCTAGCGACGAACGTTGACACTTCGGATATGTATTTGTTGTTAAAAGTTACCTTCCTTGACACCGTCTATATTACCTTACTTTGTCAGTCGAATTTTTCTGCATCCTTTATATCATTGAGTGTGATCGCTCCTGCGATTCACAAACCAAGCAGCTGGAGGTTAGAGGTCTGCATGTAACCACAGTCTACTATATACAGTCACGAAGCTTGCGTTTTGAGGGTGCTAGAAACAATAGACTGTGACGGTTCTATTTTGCATTGCCTGTAATGAGGCGATATTAGCGATTCTAGTAGTGAGCAACTATCTAATGTTTGCATATCTACTACGTATTGAGCTTCGCGACTGTATATATACTAGTCTGTGATGTAACTATAAACTGCACAGGTCCGCAAAATTTAAATACCTTGCTCTGTTTGTCCACGGACAGAACTGGTATTTGATCGCGGAGTTGTGGTATGCTGAGCATTCAGAGCGCACAGTCTTTTCCTTTATCGGAGAACAATGCTGGAGAGATCGCTTTAAATTATAAGAGAGATAATTTTATTTATTTTAATACCATATTTGCCCTCGTTATCTCTCCCGGAGCATAATTTTCACGTCGAGTTTTAAGCAAAAAGCTGCTCGTGTACACATCGCCCATAAATATTTATGGTAGGCCTAAATTGCGTTTCTATGGTTTACGGGCAAATGTCTGACGCCAGCGCTGTCACGCGCCCGGCCTCATCACTGTCACCTGAAATCAGCCGCAAGAAAGAATATAATATTTTTGTACCTGGGCGGCGTTTCATATCGTTCTAATGGCTATTTAGTATGCTAAATATAACTTTTAGCCCAGATCCAGTCTCCCTCTACGCTACAGTGTTTGGTAAACATGAATTATTTACTTTTCATACAGTGATTTACAATTTTTATCCAACTAAATATATTATCTCTGGAATAATATATCATGAGAAGAATTACGGTGCATTGCATAACGGAATACATTGGACATTTTATTCATTCTAATATTTTGACGTTCGCCATATTGTCATACGCATTATATTACCTCTACTTTTATTTTTCCCCCTTCCCACTTCCTCTGTGGTTGAGTTGGTAGCTCTTGTGCTTTCCAAACCTAGAGTTCGATTCCCGACAGGGAGTTGGAAATGTATCTCGTTTTCATTTAATTATCTATGCGAGCTTGCTTGTTCTCTGCTGTCTTAGTTAGGAATTTAAATATATGAGAACTACAACAAAAACCGGGAAGAGTCACTCGGAGACTATTTTTAAGTGAATGTATTATCAACAGTAATCTCACAAGAGGTTTTGATTTATCTAGAGAAAATCAGAACTCGAGTGGGATTTAACTGACTATTACACGATTAGAAGAAAGTATATAAAGATTAGAAGTAACGAAGTACTCCAATACAATAAAATATTGACTTACGAAAATACAAAACTGTCTTCAAATTTATACCATCTCAACATTATAAATATTACGCTAGTAAATGGCAGTAGTGTGTTATTATTAGCTCTTGTCTTGATATCAGTTGTGCCAACTATGGAATCTTCATTGAACTCTGTGGAAGGTTACTGGTCAAGAAGGCTTTGCTGATTCAGTTTCATTTTTATTGAAACAGTTGCATTCCACTTCAATTATCCCGATCCCAATAATCAACGTCACTTGACAGATGATTTTCAATAAATCTTAGTATTAAACAATCTCTGATACGTGACCATTCATAATATCATATAGCAGAAGCTATAACAAACATAACCTAAATAATATAAACGATTGTTAGAAAAGTTTTAATTAGGGATGATGTAATAAACAAGAAACGTTTTAATTAACGATGATGAAATAAAAAATGAACATGAATAATTTTAAAAGAAACAATTATTGAAAGTACAATTTTCAAATTTGAATGTTTTAGTGGTTGGTGGTTCAGTTGATGTTATATTGGACGTGTGCGTAAAAGAAGTGAACTCGTTGATGTGCATGGTGTATCCCTCAACTTATTCAGGATTTCCGAATGGTGCTCTTCATTTATTTGTAAATAGGGTTTCAGGGAAGATGCATAGCTATGACTAGTGATCTTTATTAATTCTTGTTCTTGAATGCCAATACGAGTCATATTTGAAAGTGCTGTGCATCGACTGGAGTGGTTTGTAATTTTCTGTTTTTGACGTCCAGACCAGTGCAGTTTGAAATATTGGCAAACAAAGAAACAAATGCTAGGGTAGTGATAAAAATAAACAAATGCTAGGGAAGCGATAAAATTAAACAAATGCTAGGGACGCGATAGAATTGTGCGATAAGCAGCCATGATTGGTTGAAAGACGTCCTTTTGCACCGTTTTATTGGTCAAAAGTAGTGTGACGTAGTAAAAGTGTAATAGTCTGTGAAAACATTAGATTTTTTTAGTAGAAAGTTATAAAATCTTAGAGATGTATTTACTAATGGCTTTTAAAGAACCAGGAGGTTCATTGCAGCCCTCACATAATCTCGCCATCTGTCCCTTTCCTGAACAAGATTAATCCAGTCCCTATTATCATATCCCACCTCCCTCAAATCCACTTTAATATTATCCTCCCATCTACATCTTGGCCTTCCCAAAGGTCTTTTTCCCTCCGGCCTCCCAACTAACACTCTGTATGCGTTTCTGGATTCGCCCATACGTGCTACGTAGCCTGCCCATCTCAAACGTCTGAATTTAATGTTCCTAATTATGTCAGGTGAAAACTACAATGCGTGCAGTTTTGCGTTGTGTAACTTTCTCCATTCTCCTGTAACTTCATCCCTCTTAGCTCCAAATATTTTCCTAAGAACCTTATTCTCAAACACCCTTAACCTGTTATCCTCTCTCAAAGTGAGAGTCCAAGTTTCACAACCATACAGAACAACCGGTAATGTAAGTGTTTTATAAATTCTAACTTTCAGATTTTTTGACAGCAGACTGGATGACACCCATTGGAATTAAGACGATTGTCATACCGTGGGATCAACAGGGAGGTGCAGACGGCTGTCACACTGGTTCCGATCCCAGACGACAAAATTCTACGACATAGGGATACAAAAGTTGATCCCACGGTATGACAAATGTCTCAGTTCTGTTGAAGAATATTTAAAAAATAGCTCAACAATTGCTGTATCTGTTCAAGTAAATCTTTCCATGAAAATCTGACATTATTAACACGGTGGAAGAAAACAAATAGCTTTTTTACCTGCCACCATGAGAATGTTTCCTTGTAAGAGGAAAACAACAGAATTGAGAGAGGAATGGATAGACTAAATTAAGAGAAACGTACACGAACGGGGATATGAACGTAAAGAAATATGCGAGTATAAAGGAAAAGCATTATGCTGTCCTTCAGAACTGCATGGATTTCGTTATTCCAGTACTTGTGCATCGTGTAACAGTAAAATAACGCGTTTAACCTTCTATCGGGTTTGGAGCTGATAAAGTAGGTGTCCGTTACAGACGACACTCTAAGGCCCGATTGTATAAACCATTTAATCTTAGATCAGAGGTTAAATTGATCCTTGTTTCAGCTGAACTTGGAATTTTGTGTTGTATAAAGTCTAATCTAAGATTAATTTGTCTCAAGCTAAAGTCAACTTTGACAGAAGAAATTTCTCCGATTAAGTTAGATGATCCAAGTTCAGTTATTTCTTTTCTGTTTGAAATATACGAGTGACAGATTGTGCATATAAAATATCCATTATTATTAATATCAATAGATATGATAGGTACATTTATATTTATATTTCTTTCAATTTCTTGCCTTAATACACAAACAATCTTATATTTTATAAGGCTCTATCGTGTTCAGCAGTATCAAATAACATAACCTATAATTATATTATGTTTATAACAACCATGAATTATTAATGGATATGATAGGTACATTCATAAATTTTCAATTTACTGTATTACTAAACGAAAATTGTCGTTTTATAAAGCTTTATTATGTTTAGCAGTATCAAACACCATAACATGTTAACAACTCGGAGAACAGTCAACCTTTTTCTTATTGTCCGCCATTATTTACATTGCACAAAAAAACCAGTGTCTCCAACAGAGTATACGGAAAGTCGCCAAAAAGTAGTTGTAAAGTCGCTAGATTTCTCATTATCAACAAAGAAAGATTAAATTTTGTCACTATTGGGGTGCTAAAAAGGTCACTAAATCCATATTTAAGCAATATAAAAGTTAAAAGAAATTGTTGTTGAAAAAGAGTTAAAGTCGCTAGATTGGCAACACTGAACAAACCTGTATAACATGGTCCGCCCATCACTTATTTCACCTGTTTATGCGATGTTGCCAGATCCTTTTCACGTGAACTTAGATTGCATTTGAACCAAGGTAATTTGATCGCAGAAAAGTTTTATACAATAGAAGAAGTGTCTGAACTCGGTTCACTTTTCGATCTACGATCAAAGTTGATCTTTAGTCAGTGAGTTTTATACAATTGGGCCTTAGTCATACCTGCACAAACAGCGCGCGCGCTTCTTCGGAGCGGGAGAGCTGTGTTTACCGCTCGCCGAAACGGAGAGGAAGATACGTCAGAATGACGTAGACTTGCTATAGGTAGAGGAGAGGGAAACGACCACTCAGTTATCTACTGGAGTGCAGTGTGTAGGCCTATTCTCAGTAACTGTTTCACGTTGCTTACCTACTGTTACAGTACAGTATGGAAGAATCTAAAAGACGGAACATAACATTTAACGATTTACAGCTCGAACTTATTGATCTTCAATGTGACCTAAGGGCTAAAGATCGTTTGAATAATACTACTAGCCTGGTTGAATTTTACAAGACTAAACATTAGCAATAATACCCACGACTACACAGGCTGGCTGTGAAAATGATTGCTATGTTGGGCTCAACATTTATATTTGTGAGCAACTGTTTTCTTAACCAACTTTATTAAAGGCAGACATCGAACATCTAACTGATGTTTCATTACGATCAGTAGGCTACTGTTCCTTTCAGCTGCCAACAACATAAAACCTCGTTTTCATGTACTGAAAAATAAAAATATAACAAAATGATACTGTACATTTAAGTAGCTATAGAATTTATGTTATTTCTGTAAAATAAATATTTCTTTATTAATTAATAATAGTCCAAGATAGGTTTGCAAACACCGAACGGGAATTCATTTCATAAACACTAGTAATAGTATTTCCTTTTGTGTATATTTTGTACGAGATCACCCCTTCTTCCAGTCCACCCTTATACAGAGCGCAGCTAATATCTGCATTCCGCTCATGAGCTGTGAGCCGGCTTGGAGAGCGCAAACCTTGTTCAGGCCTGCTCTAAGTTAAAGTGTGTGTGTATTCATTCGCTATTTTGCATTGTGTTGATAATGTTATATTCGAGTATATTGAAAACCTTTATTAGCTATGAGTAGTAATATTTCTACTGTCGCTTTATTGTTGTACACACATTTTTATTCCTGCATTTTGTCTTCAAGCTTTCTTAAGATAAACACAGGCAAGAACTGCTAACCTCAGCGATTTTGGTATTTCCTTGTACTTCAGGAGGAAAAATAAATTGGGATCCTTTTAGTGTCTGCGTTGTCTTTGTCGGGTATCAAACCGAGAGCGTCAGAAATCTGCTATCGATAACTTTGTTAATTTAATGGTTTTACAACTCGACTTACAGAGAGCGTATTTTGACCAATGATTTATGTTAATTCGATAAAGCCTGCCAGTGCTTACAACAAACACGATCAACCAATTAAAAACTATTAACACGAAAGCGATTTCAGTCGGCGATTAAACCGTTATCCTGACAGCCCTCTAAATTATTTTATCCCCTCGCAGATGAGAGGGTGACTGGCCGTGCGCTGGTTGCTACGCGGGGATTGTCTGAGCATCAGGATGTTTTATAAATAATATCTTCTCTTTTTTTCATCATCGAGGCAATCGACAAGGCGTGAGCGCGGGCGATTGATTGCATATTTGCTGTATCTTTCGACCGGTACTCCATTTTAATCGGTCTGTTTCATAAGCACTTCATCGAATCTTCCCTGCAGCGAAGTTATATTCACGGCTGATTGTTTATTTAAATGTATCTGTCAGAATTTGCGTATCAAAAATCAAGCCGTTATTGAATAATACGTTTAATGCTTCGTGTGAAATTTGGTCTCCATTTATAAAACGTATATCTCATTCTTGCGCCGTAAATTATATTTCTGTATCTCTAAGGACCGATTTCACCTACATGTTATTAATCCACAATTAAATAATTGTATGTAATTTAACTTAAATAAAGCACATGTGTGGACTTCGGTCCTACGTTCATAGACATCTATGACGTAGTGCAGAGGGCGGCCACTAGAGGGAACCCAAGAGTTGGAGCTTAATCTGAGACGATTCTGTCCGACGCCGGGGTGGTATCCGGTGTGGCTTAGTGGATAAAGCATCAGCACGTAGAGCTGAAAACCCGGGTTCAAATCCCGGCGCCGGAGAGAATTTTTCTCCGTTCCATTACTCTTTCATCGTTAAATAAAGAAGTTAAATCAGTTAAATTAAATTTTAATTCCTTTGCATTTCACCAAACTAATACGCATCTATACTAATAATAAATCTGTAGCCGAAATTTATCTGGTAATTTTCGATTTTCGAAAAATAATTGGTCCTAACATATATAATTAACCGCCCTGAAACCGAAAATCGCTTTTTTGAAAATTTTGTTTGTATGTCTGTCTGTCTGGATGTTTGTTACCTTTTCACGTGATAATGGCTGAACCGATTTATATGAAAATTGGAATATAAATTAAGTTCGTTGTAACTTGAATTTAGGCTATATGGCATTCAAAATATTTTATTTAAAAGGGAGGTAATAAGGGGGCTTGAATTAAATAAATCAAAATATCTCCCTTATTATTAATTTTCATGAAAAATATTACATAACAAACGTTTCTTTAAAAATAATTTTCGATAAGTTTTACTCCATGCAAAATTTTGATAGGGCTGATATTTAATGAGATAAATGAGCTTCAAAATTACAATAACAATGCCATCTAAGGCGGTGTAATGAAATAAAAAAACAAATGACTTCGTCTATAAGGGGCCTTGGACAACAACAATCGAAAGCTATGAAACATAGCCTACAGATAATGTTTCTGTGTTTGTATGAAGTAATATCGGAAGCTAAATTAACCGATTTGTATAATTAATTATTAATTCACCATTGGAAAGTGTAGTTTCTCTAGATGGACATAATGCTATAATGTTATTACAGTAACTTCTGAGTGAATCGAGGACAGGTAAGATTAAAATAGCTTCTTATGCACAGAAAACTTGATAGGTATTCGTTTCCTGTATTTCCTAAAATCATTTTTATGACCAAACGAGTGGTCTCTAGATCAAAATGATCGCATTTTAATTTTTTTAATACAATTTAAAATAAGTAACATAATAAACGATTTATCCCTCTATCAAACACGAATGTTCCCCGGATCCTATTTTAATTATATAATTACTTTATATTTATTTCTAACGGGTGCAGCGGAGCGCACGGGTACGGCTAGTTTAAAATAAAGTCAATTTAATTCCCAATTAAGTAATCACAGCCTTCGAAATCATAGTAAAATAGTAATTTCGAAGGCCATGTGCCTTGTTAATGTAAGCAGTGACCTGTTTGTTTTATTACGATAATAACATGATGTCATAAACAGATCTAGTCTCAAAACATATTAAAATAATCGAAAACAAAAAAGAGATATCAGCAGAATTTAGAAAAAAAAGAAGAAAGATCGGTTAGTCTTTTTTAGTACTATTTGTGCATTTTTTGTAATAGTATGAATGTTACAATATTTCTTGCAAAAAATGTTTAATAAAAACCAGATTTATTTCAACGGTCAGTATCTCGAAAACAGGTTTTTGGCGGTTGGTCTCTTATTGCGTAACTCCGTCCAATTCTGAAGCTACAGTTTATTTGTGAGCTCAATTATTTAATAATGTTTAGGAGCCCATGCAAGTGGAACGACTTCCTAGTCACTACTGCTCGCTAATTTTGCACGATATTATGTTAGTATGATTGATTACGGCATTGTTTCAAAAAACAGGTCGTAAGTCCGTACTGAGCTTACACGTTGCATGCCTATCCATTAATCAGGAGAGTGTAGGAATCGGGGATAATTGTGGATATTTCTAATGCATGTGCAGAGATATTCGCTCCACATCGCATAGAATAATGTATCTGTCGCTTTCGGAATACTCGTATGCTCTCCTATACGTAGCTGCTTCTTTAGTGCACATAAGTTACGTGTGTATACCGGGTGGTGACTTGGAACACGCACCATAGGAATTTCAATGCTAAAATTTATATTTTGTTATATTAGCTCCCATGATTATTACAGAAGAATATGTCATTGAAGATTTTTTGTACAGAAAAAATTCTGCAGTCATTTGTTTTATTAAATTAATATTTTATTTTGATTGTGTTTGGAATTAATTAAAATTGAAAAGTAATTATAACCACGTTTATTAAAACTTAATTACAATAAGTCATGGATAACTGACATCTTCTTCTTCATCTTCATCTTCTTCTTCTTCTTCCTCCGCCCCATTTTGCCGTAATCGTTGGGTTCACCTCGCTCCGTCCAGACTCTCCAGGATTCCCGGTCCCTGCTCATTTTCTTCATTTCTGCCAATGTCTTGCCTCTCTTTCTTCCTATTCTTACCACTGTATCTTCCCAATTTATCCTTGACCGTCCCTTATCTCTTCTTCCCTCCACTCTCATTTCCATTACTTGCTTAACCTTCCTTTCTTCCGTCATCCTGTTTGCATGTCCAAACCATTTTAGTTGTTTTTCTTCTATTTTATTTATTAATGGTTTGCCCTGTTTTGCCTCTCCTCTTATTTGTTCGTTCCTGATCCTATCTTTCTTAGTTTTCCCATCATTCTTCTTAAATATTTCGACTGCTGTTATTCTAGTTCGATGTTTATCCTGTAAAGGTAGGCCTAAGCTTTCTGTTCCATATTGTGATATTGGAGCTATTATTGATTGAAATACTTGCAGTTTGGTCTTGTTGTTAATCTCCTTCTTTCCCACTATTGTATTATTTATTCCGTAATATGCGTTTACCGCTTTCTTAGTTCGGTTTAGTACTTCTTGATGTATTTTTCCATCGCTACTTATTATTGTTCCCAGGTATTGGTAGTTCTCTACTTTCTGCAATTCTTGATTGTTATATCTGATGTTCATCGCTACTTATTTGGTCATTCTGACTATCTTCTTTTGATATCTTCATCACTTTACTCTTATCCATATTTATCTTCATCCCCTTTCTCTCCAATTCTTCATACCATTCTCCTAGTGCGTGCTGTAATCTATCCCTGGTGTCGGCTATAAGGAGTATGTCGTCCGCGTATAATAGCGTTTGTATATATACCGGTCTCTAATTCCAGTTTCCTATTTTTGGTCTGTGGGTTCTTCTTTTACAGATCTTATGTATTTCGTCCATGAATATCAATTTATATTTTGTTACATTAGCTCCCCTAATTATTACAGAACAAAATGCCGTTAAAGATTTTTGTAGAGAAAAAAATTCTGCAGCCATTTGTTTTATTAAATTAATATTTTATTTTGATTGTGAGTGTTTGGAATTAATTAAAATTGAAAAGTAATTATAACCACCTTTAATAAAACTTAATTACAGTAGGTCATGGATAACTGATATTTGTGTTTAAAACAAAATGCTTTATCTGTCTTTTATTTTCATTATCGCTATTAACCCTGTTTTCTTTACTATATTCTACTCTGTCCATCTCAACTGTTTGAATTTTCTAATTAACCATACACTTAATTACAAAACGCGTAATTCATTTTTTATTTATTTTGCATGCAGTATATTTTTTATTTATTTTAATGTATTCTATTACTCCCTTTCCTCGATAGTACCTGCGCCACGCGTCAAATAATGTCACGTCAGTATAGTCTATGAACAACTAAAGGCTGTGTGATGTATCTTGTCTCACTGTGAAAAGAGAGAGAAAGGAGATATGTCTTACTTCGTCTGTATTGTTATAGTGATGGGGGAGTGGAGCGATGTCCATCCATCCATCCAGTGGCGGAAGGGACTAGTTGATACATTCTGTAGCGCAAAATAAAATAACAAAATATCTCTCTTCGTACTGTGTAGTTCCGTCACTGAGCTTGTCTTTCAAGAAACTGAGTTCCGGTAGCCTGTACAATAACAAGGTTTTGAAAGGAACCTGAAAATTTACAACCCTCCTATAATCTCAACCCTCATCTGAAGGGACTTGGTTTTATTGCTACTGAGACAAGATAAACCTTACCAGGTTATACTTACCAACTCTAAATCATATAAGTATTTCATGTCCTTCTTGAATAGAATATTCGTGAAACTATAAAATGTTAAATTATTCCGGGAAAAAAATCGTATTATTTCTAATCAACTATAATGAAACTGTAAGTCTTCAATTTCGCATACTATAATATTGTACTATTGGTTTTAATTTTTATTTTAATTATGCATTTGATTTCTAATTTTGAGCCATTTCTTGTAATACCTGATTATTGCCAATTGTTGTTACTAAATAATGTATTTAATTCGTAAATTTTAAGCCATCTCTTAGTATAGCTATTTTATTGCTTCTAAAATAAAATGTTTAATAGCTATTATATATATATATATATATATATATATATATATATATTTCTTCCTATAACCATTAGATATAAATATAGAGACATGCCTTGAGGCTTTATGAAACGATCCATTCTTTCATTAAGGTGCATTCTTGTACATAATTCATGTGAATTGTAACCTTGACCACAATTTTGTATTATAATTTTATTATTGTTTATTGCTTATAAAATATATTTTGATGCCAACTATAACCCTAATATACCTCAGGGTGAAATAGGGTTTATTAAATTGGATAATAAAAAAAACCTTACCAGGTAACCTTTGTCTCCGTACGGCCTGGGACAGAATATGGTCCCTAGTTATTACGGTCCTCTGAATTAGATAAAGAAAATATGAAAACATTGATAATTTGTTTCCTGAAATTAAAGCACTGAGCCCTAATTTGTTCGTATTTGACAGACCTACATTTGGTGGAAGTTTTATTGTGTGGTCGTCGCTAATAAATTGACGAGGTGGACTTTCTAAGAATACCTTGCCTTCTTGAAGACTGTCCGCCACGGAGGCGGACCGGACAGGAAGAACTCTTACTTCAGTGTTACACTAAATGAAGTTCATTCAAGTGAAAGATGGGAAGAAGCGCTCGGAGATATTGGCATGCTGATCTCAAGTCGTCGTCTGATGTATTCCAATTCAGATTTCCTTATTATCTCGAGTTACCATTTCCTTGAATAAAAGCTCCTACATAAAAAACGCCATTTTATACACTCGCATGCTACGAAAATGTTGCGTTGGTCATCTCGCTCATAAACGCAACGAAATCCCCACCGTTTAATCACAAACCAGCGCTTCTTATAATCATACATTTAGTAAATTGTATCTTATGGGAAGTCGTGCTCCTATCAGAATTTATTTTACTCTATTTTTGCGGTTTTGCTATGTCACATTGGACTGGACACGTGGTGGTGGTCCCATGACGTGGGAGCAACACGACACCGTACTTTGACATAATATCGTATTTATACTGGACATATCGATATTACATGTTGGATTCGAACCCACGACTATGGCCTCGAAGCGGAATGCTAGCAGTTTTCATATGAATTTAATTAAAATAAAGCCGTCATTATATAACTTACTAGCCGTACCCGTGCGCTCCGCTGCACCCGTTAGAAATAAATATAAAGTAATTACATAATTAAAATAGGACATTTGATCCAGGGAACATT
This sequence comes from Periplaneta americana, assembly GCA_025594305.2. Classification (NCBI taxonomy): domain Eukaryota; kingdom Metazoa; phylum Arthropoda; class Insecta; order Blattodea; family Blattidae; genus Periplaneta; species Periplaneta americana. The sequence continues at coordinate 25,396,729 of JAJSOF020000001.1, forward strand.
CGTGTTTGATAGAAGGATAAATCGTTTAATATGTTACTTAATTTAAATTTCATCCAAATAATTAAAATGCGATCATTTTGGTCCAGAGACATCATTTGGTGCAATGACAATTCCTTTAACATGTTTCTAATTTTTATTACATGCAACCATAGTTTATTGAAGATTGACATCATTTAGATTTAATGTGTATACTTTATGTTACTTGTTATAGGTTTCCATTGAATTATGGTAATAACTTAATTTTAACCCTTGTTTTCTACGTATTCAGTAAATGGCGCTTGGCCCACTATGGTTCTGAACTCTTCAAATAACTTAAATTATATTATATAATATTACATATTATATTATATTATATTATATTATATTATATTATATTATATTATATTATATTATATTATATTATATTATATTATATTATATTATATTATATCAGAAGTTACTGTAATAACATTATAGCATTATGTCCATCTAGAGAAACTACACTTTCCAATGGTGAAATAATAATTAATTATACAAATCGGTTAATTTAGCTTCCGATATTACTTCATACAAACACAGAAACATTCTCTGTAGGCTATCTTTCATAGCTTTCGATTGTTGCTGTCCAAGGCCCCTTATAGACGTCATTTGTTTTTTAATTCATTACACGGCCTTAGATGGCAGTTATTTTAATTTTAAAACTCATTTATCTCATTAAATATCAGTCCTATCAAAATGTTTCAAGGAATAAAACTTATCGCAAATTATGTTTAAAGAAACTTTTGTTGTGTAACATTTTTCACAAAAATCAATAATAAGCGCGATATTTCGATTTATTTAATTCAGGCCCCCTTATAACCCCCCTTTTAAATAACGTATTTTGAATGCCATATAGCCTAAAATCTAAGTTACAACGAACTTAATTTATATTCCAATTTTCATCGAAATCCGTTCAGCCATTATCGCGTGAAAAGGTAACAAACATACAGACAGACAGACAGACAGACATACAAACAAAAATTTCAAAAAAGCGATTTTCGGTTTCAGGGTGGTTAATTATATATGTTAGGACCAATTATTTTTGGAAAAAAAAAATTACCAGAAAAATTTCGGCTACAGATTTATTATTAGTATAGATTTTATATCTACTTGTACTTTTTGTTTATAAAAGTAACTCCGATGTTCAGTAAAGAAGCCCAATAAAAAGACCTAAGTTATGCTATGTTCACACTGCGGTAGACCTATTTGTCACTAAGACTTGTGTTTTGGCGCGTATATAGTACCAATGTATATCTACACAATTCGCAGGTACTTGGGATCATTCTCTAGTATCTGGGCACAAACATTCACTTAAAGATTGTCGCGGTACATTTGCCTTGTATGTGCTTGGAAAACAATACGTTTAGAAAGCAAGCCTCGGAAGTTCTTAGTGCGCATGTGCGTTCTCCTTGCTTTGCGCTCGTAGTGATTCTTTTGTTTATTGTCATTGTTAACCATGTTTCCAACTGTACGAAAAATTGAATGGCTTAAAGCCAATAAATACAATAAAATTGATTGAAGAATTTCGTTCTAAGAGATGTTTGTAGGAACTGATATACGACAATTTTATAGAACTGGGAACATTATTCAATGCCAATGAAAAGGAGATGGAAAATAAAATCCACAGTTTGAAATCCGAGCTTTTGCGGGAATTTAAAAAAGTTGAGTCCCTTGATGAACTACCATCAAGGAACGAAATTTATACCGTCAGAAAGATGTCCTCGAACTGCTTTGCTTTCTTAAGGATGTAGAGTATTGTCATATTTAGCAGTGTCTCAATTCTGCCGCAAACATGTTTAAATTCGTAACTGCCCTCAAGTTTTAAATCATTAATGAGAAAATTATAAGCAACTTGGTTAGATTTTGTTGTTTTTAAAAAGAGTTGCGCACCCACCATCTGCACATTTCCCTTCTTTCTGTCTTTCTTTCTTTCTTACATTTCTTTTCATTTTATTAATTGCATTTATACACATCTTGAGCACACACTTGTAACATTAAAGATTTGGTAAATTTGTTATACAAACAACTTTTCTGTGTTAATTCAAACTACGTGCTGGTAGTTTACGTTAGTTAATGACTAGTTTCGGCTTGATTTCGACCATCTTCAGATTTCTAATGAGGTCTTTGCCGATCATAAACGCACTCATCACCAAGGCAACATAAGAAGAAACGAGAAACAAAGAGAACGCGATATAAAATACTGTGTTGCATGTAATAAAATCCTTCTTCTATCATATATTAAAAGCCTAATGGCTTGTTACGGTCTCATTCGATCGGTTTAGCGGACGACCCAAATATATAATACAATTAATGCTGGAGGTATAATAGAGACACTAATGCGCCTTCATAGAGTCTTTACTTTTTACATTTATTGAAACTTAAAAGCATTGTTGCAAGAATGATACAGTATAATACCACAGTCTAGTATACACAGTGGGACTGAAGCCGGATGGTCAGATTTCATCAACCCTTTGATTTGATTACTGGTTGGGTTTTCCGTTTCCCCCATAAAAGGCAAATGCCGGGTAATATTTTGGCCCTCGGACCTCATCTCATCTCACTACATCTCGCCAAAATGTAAAAAAATGTAAAAAATTGTACAAAATTGTAAAAATTGTAGAAAATTACCAAATTGTAAAACTATAAAAATTTGTAAAAATTGTAATTGTAATATTGTAAAATGTTGACATGTTCCACATCTTAAAGCTTCATTGCTCATGTAAGATCTATGGAATAAAATAAATGAATGAATGAATGAATGAACAGTCACGAAGCTTGGTTGTGAGGTGCTAGAAACAATCTGTTCCATTTCACCTACCATAGATATATGTTTGTTTTCAGATACGAGAGCATTGAACATTTAACGAGAATTCCACTCGCTCCAAAATTATTATACACGCTTTTATGACTCCAAATAATATAAGGTTTTAATTCTGTATATTTTTAGTATTTATATTGATTTTATTGTGATCAACATTGGGAACAGTATATTTGAGATATCCACCTTACTTTATATAACTATGTAAATTCACGTTGTTTTTTAAATTTGTTTTTAAATTTTGACTTTAATGTTGGTATGGATAATATTGTCACCATTTTATTCTAGTAATGGCATTTTTAAATGTAAAACTTGTTTGTAATTGATTTTAGATGATACTTCTATCTTGTGCCTGAAGATGCCCCACTAGAGGCGAAAACGTTAGTATCAAGATAAATTAGGATGTAATACATCAATAGTTTTCTTCCATATGTTTTTCTTTCATATGTAATTCATTGCTTAAGCCATATTGACGGAATAAATAATCAATCATATGTTGATATATTATGTTATTAACACGAGGCTCAGCTGAACATTCCCAACATGAATTGTAAATTATTTCGCATGGTCTGTAATGAGGCAATATTAGCGATCCTAGTGGTTGGCAACTATCTTTGGACGCATGTTTATTACGTATTGAGCTTCGTGACTGTACATACTATACTGTGATAATACTGTCATCGGTTGTGTAACAAAAACCCATTGCCAACATATCGCTGGCTGACTTTCAGATTTTAAACTTCGGCAATGAACATAAAAGAAGGATTCATCACTAATTTGTGTTTAAGGCATGAGAATGGATCACGACTGGCTGAGGAAACCCTACGCCCGAAAGGGAAAAAACGAAAGAAAGAAGAAGAATACATAAGAATGGGATAAAGCAGTATTGAAACGGAATCCCACAAAAACTTCCTTTATCCTCCGGGATTGTCAAACAGTAATCTCTCAGGGAGCTCCGAATCTTCCATCCTGACCACTTGTCTAGCATTATTCTGATTCTGGGTTTTCTCCACTGACTATTGTGCAGAGTTTGGACGAATAACTTTCCTCTAAGCAACATCGAACATTCTTGTAATTCTGAGACAATACTAGACTATAAATTACAATAGTCTATGTGTCAGAGGAATGACATGCATCTAAAATCTGATTTGTGTAACATGTAGCTAATCGGTGATGTATGCAATAGAGGGGGGAAAGATACTGGCCAGCCTATTCCATTATCTCCTGGCCTAGTTGTCTCATGTATGTATGTATGTATGTATTTATTTATTTACTGCAATGGTAACTAATTACCTCAATAATGACAATAATAACTTATTAATTACAAAATAAACTTAATAATGAAATAATAAACTTATTAATTAAAATAAATGATAATAATAATAATAATAATAATAATAATAATAATAATAATAATAATAACAGGGAATACCCTAAATTAAATGAAGCACGATCACTTAAAATAACATTTAAAATAAATCTAATTTGTATCTTAAACCTAAGTTCGAACTAAAACCCACGAGTATGATATGTTCATATCTGCACAAGTACCTTTCAACACTACACTCATTTCGCTGTCAACTCACTCACTGCACTGGAACTACGACACATTTCACTGATTCTATCCTGATTTCACTAACACTTCAAAAACATTTCACTGTTCAAATACTTTGCACTGCCACTATAAACTATAAAGCTTCACTGACAGGAACACGTTTTACTTACACAACACACTTCACTGACACAACGTAATTCTTCACTGATACAACACTTCAATAACAAAATATAATTTACACCCTTTAAATACTGTATATAATTACCTTCTATTAGTAAAGTCCTTAAGCCTATTTTTAAATACATTTTTGGCTCATGAGTGATGCCTTGTTGGTGTCGCTTATGGGGTCCAGACCTGTCTTCGGACAGTTGACTAAACAACTATAAATTAAAAGTCGCTGGAGTTCCACAGTTTTAATACAAAACAGCACCAACACAAATATATCAAGCGTATAGCCAGCCCGTATGGGAGGAATCGAACCAGGATCGGCTAGTTTGATAGCTGGGAACGCTATCGATGGAGCTACAGTAATAATTTAATGCTGATTATTAATACATCAATAAAGCCCATACGTTCATACTAGCTCTAGTTATGGATCAGACCATGTGGAAATGCCACTGAAGAAGATTGCATTGGCGAAGGGATGAATTGAAAATAAACTGTAAGGTCATTCGAAAGTCACTTCAAACTTTATAAAGCGTTATAAATATAATATTTAAGGTAGATAAAAAAAGACATTGCTATGTGAGGCAAACAATAGGATTTGCGAAACATTAGAAAAGGTTCAGTGCATTCATAACCGTTTCTCCAAAATACTCGAAATTTTAAAGCATTTGGAAGCTCGAAATAATTCCTTGGGAACATTCACTTTCTTTTACTTACTTACTTACTTACTTACTTACTTACTTACTTACTTACTTACTTACTTACTTACTGGCTTTTAAGGAACCTGGAGGTTCAATGCCACCCTCACATAAGCCCGCCATCGATCCCTATCCTGAGCAAGATTAATCCATTCTTTATCATCATATCCCACCTCCCTTAAATCCATTTTTATATTATCTTCCCATCTACGTATCGGCCTCCCCAAAGGTCTTTTTCCCTCCCGCCTCTCAACTAACACACTATATGCATTTCTGGATTCGCCCATACGTGCTACATGCCCTGCCCATCTCAAACGTCTGGATTTAATGTTCCTAATTATGTCAGGTGATGTCTGATAGACGAAATTTAGGTAACCATTATCTTCAGAAACACGAGGGGTTGCAAAAATTGCGTTCGACAAGCTGTCAGGTATTACAGAAAAATTCCGGTTACAAAACACTGTGTCAAATTTCTAAAAAGCTTTCTGGTGAAGAAACAGATGTTGAAGAGGAATTCACTGAAGAACTGTGGTGTTTTTCTCATGCGACTGTGACGTCGAAAGAACATTTTCACTGTACAAATCATTCATCCCTGACGGACACAGGAGCTTCACACAGGAAAATCTCAGGCTGACCTTCCTTGTATACTGCAACGACCTTCAATAAGATAAGAGTTCTACGAAACAAATGAAGAGTCCACTGCAAGAATGATGGATGTCACTTTCTTGTCGAAAATGAACCAAGATTATCAATGCATAGCTTAAGACATATAGAATGTACATAGAGAGTTATATGACATTAACCCTGATAGTCGTTGTCCAGTAACGATCGGAAAATCACAGTTAAGCTTTGAGCGCTAAGCATTTCAAACTTTCAATTGCTTCTCCTGCAAAATGTATTCCAAATGACATCCATCATTCTTGCAGTGGACTCTTCAAATAATTTATCGTCATATTTCCGTGTATTCTTTTTTGCTTATTTTCACCATTTTTCGTGCTTATTTTACTGTTTCCGTGTATTCGTTTTTGCTTATTTTGGTGTATATTTTCACTATTTGTCACGCTTATTTGCTTGCTTATTTTACTGTTTAATTGTGCTTAGAAATCCGGGCTTTAATTATTACCTTTGATCTCCCAGATACTTTTTTATCAGAAGAGAACCAGTTCTTTCAAGCCTCCTAATTAAAACCTTGGCATTACGAATAGATCTTTGTCCTTCTCTTAAATTGTGTAATGTTTTAAATTTTCTCAGAACTTCAGAAAGTTTCCTATTGCTTTCATATAGCGCGTGAGTAGCTGAATCCTAACATTTAATGATAGAACTGTGGCTGGAAACTTCAAAATTCTTCTAGAAGTAGTCTAATAATAATAATAATAATAATAATAATAATAATAATAATAATAATAATAATAATATGTTTCAATAAAAATGGTAATATGGATATGAAAAATTAACAAGTGAAAAACCGCTTGTTTGCCCAACACTGTGGTGTTTAGTTTGTTTTTGGATGATCATGCTTTTCTTTTCCCCTGCTTACCATTGTTATTTACAAGCTAAGCTTACGTAAGTTGACGATACCGCACGTTCTGGTTGCTATACAAATAAAAGAAATCACAGTGCTGGTGTGCGGTAAGTAAAAACAAATATGTACATATTGCTTTGGCAACAACGTTCATAACTTTCTTATGGGGAAAATTTTATTAATTGTGAAGCTTGGGCACGCCAAGATGGAGTATATTACTGGCCACTGAACGAATATTGCAGACTGTTCTTCTTCCTGGCAGTACGATCTACTTCCACTAGATGGCTCCCCTAACGAGTAGCTGAGTCACCAATACATGCAAACGAAATGATACTAAACGTGAAGAATGTTGCTACAGGTGGAAGGTTAGGTTAGGGTTTATTAGGTGTGTGGTATTATTACTATGTTTTATTTATTATACTCCAATTTTACAAAGAACCCTATTTTTACCTGAGATAGGTATGTTAGGGTTATAAATACATAATAGTAGGCTAATAATAATAATAATAATAATAATAATAATATGATATAGGTTAATGAAGTCTCCTATTGAATTAGTCTTACGTGTCAATTATGAAATTAATACAATTTAACAAATCTATATATTCAGCAAATCTGTACAAGGTTTTTTAAGTTATGCACATGAATGAATGAAAGGGAATGAGTTGAAATTAAATCCTAAAATACAATCTTATATTTCTATTAATAAGTTTCATGAAATGTATGCTATATTATAACCTAAGCAAATATCTAATCCTAATATTCACTAGAATGTAGTTTAAATTTCTGTGGGTTGAAATCTCTGAAGACGTTACACAGTTTTCCGTTAAACATTGTTGTCACAAGCAATTTTTAAATTATATACATCACAAACACAAGAACACAAAAATATATCACACTAACATACGAAAAAAAAACGCACATAATTACTACCTACATTCAAGAAATTAAATTACAACATCCCATACAGAACAAATAACACTCTACAAAAGCATCTCAACACACAAACAACACAAACAAACAAATACAACCACACAGGCGTATACAAACTCAACCGTAACACCTGCAACAACTTCTACATTGGACAAACATGCAAATCGTTTCAAACAGGTTACAAAGAATACATCACAGCCATAACAAAATTACAAAACACCTCCACATATGCAGAACACATACCAAATGCTAATCACACCCACAGAGACATCACCACAGACATGGAAATATTACACATCCAAGCAAAAACTCCAGAACTAACACAGTAGAACAATATGAAATATACACACAAAAACACATCCCAACGAAATTCTCAACACACAACTCAACTTCAAAACACATACACTCTTTGACTCTACACTATACCACAGGAACACACCCTCACAGGAAACAAAACAAGTGGCGAAAAAAAATAATATGTTGGCGACACTGAAAACCACTATGAAATTAACGAAATATGGCTGCATTCTTCATTCACAGACGACGATTTTCGTATATAAGTAAAGTACCTATTTAGGGCGGGTTGGGTGGGCCCACAGCTCTCCAAGTGATCACATCTATTTGTACTAATGAATACTTTCATTTTATAGTTTATTTCAGCAATTTTGAAAAAGGTAAGAAGTGGCGTTCCTGTAATTCACAATTACCAAAATTTTTACTGATGAAATTTATGCAATATTCAGAATTAAAAACATATTTATTTAAATGACGATCGTCCAAAAAAATAATGTGCCGATACACATGCGTTAAGTGCTTAACAGAATCTCGGAAAAAAACACGCCTCGTTTCTTCAAACTGTTTTCTCGATTCTGTTACAATGCACTTACCACACTTGTATCATAATATACTATTTTTATACCTCAACTATTATAATATTTATAACGCTTTGAAATGACTTTTAAATTACCCTATGTATTTATATTTATACCGAAAGAAAATACGAATCGCGTTCTGTTTCAGTTTTATGGGTCAGCGGAATTGATGACGTTAGGTGGTGAACTCGTTTATTTTCTTATTTCAATGCAGGCGGCTCCAAGGAGGCCGGTACACTCTTCTACCGCTGACCTCTCGTTTCCTATTCTCTTCTCATGAATGCTTTATAATATTATCGTATAATAATATATGAAATTTATTCGAACGGAAATCCTGTGCTTCTCCCCCAAACTGAACCGGAACTCGCTTATTGTGTTTCGACTTGGGCAATTTACTCACAATGGAACATGATATTACTGTAAAATAATAACAACGAGAGATTACTTGTCTATAACGTTATGCTTGCTGAATAAATTGAAATGGAACGAACGTTATATAAAATCATTCTTTAGATTCAATCTGCAATTAAACAATGAATTGCCTTGATATCATGTTCTCCTCATTTCTTACGTCTTGTATAGGGGAATCTTTGTAGTATTATTGGGCTATAAATCTTATGCGTGACCTGAATTAGGAACCGAAGAGTTAATTCTTAAAATTGCTACATTTTATTTTCATTGAACAGGCATCAACGGAAAATTACTTCTATTCTGACGTATAAATGACATCATACCTATTGTTATTATTAAAGTTGAGTCCACACCTGTGGAGTAACGGTCAGCGCGTCTGGCTGCGAAACCAGGTGGCCCGGGTTCGAATCCCGGTCGGGGCAAGTTACCTGGTTGAGGTTTTTTCCGGGGTTTTCCCTCAACCCAATACGAGCAAATGCTGGGTAACTTTCGGTGCTGGACCCCGGACTCATTTCACCGGCATTATCACCTTCATATCATTCAGACGCTAAATAACCTAGATGTTGATACAGCGTGGTAAAATAACCCAATAAAAAAATTATTAAAGTTGAATCACCCATGTCTATTTAAGTGGCAATTCCACTAGCTACACACTTTAAAAGCTAACAGTCTTTCTAATGAAAACTCCTACACGTACCTTATAGTCACTTTAGAAGAGGGTGCGAATTAAGATTTCTGATGAGGGAGGGATAGAATCCTAGATACAGAATACCATACATAAAATTATTATCCTCATTCGATACGGCTCAACGCTTGGTCGCACTGACAAACAAACATTCTAATGAGGACAGATAAAAAAGTTAGATTTTTTCTTCCACCATGTTAATAATGTCAAAGCGAGTGCTTATACAAATTTTGGCCACTCGAACTCAATTACGAGACCGTTTACAGAAAAAAACACAATTGCATGGAAGATTTATTGAAACATATGCAGCAATTGTTGCGCTATTTGTTAACATACTGTACTCCAACCACGAGAAAGTCTTTGGGGACTGAGACAAGCAGGGTAATGCTGTGAATGAATGATGATGTCATAATATGTCATAAGGTCACACACGTGGGTACTCGTATCTGTATTAGCTAGATCTCACAGCACAAACAATAACATTGATACACACATATTGATACTACCCTAGTTACAAAATTAGATCACTGTTAATCTCCTGGTCTTTTAATCTCTCCATACAGGAAATAATGTACGCAGGATAGCGCATGGTTTTTAAACTGACGTTATAACGGTAATATTAAATATCTACTTCACTCCAATAGATGACGCAATAGTAAGCACATTACTTTCACTGTTGATCTCCTGGTTGGAGAACATTATCTCCCACTGGAAATGAGACATTTGTCATACCATGGGATCAATTTTTGTTTGCTTGGTCGTAGAAGTCAGCCGCCTGGGCTCGGAACCAGCATTTGACAGCCTCTGCATCTCTCTGTCGATCCCATGATATGACAAATGTCTCACTTCCGGTGGGGAATATGTTGAAAAATAGCACAACAGTTGCTATGTCTGTTCCTATAAATTTTTGCAATGAAATTGTGTTTTCTTTCTCTTAACGATCCCTGGCGAACTTATTTTTATGGCCCTCGTAATTGCGGTCGAGTGGCCAAAATTTGTATAAACACTTTTTTTGACATTACTAATATGGTAAAAGAAAAAAATTAACTTTCTTATCTGTCCCCATCAGAATGTTTGCTTGTGAGTTGCTTGTCTTGCATCTTGATTATAAAAGTAATTATATCCATGAGCAGGCTTAAGATAAGATGTGTAATTCCTAAGTTATTGATTGTTGTCAGCTTGCCGGTGATGATAATACATCAATATTATTTTCTTTGCTTACTTTATACTGTATTTTATAAACTACCGTACCTATACTTGTATTAAAACAATTATATTTTGTGAGAGGGAATAGAAGTTATCCCTGGCAGGGATGTTAATATGAATTTATGAGAGGGGGATAACGTTCCACGTTCCAACATGGGGGGGGAAATCCCCCTCATCCCCTCCCCCGTTAATTCGCACCCTGACTTTAGAACAGTATGCCGAAATTCGTCAGAACCAACTGCGAACTCTGTACATGCATAAATGAAATAATCTGCAGTGCATCCAAGTAATATATACAGGGACATCATTTTATTTTTACTTCAATTTTTATTGTACCTGAATTTTTTAATGTACTTCACTCCCACCCCTTCTACTAATGAAGTTCAACCGTCCTCCACACAGATCCAAGGCCGCATATACAGTCATAGTAGCCTTACGGTCATAGTAAACAGTACGTTCCAAAAATATTTTCGCGTTTTCCAGTGACGAAAGAGCTTTCAATATTGAATCATTTTCGCACAGGTACTGTCGTCCATTTGCCTACGTCGTATCTCGGTTTAAATAAATCCCCCAATCTAATCCATTTGCTTTATTCGCCAGCTTTTATTCGCCAGTGGCTGAGCTGTCTTAGCTCTTTCCTGAGAACATTAATTTCTGTTAGGAATTGGACGTCTACGTAATATTATACAACTGTTTAAAATAAGTTAAATAAAAGGGCCTCGTTAAGTAATTCACTGTCACGTGATTTCCTCATTTTCTACGACCTACGACATAACCACTTGGACGGACAGTAGATAGGATGTCTGAGTAATTTTATCTTTTCGGATCGGGCAGAAGTGAAGATTGAATTTACAGTACGTAAGGTACCTTTTTATAGAGTAGATACAGAATTATTTCAACATGAGTTACTGATACGAAGTACGAATCTGGTAATTGGATCATGTACAATAGTCTATAGTGCGATAATATGCACATTAGAACTGAAGCCTGTATCGAAATGAACAGCCACCATTTTCAAAAATGTATTTAAATATCCATATTATAATTATTTTTCAATTTAACTTCATTCTCTATACTGTACGCTAATGTGCTGTAGACAGTATAATATACACTGCATAATGAATACGTCCACATGGACAGCTCAGTTCGTGAGTAAAAACACTCATTGTTAATGCTGTACTGTATTTTGATTCAACAAAAACCTAATGAAAATTATCAAACTCAAAAGCGTGATATTTCCTAGTTTACGTAAATGGATGAACTACTTTTCTTCCCTCCTATACCTAGTAAAGTGATTTGTTTGTATATTACGCCAGTATCATCGAACTCCAGTCGTGGAAGGGGGTAGCAAACGGCGTTGATCCAAAGGTATAGGCAAGTTAATATTAAAAATGTTAGTAAAAATATAATGATGTCCCTGTATATGAACTGTAATTTACCGCATTGGACACAAAAATCGTTTTATAATTTCAAAACGTAAACTGTCTCACTTGACTCCTTATAAGTCATTAATTTCGCACAAATTAAAAATCATACATTGTGAATATTTACAATATCATTTTAGTCTATGCTTAATGAAAGGTGATATAAACATGGAAAGATATTATTAGTGATGCTCGGTTACAAGAAAACAAACCAATAATTAAGTTCTACTGTTAGGTAATGAATCTTTAAACTTGCCGTGCCACTAAAATATAAAGCTTTGCTTTAGGTGACTGTTAGATATCGTCCCATTCCATTTAACTCTATTTCGATCGAATCAATGTCGCAGGCTTTAGGGACATAACGTCCACGAGAGATGGCACCACCATAAAAATAAAAATGTCCATTTTAATTCAATATACTGTATCTATGGACGTATCCTTCCATAGCCAAGAGCTTCAAAACTACCATAACAAATCAATATTGTGACAAGTTTCTATCAGGTTTTAAATCTGGACAATCCTGCAGTTTTGCCCTAAAAAAATGGCCTACATTCTTGGATCAAGTAGTTAACAGTGTCGCCACTAGATGTCTGTACCATATGCAAGAGTTGACTTTATTATATTAACGAGCGCGTAAATAATCTGTTTTTCTTCAACATCGTACAATTTCCGCGCACGTGTGAGGCGATATACTGTAATTGTTTTTTATTTCAATTGTGTTCTAATGCCAATTTCTTTCCTAGCTAACCTTGAGATATAAGGAATATAAGCTTCACTTTACATTTACGGAAGATGGTAACTTATTTTCAACTAACGAACGTAACTCTTTAGAGCACCAATTCTTTAGTTAACCATTAGTCTTATGTCAGTGGACTTTTTTGCAGCTCTACATTAGTAAGTATAGGACCTTTAAGGAATCAGTAAATACGAGGGCTGCCCAGAAAGTAAGTTTCCCTGGAGCCGTTTACAGAAAGAAAACACAGTTTCATGAAAATATTTACTGGAGCAGATACGAAACTAATTTGTTCAGCTATTTTTCAACATATTCCCCACCGGAATTGAGACATCATACCATAAAATCAATTTTTGTATCCCTGTGTCGTAGAAGTCTGTCGCCTGGGATCGGAACCAGTGTGTGACAGCCGTCTGCATCTCTCTGTTAACCCTGCGGTATGACAAATGTATCAATTCCGGTGAAGAATATGTTGAAAATTGCTCAAGAATTGCTATATATGTTTAATAAATCTTTCCATGAAATTGTGTTTCTTTCTGTAAACGGCCCCTGGGAAACTTACGTTCTGGACGCGCCTCGTACATTCTTGCAGTCCAAAGTAAATATGTTCCTTTTTTGTCAAATAACCAGCAATACCGTGTAATCAGACTGCTGAAAGAGAAGTTGTAAAGCTTCTCCCATGATTAACAAGGGAGTGTTACAATACTACTTCTTTAGTCTACTGTCCGAAGACAGGCCTGGTTATGTATTGCTAATTATTTAAGAAAGTGTGACTTGGAATTACTGTCATCCTACCATCCTTTTATATTTGTTGGTGATGTGTGACTCTTGTGATGATTAGAGAGCGGAATTTTAGGCACTTAAAAGTGACATTTTAGGCGCCTAAAATAGGCTCTTAAACTCCTTTATTACTTACTTACTTACTTACAAATGGCTTTTAAGGAACCCGAAAGTTCATTGCCGCCCTCACATAAGCCCGCCAGTGGTCCCTATCCTGTGCAAGATTAATCCAGTCTCTATCATCATACCCCACCTCCCTCAAATCCATTTTAATATTATCCTCCCATCTACGTCTCGGCCTCCCTAAAGGTCTTTTTACCTCCGGTCTCCCAACTAACACTCTATATGCATTTCTGGATTCGCCCATACGTGCTACATGCCCTGCCCATCTCAAACGTCTGGATTTAATGTTCCTAATTATGTCAGGTGAAGAATACAATGCGTGCAGTTCTGTGTTGTGTAACTTTCTCCATTCTCCTGTAACTTCATCCCGCTTAGCCCCAAATATTTTCCTAAGCACCTTATTCTCAAACACCCTGAACCTATGTTCCTCTCTCAGAGTGAGAGTCCAAGTTTCACAACCATACAGAAGAACCGGTAATATAACTGTTTTATAAATTCTAACTTTCAGATTTTTGGACAGCAGACTGGATGATAAGAGCTTCTCAACCGAATAATAACTTTCCCATATTTATTCTGCGTTTAATTTCCTCCCGATGTCATTTATATTTGTTACTGTTGCTCCAAGATATTTGAATTTTTCCACCTCTTCGAAGGATAAATCTCCGATTTTTATATTTCCATTTCGTACAATATTCTGGTCACGAGACATATTCATATACTTTGTCTTTTCGGGATTTACTTCCAAACCGATCGCTTTACTTGCTTCAAGTAAAATTTCCGTGTTTTCCTAATCGTTTGTGTATTTTCTCCTAACATATTCACGTCATCCGCATAGACAAGAAGCTGATGTAACCCGTTCAATTCCAAACCCTGCCTGTTATCCTGAACTTTCCTAATGGCATATTCTAGAGCGAAGTTAAAAAGTAAAGGTGATAGTGCATCTCCCTGCTTTAGAGACTATAAAATAAAAAATAGGCTTTTTGTTAAAGAATGTCGCTAATATAAGAGTGTTTTTCATTCACCAACCACATTTCCATAGTTTGCTTCAGCATCTATTATGCCTATTGTGTCGCTCACTGCTGTACTTACAAATGGTGAGAAAAAGAAAGGGGTTGTTATGTCTTGGAATGTGAGAGAATGCTTATTCGAGTACAGTACAACCCAGCGAGTTTGTGTTAAATTGCTAACAGACAGAGGAAGATTAATAATAATAATAATAATAATAATAATAATAATAATAATAATAATTTGCCCCGCAGGAGTTCTTTTACATGCCAGTAAATCTACTGACATGAGGCTGTCGCATTTAAGCACACTTAAATGCCATTGACCTGGGCTGGAATCGAACCCGCAACCTCGAACACAGAAGGCCAGCACTATATCGACTACGCCACCCAGGCCGAATGAAAGTTTGAATTTTAGCATTGAAATATTGTAAGAATGAGAAAGGCTGGCTCCAAGATACTTCTCTATTGTGTTGTTCACTGCTAGGAAGGAGTTGTTATCTATCTTGGAATTGGAACGGTACAGAATGTTAACAAAAACAGTAAACAGTTACGAAAAATGATGCAAAAATTAAAAAAAAAAAACTTAAAAATAGGCACTAACGTCGACATAGGCATTTTAGGCACTATAAAACCCCTTTATTCATACCTGTATTTCCATTAAAAATGTATTAAGTCTCAAGTCTGTATTTATTTATTTATTTATTCTAGTGTAGTTAAAGCCATCAGGCCTTCTCTTCCACAACACTAGGAATACAAATACAATAACAGAAATAAACGGAAAAAAATACACTATATACAAAATAAAGCTACACAAAAAATAGAGAGAGAAAAAAACACTATAAACAAAGTAAAGCCACACAATAGTAATATACGTTACAAGAGCGGTATGTTGACGTTTTCATGGTCGAGGAAAAGATTGAAAAAGCGAAACGTAGTTGAGCTTTTTTAATTTCCGAGGACATGAAAACAAACATACCGCTCGTGTATCGTACATTATTTTGTGCGAAGATCGTTTATTACATACCTGAAAGACGAATTTCTAATTAGTTCCAATGAAATCTCCATGTTGGTTTCTGTTTAATGACGGCAACTTCGGAAAACCAAAATATCTTTCTTCAACATTGTTGCTATAAAATGTTTTCTGTGTTTACTATACTCCAGCAGGCCGTGATATACGTCTGTCTTTTTTCCCCCCAGTCTATAAATGCGAACTTAAAACAAACGGTAAGGTTATGTAATGATTTATTTTTCATTTTAATATTTTAACAATATTATTTATATAACATATTGCATCTGGAATCCTGTTGATTTTTTCACGGTTTCCTTAATGTTAATTGTATCAGGAATGCAATAAGTTTCGTGGAGTAGTAGACTTTACTTAATTTTTGCAAATATTTAAAAACAATAATTAACATTGCAATTTAGGTGAAATTGCAGTGGTAAGTTTCCAATTTATAATTATTACTGTGTTAGACGTCTCTGAAAATAATATGTTAAAAGCCTAGAGCAGTAAAATGAATGTCGCGCTTAAGCGGTAAGAAGAGGGAAATTGTTATGTGTATTACGTTGGGAATACTGAATGTGGTATTTCACACTTACCGCGTATTGGTTCTGTGCGGAAAACAATCAAATACACACGATCTCGCACAAAAATATACACAGATTGCAGTCACACAAACTTTAAATGAGTGATTAAGTATCATAATTAATTGTATCCTAACTAATTAACTAACATAAACAAGAAACTTGCAATTTTAATCTAGATTAAAAAAGAAAAAAAAAACACAAATCAATACTTCTAGCAATACCTAAAAACATTAACTAAGAGAAAATTTTCCAATTTAATTTTGAATTGTGATAAAGTCCGGCAGTCCCTGATGTCATTAAGTAACGAATTCCAGAGGCGAGGTATTTCTACAGTGTAGGAAGATGAGTATAAAGACGTTCTATGATGAGGGATAGAAATAAGTGCTTGATGTCGGTTTCGAAGAGTTGTATCAAGGAAAAAAATAGGTTTTTGCCTAAATTCCGCTCTCTAGTGATGATTCTTCACGAAATTCTCGTCTTCTGTCCATCTATCGCCACGTCGAAGAAAGTCAATCAACGGGCTAGTATAAAACCTGGAGTATCTCGATATAAACAATCGATTATAATTACACTAAGCTTTTACATTTGGAGTCGTGGAGGCAGAGCTTCCTGCACTAATGGAAGTTGGAAGGGGAGGTTTGGGCTTCTTCAGTCGTCTGAAGGTGCCGTCTTACCCCCGTCCGTGGAATTACCTTGTAGCCGGCTGGATGCTAATAACGGGCCTAAATTACTAGGTCTGGTTTCTCATTTGCGTGGAATGTGGTCGGTATCAACAGAGACGCTACTCCCGACCTTAATCACATCCATGTTCAGTCGAGGCGTCCCCTGGGCGACAGCTGATGCATTGCGAAAGTTGCAGTTCACTCGGTCTTGCATTTAATTCATTAGCGTGAAGTAAAGACGTGTTTTTCTAGCATGCTCTGCCGTCGGGATGTACCTGCCATCCCTGCCGAGATTGTACGCAGTAGAGATGGTAAATCTGATTGATTGGGAAGAATCGGTTCAGTTGTAATGGCCAAAGCTCGGAACTTGGGGACTTGTGTGTCGTGTGCATGAGTAAGGTTAAGGTACGATGTATACAAAGCTCACGCTGCAAGTGCTCAGGGACAGTCGTGTGTACTAAGAAAGTGGTCACATCGAATAACAGGAAGACGGATGGGGAAACTGTGTCATTTCGAAGCCAATGACATTCAGAGAATTACAGGAAAACGGTCTGTTTGAAGAATTAGAAAATACGTGTTATTCGAATGGATATTATAGAAGTTTAAAAATACATTTTTTAAACTTTAGATACAGAATTTGTCGAGGAATTCGGAGGAGATACCTTATTTGTTTTCGAATGGAGAGTTTATATTTTGAACTTACAAAATATAAACTCTCCACACATAAATTAGAGGCATTTATTGAAAGACATTGCAGTCCCTTAAATTAGTGGAAAATCTGTTCATAGCCATGGATCAAGTCGTAGAGGAACCTGCCCTAATAGTGACACACAAATTGAAAATTATTTTCGAGAAAAATTTAGGATATAGGCCTACTTATTTTTCTCAGATACGAGATCAGCTAGCAAGTGCTGAAAATCGACCAGAAAACAGTGACAGTGAAAACATTCAGTGTTTTAAGTTTGCTCTCGTCACTTCATATGATGTGGAAATAAATTTTTCTCGTTTCATATCATATGAAGAAGTTATGGGTTCGGAAATATTCGAATACACTGTAATAAAATGTACAGAGGAGAACAATAAAGTTGATATATTTCTCATGTTTATTTTTATTATATATTATATGCTAAAAATTACGTGTTTCAACCTACCGTAATACTATCAATATGTTCTTCCATCAGACCTGACAGTACCTCCGTGCTGGAAGCGGGAGTTTGTTGATATTGGAGTCCGGTCGCTTAACCACGTGTAAAGACACAAGTCCCCAAGTTCCGAGCTTTGGTAATGACTCACTAAAATTATTCGCTAATTTGATTCAGAGATGATCCGATACCAGTCTGAATGAATAAGACTGGGTTTCCGTTTATATTCAGCTATAACTTTCGTTACTATATTATATTAACGAGAAAATCTTAACTGTTACCTGTTTATAAAATGTGAACCGTAAGTGATGTCATTAATTTTCAGGAGGTTATTCTTTGAGATATTTCAAACAAAAAAGTTTAATACAATTTTGCTCATTTTTACTTCCTTTTCGAGATAAAAATTATTTTATATGAAACATTTCAGAGCGTGTTTTTGGGAAGCCATTCATTTATTTCCCAATAAGCTCAATCAATTTAAGAGAGCAGTGTATTATGATAATATATTATTGAAAGAACTTTAGTTTTGTTCTTCAAATGTGCAGGAGTTTGATCCGTACAAATGCAACATTTTACAATTCCTTTTCAGAACGGAAAGTTAAATTTGTTCAGATCAAATTTCTGCACATTTAAAGGACAAAACTATTTTTTTTTCAATAATTTATTATCATAATACACTGCTCTCTTAAATTGACTGAGCATATTGGGAATTCAATCAATGACTTTCCCAAAACACGCTATGAAATGTTTCATATTTTCGTTGTTCCTGCAATAATTCCTATGTGCAAAATATAAAATTTTTCAACAGGAAGAAAAAACACATTTATTCATCCAATGGTAGCCGTAGATAGGAGATGTGAATTCTTACATTTTTGAAACGAAGAAATATAATTACATATAGGAGATTTTATTATTTGCTGTATCACTATCACTATTTATGTGATTCGTATTTGATTCTAATAACATTAATATGTATTCCACTATGTTTATTTTTATTTTATGAGGTAAATTTTATGTAACTACCTCTTTTGATCTCATTATGTATCTAAATAGTATCAGTATGTAATTACTTAATTCCGATCCAGTTGTATGTTCAACTATGTAAGCAAATTTTAATCCTGGTTGAGTGTAAGAGAAGGCCTTACGGCCTTAACTCTGCCAGATTAAATAAAGCCATTATTATTATTATTATTATTATTATTATTATTATTATTATTATTTAAGTTATTCAATAGCGCAAAAATCTGAAAATCGATATGTCACATAGGAGTTATTGCAGGAACAACGACGATATAAAACAATTTTTATCTCGAAAAGGAAGCAAAAACGAGCAAAATTGTATTAAACTTTTTTGTTTGCAATATCTCAAAGAATAACCCACAGAAATTGACATTATTTACGGTTCATTCTGTGCATTTTTTAATTAGTAATATATGTTAAACAACATTTTAATAATTACGCTTTTAGGAAAGATTGTCATGATCATAATACTAGGCAATTAAAATTGTCTAATCAACCAAAATATCGACTAACAAAAAACTGAGAAAATGTTGAAATAATGGCAATAAAAGTGCGTATAAAATACGCAAATATTTGTTTACTCCAAACAGTGGTGAATTTTGAAATGTTATCTCTAGTTTGCGCATTAGCAAGTTTTTTTTATGATATTTATATGAATTTTTAAACTCTAACCTTGAGAGTTTCTGTAACACTATATATAGTGTTCAAAGACTGTTATGTAAATAAATAAAATTATGTGCCTCGCATTCACTTTGCTCGCTATATGACAGCATTCTGCAGATCACTGAATTATTGGAAGATAATTGATGTACTAAGAAATGAATAAACTCAATCCTCTAGTGGTCGAATTAGTTGACATAGCATTAAGATAATACAGCCACACTGTACATAAACGTAAGAGATAGATTGATATATATAAAATAAGTGTGTCTTATTTTCCGATTTTACATTTGAGTGCCTGTAAATGTTGTAAAATGACACTTTTATGTGTTGCAGTATTCACAAGTGTCCCCCCTGTAGGCTTAAATTGGTAGACTGTTTTTCAACTTCAGATGAATTTATATTTTACAAACGTTTAAGAACGTAATAGTAATAAGCAATAATAGCTTTCGTATATGCGTATGAATAAGTTAGATTTGCAATTTTATTATGAATAAGTTGCCCTGTATCAATTCAATTAAGACCCAATGATAATCTCGATTGGGCTGGAGTGGTAATTAAAAAAAAATGTTGCTATACTGCAAAAACAGCAATTTTATTTTCTACCCGTTTCAAAACATAAATAGAATAGATATCCTATATTAGCAATTCATTTAAATACAAACATAACCTCGAAAAATTCTAGTTAGGTCCTATAACGATTAATAAAAAGAGCTGATCTTTTAAACTGGTTCCTCTATGAGCCACCAGACGCCGCAAACACCGCAGCGTACGTTGTATCACTTTGTTTCGTCCCCTCCCCTCCCAGCATCGTCCTCAACCCGCAGTCAAAAGTGAACGTCATCCATTCAGCTGACAGAACGATGAAGTAACCTTGATTCAGAAGATTCCTTGTAGAAAACGATTAATAAAGAATGGAGATCGAGAAGACGATCGATTGAACTTACGCTTGACAAACGAATCGATTCATATCGTTTATTAAATCACAGTTGGTTCGTTCAGTTTAATGATTCGGTTCACAGTCCTCCCATGTCTAGTACGCAGTTTATTCCAATAGATTGTATGTTCTACACTGATCCAAAATTCAAGGTGATTGTTAATGAAGTTGACCCAGTAAATTGGAAATGATAACCTGGCCGTACGCCGTTATGCTACTTAAATCCTTTATACACAGCTTAACAGGGTTAATTAAATTTACGGAATCTTTGAATTTACAGTGTTAAGAGCAAACATTTACTGAGCCGTGATAGGGGAACGGCGCGGTGGCGTATTGGCAGAAAGGTCGCGAGTTCAATGCCGGGCCAATGAGAGGGAATTTTCTTCGTCGTCACTAGTAAAATGGCTTTTCTTTTGGATGGCACGCGGAATCGTAGCGGTTAATGAGCTACGCCACAAATCCGAAAGTCGCGGCTTCGATTCCCGACGTGGTCTTTTTTTTTTCAATTGATGTAGGCCTAATCCTATCGGTTGCAATTTGAGTTTGACTCAGCGTCTAACAGAAATGTGTACCAGGAGTTTTCCTGGGAGATAAATGCAGGAAATACGTAGAGATGACATCCCTATTGCTACTAATGCCGATTGCAAAGCAAGTAAAATCTTTAAATTCCCCTTTAGAGTCATTGAACTCGTATTTTCAATGAATTCGAGAATCTGAAATAAAATAAGTGGTTTCTGTTCCACCTTTGCCCATTCTTTCGAATCTAGTGAAAGTATTTTTGTGTTGCCATGCCTGCTTTCATACGTTTACGTTTTAGCGTAATATGTTTCGTTCTAATTTTTTTATCTAAAATTTAAGCGCAATGCTTCTTATCTTACGCTGGAATAAAGGCAATAAATCATATTTTAAGTAGAAAATGCTACTTGTCGGCGAAGAAATCATAAGAAGAGAATCATTATCAGCATTTCGTAGCCTGACAGGACATGATTTCCTTGCTCAACACTTCCATCCTGTCACCAGCGTGTGTTTTATGTGACAGTGGAAATGTTATGCACTTGGACCATATTAATTTCGTAGTGCTATGATCAATTGTACGTACAACCTCTCCTATACTTTATCTACTCGAGGATAACTTTTGAAGACGAGAGAGAAATTTCGACATGGTGATTCTGACAGGTGCTCTTGTCACGTGGAGAGCTTCATAGTACTTTCACCAAAGCCAACATAAAGTATTTAAGGGCCGTATTCATAGACATTTTTAGCGCTGGCTTCCGGTGGATGATCAGCGTTTTTCGTGTTCATAAACCAGTGTTAGTGATTTGAATTCTGTACAAGTAACCAGTGGATAGCCGGGGCTAGCTTAGTACGCTCGTAGCGCGTGCTGCGAAATGTCTATGAATAGCACCCTTAAAAACTATTATTCTCTCTCTCTCTCTGATGCTTTACCCATTTTGTCCCTATAGGAATATCCTGAACTAGCACCAACAGATAGCGCGCGTGTACTTTGAGGGATGTGCTTTGCGTGTGCATTTGTTTTCCAATTTATAAACATTGAGGATTTACGTAGAGTATTAGTATATTAAATACTCTTAAAAACAACTCAAAATGGCAAATTTTTGTTGTGTTCCTGTGTGTAATAACCAGGGAAAGCTTTTTGCCTTCAATTAGGTGCCGAAAGATAAGGAATTGATGGCTACAGTTTCATTTTGGAAGAGGGCAAAGTAAAAAATTAATAAAATCATATGCAACCTCTACAGCAAACTATGTTAGCTTTGGTTGTATGCAGTAATTGTAGGATTCCTCGAAATTTACGACTGCATTTTACAATGAAACGATACTTGGCCTACAGTAAACTCTCGATGAACTGGGATGTGTATTATCTAGGACGATCCGTAGTGAAAAAAATTTATATAGGCCTATCAATAATATAGTCTATGTAACTTATTGAAACCATGTTTTGACTTCAAATTTTCAAAATCATCATACATAGTATTCAAAACTGCATATCCTTAACCTACGAAACGCACGAATAATCGTGATACTACTGCGATCATATTATATCATCCTATTCAAAATCGCATGTGTTCTTTCTGCAATTAGAGAAAAAAGTACGAGGGATTCAAGCCCCATAGTCCCTTCCCTATAAAAAAACAACATTGGTGGCTGTATATATGCATATATGATTTAAGAGGCAATATTCACCTTCGACGAAGATTCTTCTTTTTTTATTCGTGCACCTCGTTCTCAGAGTTCTCGTTTAGGTTCATGAACATTCAATTTACTCGTATCTATATCCTGCATACTGCAGATTTTCCCATCCATCTCTTAAGGGGAATCGCTCAGTATTATACAAGTTTACGCTATTATTTATTGTAAATTGAATTAGATTATGAGGTAAGAAAATACCGAATTATATTAAACTAGTGGCTTGTGCAGCAAATGCTGCAAACTAAGTTCATTAGACGTTCAAATAAACATTTTTCAGATTTATTTTCAACGAAGAATACCAGACATTCGGAAAGTTATTTGCTTCCATAACAATGAAAGATACTCTCTCGAGCCTTTACTGAAGAGAACCGCGCATATAAATATCTACACCACACCGCCATTAAATATATGAAAAATACCCAACCCCACTTGATTAATAATTATAAAAATATTTGATTTTTAATAATATTATTATCTTACGTAAGTTTTATAGCTTTCAGTAACATATACTATATATACTATATAGCCGCCAGTCAGTAAAACATAGAAATCAAAATCTAATTTAAGTTATTCTCTACATCTACTTATATAACCCCAAAACGTTTCACTTTCATATCATCAATATAGCATTAATATGTATAATTAATGAAAAATAGTCACATCATGGCATTAACTACAATAATATTTCATTTTCAATGGTAATAATGTCATCAAACCACCTCAAGTTTTGTAGTTTTTAATATCCAATACACAGCTGTACCCAGAAAATTACACACCACAGAATCGAACCTGTAAATTATTTTTAGTTTTTAATAACCAATTTAATTTGAGCTCTAAATATGTCAGCATTCTTGCAGATCATGACCTTCGTGTAATATTGTTTACTGTAGTATGTAAAGAAACAAATATCAAGAGTCCTTCAATAACTGTCTATTAAAAATTACAAAATATTACATAGGTTGCAGGAACATATTCTGACTAGCGCTTTCGCTATAATAATAGCATCCTCAGGTCAGACTTTTGCGATGTTATGCTTTTCATATAAAGACATGGATAGACTAGTAACGTCGAAAAATGTTAAAGTACATGACGTGAAAATATAAAAATATGAAAAATACAATGATAAGAGAAATAAAAAGACTTAAGAACAGTCTGAAATATATATATATATATATATATATATATATATATATATATATATATATATGATAGAAAAACCTTCATGAGGTCTCAAAAATACATAAAAATATTTGACATGTGTGCAGGTGATAGATCACAATTTGGTAAAAAATATGCAGCTTAAAATAGCGACACAGACAATAAAAAGAATAAATTAAAATATTGCTTTGGATCAGTCACCACGACGTAGCAGCACATTGTAAAATAAGGTCTTTGGTCTTGGCGTAATAAAAGAAAGTGATGTTTCTTTTATTACGCCAAGACCAAAGACCTTATTTTACAATGTGCTGCTACGTCGTGGTGACTGATCCAAAGCAATATTTTAATTTATTCTTTTTATTGTCTGTGTCGCTATTTTAAGCTGCATATTTTTTACCAAATTGTGATCTATCACCTGCACACATGTCAAATATTTTTATGTATTTTTGAGACCTCATGAAGGTTTTTCTATCATATATATATATATATATATATATATATATATATATATATATATATATATATATATATTTCAGACTGTTCTTAAGTCTTTTTATTTCTCTTATCATTGTATTTTTCATATTTTTATATTTTCACGTCATGTACTCTAACATTTTTCGACGTTACTAGTCTATCCATGTCTTTATATGAAAAGCATAACATCGCAAAAGTCTGACCTGAGGATGCTATTATTATAGCGAAAGCGCTAGTCAGAATATGTTCCTGCAACCTATGTAATATTTTGTAATTTTTAATAGACAGTTATTGAAGGACTCTTGATATTTGTTTCTTTAAATTTGTTAACTTGTCGGACCAACATGCCTTTCAAATACTGTAGTATGTGTTTTGTTTTATTCTGAAATGCAACACGGCCGACTTGATGCTCGCTTCGCTTCTCCTTTACAAAAAAGCGAGGGGTATATCAAGTCGGCCGTGAATGCTATTAGCTAATTCTCAAAACTGACGACAGATGGATTTTGGAAAATGGGAAAATTAAGCTTAAAAATTGATATTTCACTGAAAACTACTATTTTTCCGAAAAACTTTGAGTTCCAAGCTTTAAAATGAGGGGTCATTTATTAAAATCCGTCCAGCCGTTTTCCCGTAATTTCCATTACCAGTTCAAATTATATATATATAGATAGATTATACTAGGTTATACAAAATAATTATAAATATAATTTTGACACGCACAGAAAACCAACAAGCGGAGAACGAAATGAACTGTAGCATATGACGTAATATAGCCCTGTGCCGCATGGAACGCTCCTGCCATCTAACGGTAAAAATTCGCATAAGATATCGCTATTCTGTCCACTCATAATTAGCGGGTTTTGTAATAAAATTTGTGTCCGAAAATATTGCACAGGGAATAGATGAGTACTTGCTAGATCATCCCCCTATCATTGCTCGTAACTTATTTTGTTTCGCAGTGCCGTTGTGTTACGCTTCACAGCTTGGAAGAGATAAGAGAAGAGTTTACGAAATCATAAATAATTCAGGCTATCCCTATATAAATATTCTGCTCCTCTACAGACAACTCTTAACACAGATATGGAGGAGGGGTCAAATGTTCCGGAGCGTGTACCTCATATTTATGAGATTTGGGACTTCCGCAATGACCAGAATGTTCACGCCGCGCCGTCGAGCGAGCTGCCCTCGTGGTTTCGAAACTGAGGTGTGGACTTCTGACGACATGAGACATGAATGAACTCTCTTTCAGCTTGGGTTTACTGTTTTACCCTGCAATATTCGTATTTGAGGTAAGACGGATAGGGATCACATAGGCCTACCTCGTGTGTCTGTATTAACTTCCAATGTCCACACCTGTGGAGTAACGGTTAGCACGTCTGGCCTAGAGGCCCGGGTTCGATTCCCGGTCGGGGCAAGTTATCTGATTGAGGTTTTTTTCCGGGGTTTTCCCTCAACCCAATATGAGTAAATGCTGGGTAACTTTCGGTGCTGGACCCCGGACTCATTTCATCGGTATTATCACCTTCATATTATTCAGACGCTAAATAACCTAAGATGTTGATAAACGTTGTAAAGTAACCTACTTAAAAAATTAACTTCCAATGGGTGTCATAAGTTTTGTGTGTCATGTTGTCAGTCCTAAGAAACCCATAGCTCGCACGTAATAATCTTGCTTTGAAGCGCTAAAATAACAAGTTTAAATATTCACACTTGAAACTTAAGCTTTGGTTTTGTCTGTTTATTTAAATCCGGTTGTTTAACAATCCTGAATCAACTGCGAGATTACGGTGAGTCGGGGTAATTTGTATAATTTGAATAATTTCAAGGGAAAAATTGTTCCGGCCCCGGGTATCGATCCCGGGACCTCTGGTTGAACGTACCAGCGCTCTACCACTGAGCTACCCGGGAACTCCACCCGACCCCGTCTCAACTTTTCCCTTTATATCCACACAACTCGCGTGGGCTGACGAAACGCCAGAGACCCACGAATGCACACAATCTCTGTGTGACTTGGAATTGTGGTTTTCTGTTAACGTACACAGTAACGTGTAAAGGGATATAAAGGGAAAAGTTGAGACGGGGTCGGGTGGAGTTCCCGGGTAGCTCAGTGGTAGAGCGCTGGTACGTTTAACCAGAGGTCCCGGGATCGATACCCGGCCCCGGAACAATTTTTCCCTTGAAATTATTCAAATCTGCTTTACAGGGAGCTTCACCTGAAAGACTAGATTTGCATAAGGGGTAATTTGTGTTTAGTGAAGTAATTTGAGTACTGTATAACCTAAGTTACAATTTATTAAATAAAACTTTACCTAGTCTTCAAACACTTGCCAATTTAATATAATTATATTGTCTATTTCACAATTGTCTATAATGGAGTATTAAAAATTTGTGTTGATCACACTGATACTGCCTGGTAAAAATACTTTTTTTATTTACTAGTCTATGAAATTGGGAGGCCGGACGGAAAAAGGCCTTTGGGGAGGCCGAGACGTAGATGGGAAGATAATATTAAAATGGATTTGAGGGAGGTGGGATATGATGATAGAGACTGGATTAATCTTGCTCAGGATAGGGACCAATGGCGGGCTTATGTGAGGGCGGCAATGAACCTCCGGGTTCCTTAAAAGCCAGTAAGTACTAGTCTATGTAATGACCCATCACATTAAAATCAATATTGTTGGAAAATCAGGTGAGATACAACAACCAAATTCATGTATGTGTAGTCTATATTACACATGTTTAGAACATGTTTCTAATCTACCAATCAATCAATCGTTTATTAATGTCATGAGCAACAGTTTGTTGCAATAGACATAAAATATATTAAATTACAAGATATATAAAATAAATATATATAGTAATACATCTTTAATAGTTTGTTAGTAAATTACAATTTACAAACGTGGGGTAACTTGGGTATAATTCTAGGTTAATTGGTAACCAAGTTTTCGTTCGAGATCATGCCACACTCTCAAATTATGGATTGGTGAAAGACAAATAAATATCCAAAGTGTTTTCTGGCCCTGATTTTAATGGGAAATATTTTAAGTTTAGAAAATAAGCCTTGGCTGATTTTTTTTTTATCTTGTTAGGTTTAGTCAACAATTTATAATACCTACCTAACCTCTACATTCTGTTCTATGATACATACACTAACCTATTGTTGGGATAATTTGATTTTACAAGGACTTTAAAGCATGTTTTACTTCATTAATGCACACATACCCAAATTTCCCCATTCGTAGGGTAAATTGAGTATAGTTAAACTTAGGGTTATTATTATAATGCAGAGGCCAACATAGGCTACTTGCAAATGCAATAGAATCAGTCTAGAAGGTCACAGTGCTAACATTAAAAAACTGACTGGAAAATGTTTTCATGATAATAGGTTATGGGTCTCTAAACTTAAAAAATTCTGTTTTATACCCAAATTACACCATGCAGGTCGGTGAAATTAGTGATAGTCGGATAATTCGCCATAAGATTACCTGACATTCGTTTTACACTTGCAGGAAAGGTAAAAGGTCCTATTTACATGCCATGAAGGCGAATTGGTGGCATGGAAACAACTCCTCCGACCATCTTTTACACAAGTACTCAATTTGACAGGAGGCTGAGTGAACTTTGAGACCGTTCTGGAAATTTAGCAAAAAGAAAAATCCCGCCACCACCCGGTATTGAACCCGGGATCTGAACATTGGTAAATAAATTTCCCGGAGCTATGCTGTAAGCTTTTATCAACAGTAATCTCACTAGAGGTTTTGATTTATCTAGAGAAAATCAAAACTCGAGTGGGATTTAATTGACTATTACACGATTAGAAGAAAGTAGGCTATATAAAGATTAGAAGTAACAAAGTGTACAATAAAATATTAATTGGCTTACGAAAATACAACTGTCTTCAAATGTATTATTGTACCATCTCAACATTACGCTAGATGGCAGTAGTGTTTTATGACGATGTTTTCTTGTTACCGGTATCAGTTGTGCCAACTATGGAATCATCATAGAACTCTGTGGACTGTTACTAGTCAAGAAGGCTTTGTTGATTCAGTTTCATTTTTATTAAAACATTTGCATTCCATTTCAATCATCCGGATCCCAGTAATCAACGTCACTTGACGGATGATTTTCAATAAATCTTAGTATTAAACAATCTCTGATACGTGACTATCCATAATATATAGCAGAAGCTATAACAAACATAACCTAAATAATATAAACAAGTGTTAGAAAAGCTTTAATTAGGGATGATGAAATAAACAAGAAACGTTTTAATTAACGATGATGAAATAAAAAATAAACATGGATAATTTTAAAAGAAACAATTATTGAAAGTACAATTTTCAAATTAGAATGTTTTGGTGGTTCAGTTGATGTTATATTGGACGTGTGCGTAAGAGAAGTGAACTCGTTGGTGTACATGGTGTATCCCTCAACTCATTCAGGATTTCCGAGTGGTGCTCTTCTTATATGACCAGTGATCTTTATTAATTCTTGTTCTTGAATGCCAATGCGAATCATATTTGAAAGTGATGTGCATCGACTGGAGTGGTTTGTAATTTTCTGTTTTTTTTTTTTTTTTTTTTTTTTTTTTTTTTTACGGCCAGACCAGTGCAGTTTGAAATGTTGGCAAACAAAGAAACAAATGCTAGGGTAGTGATAAAAATAAACAAATGCTAGGAACGCGATAAAATTAAACAAATGCTAGGGACGCGATAAAATTGTGCGATAAGCGGCCATGATTGGTTGAAAGACGTCCTTTCGTACCGTTTTATTGGTCGAAAGTAGTGTGACGTAGTAAAAGTGTAATAGTGAAACATAAAGCTAGGTCTGAGACTGCATAGTAAATGAAAGCCATGAGTATTGTAAACTACACATTTATTTTGTTTCTTTAGTCTTAATTATAGTTTCTACAGGTACAAGTGGAACGAATTCTTGAACCGCGATTAGTGGCGATGATAGAAATGTGATATGGCGAATGCATCTGTGTTCTCCCATATAATATATATACGGGACCCTCCGAGAGTGGTTTGTTCTTTAGATTATTCTTATCTCGCATGAACTTCAGTAGTTGAGAGTTCTCACTAACCGTCAAGTCCAAGTTGAAGTCGCCCATAAGTATGATAGGCATGTAATGATATCCGTTATCGGCTAGATATGGATTAACTGACCGATGTCGCAGAAGCATCTGAATATTGAATATCACTTCATGTCAAAGCCGCTTATATTTGCAGTAGCTGTTTCTATTGCACGCTGCGGCGAATTTCCACTCAACAAGTTATGCAGCAATGTGTTAAAAACAAGATGTTATTATTACAACTAAATTTCATTCAATTTTTTTATATATTTCTCAAAGGGTGAAATTAATGTGAAAACAGTACAGCTGTTAGAGAACCCTGAGGCTCATTGCCGCCTTCACATCGCCCGCCATTGGTCCCAATTTTGAGAAAGATTAATGCTGTCTCTACCATCATATTCCACCTCCCTCAAATCCGTTTTAATATTATCCTCCCATCTACGTCTCGGTCTCCCCAAAGGTATTTTTTCCCTCCGGCCTCCCAACTAACATTCTATATTCATTCCTGGATTCGACCATACGTGCTACACGCCCTGCCCATCTCAAACGTCTGGATTTAATGTTCCTAATTATGTCAGGTGAAGAATACAATGCCTACTGTTCTGCATTGTGTTACTTTCTTCATTCTTCCGTAAATTCATCCCTCTTAGCCCCAAATATTTTCCTAAGCACCTTATTCTCAAGCACCCTTAATCTCTGTTCCTCTCTCAAAGTGAGAGTCCAAGTTTCATACATAACTGTTTTATAAATTCAAACTTTCAGGTTTTTTTGGGAGCAGACTGGATGACAAAAGCTTTTCAACCGAATAACAACAGACATTTCTCATATTTATTCTGCGTTTAATTTCCTCCCTAGTGTCATTTACATTTGTTACTGTCGCTCCAAGATATTTGAATTTGTTCACCTTCTCAAAGGATAAGTTTTCAATTTTTATATTTCCATTTCGTACTATATTCTGGTTAGAATACATAATCATATACTTTGTCTTTTCGGAATTTACTTCCAAACCTATCTCTTTACTTACTTCAATTAAAATATCCGTGTTTTCCCTAATCGTTTGTGGGTTTTCTCCTAACACATTGAACGTCATTCTCATAGAATATGACAACAGTATCATTATGATATTTATCATTGC
This sequence comes from Periplaneta americana, assembly GCA_025594305.2. Lineage (NCBI taxonomy): Eukaryota > Metazoa > Arthropoda > Insecta > Blattodea > Blattidae > Periplaneta > Periplaneta americana. The sequence goes on from JAJSOF020000001.1 coordinate 25,427,742, forward strand.
ATAAGTGAATTGATGACCAACTAGGCACAATTCCAGCAACTTCCTCGACAATACCTTTGCAGAATTGTGTCTGTAAAATGTATGTTCTGTCTGTAAAATTTATGTAGATTCTACTGGACTGTACCCGAGCACGAGCACGAGCACATGCTCCTTTCGGGTATCTATTCAAATGTACCATTTCAAATGTAAATTATGAATAAATAAACATGTTAATATGAATAAATAAATTTACATAGAATTGTTAACAGGTAAATTCAGTATTTTCTTGTTCACGTGACGAATTAATATATATTTTAAAAAGACAATTAAAAAATATAAAATATTAAATTCGAAAGTTAAGTCATTCGGAAGTATCACAAATTATTAATTCAATAAAATTATCTGGTCTTTCGTTAGACTCGGCAAACAAACCTCAAAACAAGTGCCGAAAGCTCCTGTTCAGAATTGAACACGGAATACACTTATTTGTTATTTGATTAATAACAACAATGTTTTTAATGAGTGTAATATATTTATATATGGTTGTGAAACTTGGACTCTCACTCTGAGAGAGGAACATAGGTTAAGGGTGTTTGAGAATAAGGTGCTTAGGAAAATATTTGGGGCTAAGCGGGATGAAGTTACAGGAGAATGGAGAAAGTTACACAACACAGAACTGCACGCATTGTATTCTTCACCTGACATAATTAGGAACTTAAAATCCAGACGTTTGAGATGGGCAGGGCATGTAGCACGTATGGGCGAATCCAGAAATGCATATAGAGTGTTAGTTGGGAGACCGGAGGGAAAAATACCTTTAGGGAGGCCGAGACGTAGATGGGAGGATAATATTAAAATGGATTTGAGGGAGGTGGGGTATGATGATAGAGACTGGATTAATCTTGCACAGGATAGGGACCGATGGCGGGCTTATGTGAGGGCGGCAATGAACCTTCGGGTTTTCCTTAAAAGCCATTTGTAAGTAAGTAAGTAATACATTTATATCAATAGTCTGTACTAAGAAGTAAGTCCATGCTCGCTCTAACTCTCGCTTCGGTTCTAGTTCAGACATCCCCTTACTGAGCAGTTCATAGCTTATACGGAGTACAAAACAAAATGAATAATGTACTAATTCGCCGTTATTTGTAAATAAATAAATAAAACCAATAACAGTGAGATGCAGCTTGTTGCTATACAGTTCTCACATGTATATCCGTGTTAGAAGTAATTGTAGCTTAATGAGACCCTCGAGGACCCTAATAGACCTGCAGTGTTGCGTTTATATAAAACATACCTGGTTATATAATTTTGCTACATATTGATGTTAGTTATTATCGCAAAGGTATGTTCATTCCCAGATGCAGAAGAGAAGATTCACACAATAGTGATTGCAATGCGGACAGCGGGGATTTTTAAGATTAATTCGGCCCCAAGTAATTATAGTCCTTGTTTGTCAGAGACTTTGTGTAGAAGTCGTGCAGCCTTACTTTCCGTTACTCTAGGGAACAGTAATTATTTCATCAAACCTACTTAAGAGTTTTCCGTTATAGTAGCACTGGTACTGCAGTCTTGCATTACTTGAACCCGTTGGCAAACCCTGGTACCCACACTAACTATATTAAATACTACGCAGTCGACAAAAATAAAATATTTTAGAAGTGTTACAGGCAGTGGCAACTGCTTCTAGTGTGCGCTGGTGTACTGATAATTTGGAGATTTTCTTAAAATGTAATTTGTTTTCTGTTATGAACATGGATGGGCAACTCGTGCTCCCAAAGTGCTAAAAAACCTTGAGAGAGAAGAAGACAGACTGAGCCAGACGCAGCAGTTGCAAGTTGTTTGTAGTTTCGTTACAAAAGCCACGGTGCGCTCTGGCGGCTCATGCAGATGGTCGTGATATCTGTTCCATGATTTGAATTTCAGAATGGCACATGGTACAATAATTATAGTAATTTTAGACAGACTATACCTGAACACATAACAAAATTATATTATTTTCTAGCTTTGTAAATTAGTTTAGTACTGGAAACACAAACTGAATACAACCTTTTCAAGATACAACAAATATAGCTGCAGGTTTTTCGGCACCCACCTGGCACACACTTTTTTGAACAGCAGGTGCTTAGTGACAATCTCATGCAACAAGGATCGCGAAATCTGCGGAAAATGGCTGCTCAGCTCCTTAATCGTGAAGCGACGGTTCTCCATGATGCACTGCCGCACCAGCTCAACACGATCATCATTGATGAGGGACGGTCGCCCACTGCGCTCTTCATCATGGACACTTTGACTACCTTCGGAAAACTGCCTACACCAGCGACGCACCATCTGCTTACTCATGTTGTTCGGCCCATAGACCTGACAGAGCTGCCGATGAATTTCAATTGGCGCAATGCTTTGTGCATTAAAGAACTTTATCACCGACCGAACCTCGGAGGCGGCGGGAGAAGGAATAAGAGCTTCCATTTCGGACCACTGCAGCCACGCTACTTGCACCAGGCTGGACCTGTCCGGCTGGCATATGATTGATACGTCATAGATCTGTTACGCATGCGCAATTGACACGGCTAATTACGTTTACTTTAAAGGGGAAATATCGGGAAACTTACTTTATGGATGCGACTCGTACATGTAAATAAGCTAATAATAAATGTTATAAACAATACGTTTCAGTTTTACAGGAAAGTTTAATAATTAGCATAAGAATAAAATAGTCGTCCCTACATTCTGTGATCAGGATTGAGTTTCATACTACAGCAGGAACTGTCGTTTATGGGCGTGAAAGAAAATATGCGCACACAGTGGACAGTCTACGAGCCTAAGCGTACTACGCATGTTCATAACTCCTAATATCTCACTAGTCATGGGCTCTCTAAAGAATAAATTGGACGCACTCGATAATAGAATATAATTGTCGATTATTGTTACTTTTCATTCGGTTTTCATATTTATTTTAATTTTGATTTGTAAACGGAATGAATTAATTCATTTTATGCTCGGCCATGCCGAAACGTAGTATTTATACACCTGGTAGCAGACCTTTAATGCATGTCATTAAAGTACACCTACTCATTAAAGGTCAGGTCTTTCTGCCAATGACGACTCAGGTTACAACTGTTCAGCCAATGACAGGTCAGCTTTCTACCGTTATAAAACCGCAAGTATCGATTATTCTCGGGTATGCAATCGAAAGAGAATTAGTGAAAAGTCACGGAGGCTAGAAATCCAATACTGTCGCAGAAGGTTATGTTCTGTTACTATAATAATTAGCGTTAATTGTAAATAATATTCAAATAAATTCAATTTGTCATCTCGTTTTTCAATGTCTAATTTAATTTCAATGTTATCTCTGTAGGTTCTTATGGCCTAGCAAGGTCAATGTGGACATCTGTTCCTCGGAAAAAATCAATACTTTCGCGTCTGCGCACAGCTCACAACATACGGAACATTGCTGAAGGTCAGATACAATTAAAATTAATAATATCAATCTAGAAATATGGTCGAGCATAAAAAGTCGTATGAAACTCGCCTATAATGGTAATTAAGAAGCTCGTATGAAAATTATGAAACTCGCTTGCGCTCGTTTCATAAATATCCATACTCACTTCTTAATTACCTTCATTATAGGCTCGTTGCATAATGTACTATAATAGTTTCGAAATTGTCGAACAATTCGGAAGTTCATAATTTTTGGCACAGTAGAGTGACTTCCTCCCATGCACGAACAGTAGAGGCTGTGGGCCAGAAACGACCGACTCTGCTTGCACATCTGTTGCGATGTCGATGAAGATAAGGAATGAGGGGATCGATTGATAGGGCAGATCCTGCTGCCCCCTCCAGTCTGTAAGTTGTTACGAGTCCAGTGTGCATGGTCTTACTGCGTCACATTGATCGCCGACGAGACCTCGTATGAGTTTGATGAGTGCATTCCACGTGCGTCAACAGACTAGTGGAGTTCACGTTACATATGGCCATGTTTTCAATATTGCAAACTGTTAACAAATATCACCAAAGCAGGAAAATAATAATAATAATAATAATAATAATAATAATCATAATCATCATCATCATTCTTCACGAATTAGGCCTCTGTAGACCTGTTTCGGCCCCATCTAGCAGTCTTCTTAAAGGTCTTCCTGGTCGACGATGTCCTCTAGGTTTATACTGCATCATAATTTTTGGGATTCTTGAATTTTCCATTCTTCTTATATGATCTAGCCAATTGAATTTGTATCTGCTGATTTTTTCTTCTACTGACTCTACTTCTAATTGTTCTAAAATTTCTTCATTCCTTTTTCGGTCTAAAAGAGGATATCCTGTGTCCTCCTGAAAAATTTCATTTCCGTTGCTCTGATTCTGTTCATGTCTTTTTTCTTTAATGTCGAAATCTCGCTTCCGTATGAAAGGGAGGGTAATGCTAGTGTATTATATATTTTTATTCTTGTAGATTTTTGTACTAGTTTAGCTTTTAATGTATTGTTTATTGTTCCTAGAATTTGTGTAAATTTGGTAATTTTCTTGTTCACATCTTTCTCATTTTGATAAGATATTTCACAACCCAGATAATTGAAATTTTGTACTTGTTCGAGGCATTGGTTATTGTGTATTATCTTACTTCTGACTGGGTCTTGTCCTAAAAATGCCATTACTTTTTATTTTTGTGCTGAAAATTCCATCCCAAAGTCTTTTAATATTTTATTTAATCTATACAATCCTCTTTGTAAATTATCCTCTGAATAATAATAATAATAATAATAATAATAATAATAATATTTACCATATCGTACCTTTTCGTTGAGAGGTATTAATTATTAGTTGCGTTCAAATTTAAAATAAAACGCGCTAGTAACTTTCGTTTCATGAACGTTGGCAACTTCTTCACAGGCAGAAAATAACTGCAATTATAGTCGTGTCGCTGTTATTTCCGGTGTGACTCCTCCCCTTTGCTTACATTTTAGGAAGTGAAGGCTCTATAAAGTCTAGGTAGGTAGTATCGTTCGCCATTTTTGTTCTTTCCTTGCCGAGCTACCAGATGAGGAATCTATTTGCTTCACCGTTAAACATTATCATGTCGTAGCTCCTATGATAATAAATCAAACCCACTGTAATTGAGCAAATAATTGAGCGGCAAATAACGTCCTTGTGTGATTTCTGCCAAAGAGCCAAAATTGTGGGCGATTATATTAAGTATTTATCGAGCCTTAGGAAATTCATTACATCATCAATAGCGAATGACAAGACCCACACGTTTAAATGTGGCCGACATGCAATGTGATTGGCTGCCGGAAATAAGAGCGACGGGACAATATTCGTATCTATCACTAAAGTCTGTGTGATGTATCTTGTCTCACTGTGAAAAGAGAGAGAAAGGAGATATGTCTTACTTCGTCTGTATTGTTATGGCGATGGGTGAGTGGAGCGATGCCGTCCACCCATTCAGTGGCGGAAGGGACTAGTTGATACATTCTGTAGCGCAAAATAAAATTACAAAATATCTCTCTTCGTACTGTGTAGTTCCGTCACTGAGCTTGTCTTTCAAGAAATTGAGTTCCGGCAGCCTGTACAATAACAAGGTTTTGAAAGGAATCTTGAAAATTTACAACCCTCCTATAATCTCCACCTTCATTTGAAGGGACTTGGTTTTATTGCTACTGAGACAAGACAAACCTTACCAGGTATAGGCTAACAATGCTGGCAAAAGGCAGTTCTTCCTGACAACTAGAAAATCATTTTAATCCGCTGTCATATGTTCTTGTTGTTTAGTCAACTATCCGAAGACAGGTCTGAACCTCACAAGTGATACCAACAAGGCACCACTCTTGAGGCAACTAGAGCAGAAGATAACGAGGTAGAGTGCCCAGTTTCTTTTCACCTCCAGTCCACACCTGCGAAGTAACGGTTAGCGCGTCTGGTCGTGAAATTAGGTGGCACGGGTTCGATTCCCGGTCGGGGCAAGTTACCAGGTTGATATTTTTTCCGGGGTTTTCCCTCAACCCAATATGAGCAAATGCTGGGTAACTTTCGGTTCTGGACCCTGGACTCATTTCACCGGCATTATCACCTTCATCACACTCAGACGCTAAATAACCTTAGATGTTGATAAAGCGTCGTAAAATAATCTACTAAATAAAATAAATTTTCACCTCCATTGCGTACATCACCGACTAGCTACATATTACACTAATCAGACTTCAGATGCATACAAACAATTATTTTCCTCTGACACATATCGTCAAGTGAGATGTACTGGCTGATAATAGATGTACAGTAGCGGCAAAAAAACCTGACCGACCCTTGTAGCTGATTTCAGAGTCACAGATTCAAATTTTGCTAGTCACAAAACACATCCATTTTGTATAATTAATTGTAACAATGAAATTTATTGCATTTGTTCGATTCTTGCCGTCTTTTGTTTCCTTCAGTGCCTCAAACTTACAGACGAAAAAACTTTAAGAGTTTTATTTTCATCTGGCATGACTATTACATTTATACCTCTCTTCGGCAAAGATAACTGCGTATTTTTACATTAAATAGCAGTACATAGTTCTGACTTCACTATCCATATTGAAATTACCACAGTTTGACACAATACACAGCACACGCTTACATTTCGCATTCTTTGTTTGAGGATTTATGAAAATTAATTTTCAAAAAGTATAGTACAACAACTTAATATATTTTGAAGCTATTCAATGATCTTGAAAGTGGCTCTAACTTTCTTATTCCTAAGGTACGAATTTTAATTGCATTCTGTATGTGAAATCGAAGTAAAAAGATATCGACTTCCGTGGACATCTCAGGTCGAATATGAAGTATTTTCTATGCGTAATAGCTCCAACAAAGGAAGACTTGTTTGCTTGGAACGCCGGCTACGAAACATGTACGAGTTTTCATAGTAATTCAACAGTCGGGCATTGACACACCCACTACGCTGCTCTAGTTTCCAAACTTACCGCCAGTGATGAAGACTTCGCTATTTACCCGGACAGCTGCACGAGTGCAATGCAACTACATATTTGCCGTTATACATAGTAAATGTAAAAATAAAAGTTAGTTACAAAACGGAACGTTAGATATATGTAAAGAGACGAGTAGGAGAAATACCCGTGCCTGCTATTTGCTAAGGGTAAAGATACGAGCTGGACATGCACTGGTGTGTTAGATTTAAGCCGTTTGACACAGAAAATTAAGAAGCATGAGGAATCTATTGCTCATAAGAATGCTTGCCTAGATTTGTCAGTCCTTGGAAGGAACAGAAATTAAGCAACAGCTTAGCTCAGCTTTTAGGCAGAATATTGAAAGAATCATAACGTAAGGAATAATCGCTATGTTCTTTCAAAGATAATTCATCATCATCATCATCATCATCATCATCATCATCAGACTCGTTTTAAGGCAATTATGTACTTTGAAGAACTGTAATAGGGTAAACTGGGGTCTGTTGGACAGTCGGGCATGTTGGACACTGTACTTTAACGTGTTACCTCGCCACTTGTGGGCACCACATTCTGCTAGAAGTCAATGACGGAAGTAGCCCCACTCGTGGCTACTTCCGTCATTGACTTCTAGCAGAATGTGGTGCCCACAAGTGGCGAGGTAACACGTTAAAGTACAGAGTGTCCAACAGACCCTAGTTTACCCTATTTATTTTTTCATAAATGAGATATTGTTTAAATTGTTGGGAAACTATATGCAGTGAAACTTCCCAATAGCGGACACCGCCGGGGAAAAATTAAATGTCCGTTATTGAGAAGTGTCCGCTATTTAGAAAATCGTTAGTATGTATACTGTACATTAAAATTTCGGTCAATGTAGAGTATCCACCGCCCACTGAACGAATATATATTGGTTAAACGAGCGTTGAACTTCCGCCGGTTTTGGAATAGACACCGACGCACTTAGGTTAGGTTAGGTTTTATTATCCCGTCAAGATGAAGGTGAAAGCGATTGAGTGTGATTTTTTGTTTTCTATGTTGGCAGTTCAAGTGCGTCGATGTCTATTCCAAAATCGGCGGAAGTCGCTAAACGCTCGTTTCACCCGTTTTATCACTGCCAATATTTCGCTATAAACCAATTTTCGCAAATCTAATGTAAAAGACTGCCTACACAAGCAACAAGTTATACTAAATGTTTAGGATTAGTGTAAAACTGGCCTATGTCTCCTATAGTGGGCGGGACATAAGTAACATTCACCAAAATTTCTCATACATATTCAACACTATATTTTACAGTACAGTACAGTAGACAGTACGATTGTAAGTTTGTTTACAGTATTCATCCAGAGAGAAATCGTACCAGTAAATGTTTTGTAAATGAAATAAACATCAGACACTGTACCACTTCACCTTACACAAAGAAATCTAGAACTGCATTCTCAGTGTATGATTTTAAAATAACATCCTTGTTTTTCAAAATTTCACTAACCTGAGTTTTTCCCACATTAAACTTTGTGGCCAACTCACGAACACTTAATTTCTCCTTCTCACTATGTTTTACAACATCCACTTTCTCTTTTCGTGACAAACGTTTACGTTTTTGTGACATTTTTAATGTGACTGTACTTCCGAACACTCAACTTGACAAACTAAGAAAGTACGGACTGCTCACGTACAATATAACAACTAACAACTGTGCTGCTTACCTTCAATAAAGTACAAAAACGTTCAAATGCACGATAATGATTGTTGCAAAGAATTCCGTTTAATTTACAACCGCCTTTTTCTTTTTTTCTTTCACGCTGTCCGTTATTTGGAAGTTTTAATTGTTGTTGGGAGATAGGCTACTTTTCAGTGTCCGCGTCCGTTATTGAGAATGTCCGCTATTTGGAAGAATTTTATCATAAGGATCAATGTTATTTTGCAGGATAATTTTAAAATGTCCGCTATTGAGAGGATTCCGCTATTGGGAAGTGTCCGTGAAGGTAAGTTTCACTGTAATATCATAAAAGTAGTGAACCCTGTGTTATTTCAGGCACGAACAGCCACTGCGTCAAAAGCAGCAGTCAGTTATGGAAGCGAAATTTGGATATTTATTTTAATGGGTTATTTTACGACGCTTTATCAACATCTAAGGTTATTTAGCGTCTGAATGAGATGAAGATGATAATGCCGGTGGAATGAGTCCGCGGTCCAACACCGAAAGTTACCCAGCATTTGCTCATACAGGGTTGAGGGAAAACCCCGGAAAAAACCTCAACCAGGTAACTTGCCCCAACCAAATTTGGATATTAAATTTGGATATTAAATACCGGTAAGCGAAATTCACAAAAACTTGAAGCAGCTCAGATGCGTTTTTTTAATATCGTTATTGAGTATAACAAGATTGAATCATAAAAGAAACATAGATATCCCAAAAACATTACAAGTTCCTTGTATAACTGAAGAAATTCAACATTATCAACAACAGTGGAAGAACTATGTACAGTAGTAGCAAAAAAACCGGACCGACACTTGTAGCTGATACAAAAGAATCCTGTGCTGTGTATTGTGTCAAACTGTGGTAATTTCAATATGGATAGTGAAGCCAGAGGTATGTACTGCTATTTAATGTAAAAATACCCAGTTATCTTTGCCGAATAGACGTAGAAATGTAATATTGATGCCAGATGAAAATAAAACTCTCAAAGTTTTTTCGTATGTAAGTTTGAGACACTGAAGGAAACAAAAGACGGTAAGAATCGAACAAATGCAAATAAATTTCATTGTTACAATCACAAAACACATCCATAGTGTATATTATGGATGTGTTTAGTGAATTTCAAAATTTGAATCTGTGACTCTGAAATCAGCTACAAGGGTCGGTCCGGGTTTTTTTGCCACTACTGTACAAAGAATGGAAAGGGAGAGACTTCCAAGATTACGCTCAGTATGAGAACATAGAGATCAAGGAGGACCAAGACATCGAGGCCATTTTTCTCAGATTATCGTTACAGATCACATGGTTTAAAACGAAGTTCATGACGACGATGATGATGATGATGATGATGATGATGATGATGATGATATCTTATTGTGATTGGAGGACTTGAAGAGAATAATTAAATCTTAATAATAATAATAGTCTAGGCTTAATAATAATTTATATCTGAAAGTACTGCGTAAATATTTAGATTTATAAATTAATCTGTAGGAGAATGCAGTAGGAAGGAATTATTTCCGGCGGGAATAAGCATTGTAGAAGTGGTGTAGATGTTTTTGCCAGAGGCGAAATGATATTCCCCCTCATCCATCCTATAAATGAAATCTTGCTTCTGGAAGATAAATTCATAATTAAATTGCTTATTTTAATAATATTTTTCTGTCTTTGTTTCAGGCCAAATTGCTGGAATCTTCACATGCTTGGCTTGGTGCATCTACATCCTCCCTTGCCGGTAAGTAACCAAACCCTATCCTTGATTGTCAGCAAATTCCGTGTGGCTTGCATTCCTACCGTAGTAGCTAGACTACTTCGTAACAGTGTGTGTTTATTTTGTTACTGGTAACACACTGTGTCTCAGAAGCCATTATGTAGTAATGTTCCATACTACAGGTATTGGCGTTTCAGTGAAATTCAGTGTAGCATATTGATTGAAATTCCATTGCATCTTATATTAACACATACCAATATGAAAGTGTTATGTACATACATTTTTACTACTAACTGTGGATAGTTAATACACTTTACAGAAACTTATCATAGGAAATGTCATGTGTTTTCGTAGTGTGTGTGATGTTATGTCAGATATTTTCCAATAAGGGGAAAACACGTCTGTTAGAGTTATATGTGTCTCCGAACGTAAATCGACATGATGGTATTGTCTCCAGCGAATGTGCCCTCCATTGCGTTACAAGGCAGTAGCCAAGCGGTTATAAAATTGACTTATTTTTAAATTGCTCATTAATTTATGATTTTTGTAACAGTTGTGAAAGAAACGGATTTAATGATTTTCGCATATATTGTGATAGTCATTTTTGTAGTCTGTTACTAGAATCTGCCATTTGTAAAATGGTTGTGAGCAGGTTTAATGACACAGCTTGTGTGAAATTTCCTTCATTCGAAACCATTTATGTAGGCTACGATAAAACCAATGACCCTTCATCTCCAGATCTCTTACAAGTTATCACAATACGTAAGTAGTTTAAAAATAACACCTCGTGTTATAATTTGTATTAATCTTGAAATCCCACAATCTAATGTAGAAGACGATGCTATCTTAAAGGTAATCAGTAAATATCTGGTGATAGGTAAAAGCTTTCTCTATGTTGATTGTTTTGGAAATCTGAAAGCAGAAGTACGAAAATCATTAAATATTAAGCATTTTGATTAAATTTTATGTTACTCCCCTCCCCCTTTTGTACTCTATAGGTTTTGATTTAAAATTATACGTCGCCATGGTGGTCTAGTGGGTAAAGCGCTGGACTTATAATCATGTGAATCAGGGTTCGATCCCCGATGTACTCATGATTTATAACTTGTGTTGAGCAAGTCCGTGGTCCAAGTAACACAGCGGTTTTCTTCAGGAGCTTCGCTTTCTCTATAATATCCCAACAAATCTCCATCATCATCTCATCTCATCGCGGATGTAGCGTAGACCAGCCTCCTAGGGCGCACCCTGGGCAACGATTCTGTCGGTAAATTGGTCTACAAAACTGGCTTCATATGGATGAATGACAAATAGTCAAGTACCCGCCACTAGTTAAAAAAAATAAATTGTTAAATACTTTGAGAATTCGAACTAAACAAAAACTGTAGGCCTATTTTTATATAAAAATATTTAAAATTGTTAAATACTTTGACAATTTACAATTGTTAAATACTTTGAGAATTCGGCCTAAACAAAAACTGTATTTTTATATAAAATTATTTAAAATTGTTAAATATTTCGAGAATTCGGCTTAAACAAAGACTGTATTTTTATATAAAAAAATTAAATTTGTTACATACTTTGAGAATGCGATCTAAACAAAGACTGTATTTTTATATTAAAAAGATTTAAAATTGTTAAATACTTTGTGAATGCGATCTAAACAAAGACTGTGTTTTTATATTAAAAAGATTTAAAATTGTTAAATACTTTGTGAATGCGATCTAAACAAAGACTGTATATTTATATTAAAAAGATTTAAAATTGTTAAATACTTTGTGAATGCGATCTAAACAAAGACTGTGTTTTTATATTAAAAAGATTTAAAATTGTTAAATACTTTGTGAATGCGATCTAAACAAAGACTGTGTTTTTATATTAAAAGATTTAAAATTGTTAAATACTTTGTGAATGCGATCTAAACAAAGACTGTGTTTTTATATTAAAAAGATTTAAAATTGTTAAATACTTTGTGAATGCGATCTAAACAAAGACTGTGTTTTTATATTAAAAAGATTTAAAATTGTTAAATACTTCGTGAATGCGATCTAAACAAAGACTGTGTTTTTATATTAAAAAGATTTAAAATTGTTAAATACTTTGTGAATGCGATCTAAACAAAGACTGTATTTTTCTATTTAAAAAAAGTGATTTAAAATTGTTAAATACTTCGAGAATTCGGCTTAAACAAAGACTGTATTTTTATATAAAAAAGATTTAAAATTGTTAAATACTTTGTGAATACGATCTAAACAAAGACTGTATTTTTCTATTTAAAAAAGTGATTTAAAATTGTTAAATACTTTGAGAATTCGGCTTAAACAAAGACTGTATTTTTATATAAAAAAGATTTAAAATTGTTAAATACTTTGTGAATGCGATCTAAACAAAGACTGTATTTTTCTATTTAAAAAAAGTGATTTAAAATTGTTAAATACTTCGAGAATTCGGCTTAAACAAAGACTGTATTTTTATGTAAAAAAGATTTAAAATTGTTAAATACTTCGAGAATGCGACTTAAACAAAGACTATATTTTTATATTTTAAAAATTGATTTAAAATTGTTACTTTGACAATGCGATCTAAACAAAGATTGTATTTTTCTATTTAAAAAAGTGGTTTAAAATTGTTGAATACTTTAAGAATGCAATCTAAACAAAGTCTAAATTTTTATATGAAAAAGATGTAAAATTGATAAATACTTTGAGAATACGATGTAAACAAAGATTGTATATTTCTATTTAAAAAAAAAGTGATTTAAAATTGTTAAGTACTTTGAGAATGCGACCTAAACTAAGACTGTATTTTTATATTTAAAAAAGTGATTTAAAATTGCTGAATACTTTGAGAATGTGACCTAAACTAAGACTGTATTTTTATATTTAAAAAAGTGATTTAAAATTGCTGAATACTTTGAGAATGTTACCTAAACTAAGACTGTATTTTTTAATTAAAAAATGAATTTAAAATTGTTGAGTAGGGCCTTCTTTGGATGCGGACGTTTGATTTAAAATTGTTACTTTGAGAATGCGACCTAAACAAAGGCTGTATTTTTATGTTTTAAAAATAAGTGATTTAAAATTGTTAAATACTTTGAAAATGCGATCTAAACAAAGACTGTATTTTTATATTTAAAAAAATAATTATTAATAGCCTACTTCAAGAACGCCACCTAAACAAAGGCTGTATTTTTATATAAACAGGACTTAAAGTTGTTGAGAATGCGACCCAAACAAAGGCTGTATTTTTATATATCCTAAGATTCAAAAGTCCCTCGCCGTAGCATCGTGGTCTAAGGTATCATATCTGGACTCACGTTGCGGAAGGAGCGCTGATTCGAATCCAAATTGGGAAGAAATTTTCTCGTGGATTTCGTCCAGTGTGTGGGGCCGATGCCCACCCAGCATCATGATGAATTTGGAGATAGATAGCGAAATCAGATTCCGCGAACCAGATACAACGGCTGGGAGGGGAGGGGAGAATTATCTCGCTAACTACACGATACCCAGTACTGGTGGATGGACGATCGTTCACTTCTGCTGAAGCTTGTGGACGTGAGACAACCAGTCTTCCATTCCTTGCATTGATATTTTTGCTCTATAAATACATATAAACACGACATACGACTTGCTTGTTATTAAATATAAAGTAATTACTAGGCACACAAAGAGCAATATTATCTATGATCTTGAATGAAATTTAATTCTAAATAACGTGTTTAAAAACTGATATTAGCTAGGATACAAACAACCTAGACTGAGGGACGATAACAAAGAACGTTAACGCATTTTAGGAACATCCTGTCAAACAGGTATACGGTAGTAAGTAGCACATCCCCAACCCCCTCTTGTTACTGATTGGCAGGGTTCGCCGTAACGTTTGACCTCAACGACGGGAAGTTTTCTTCTCTATAAAAACAGAATACATTGAGATCTTCATTCGTGTTGGAGTAGGTTTTCTCATAGCAAACATATGCCCAGTATTGACTCTTGTACGTGATTTTGCCATTCGACCTGTAGAATACATCGAAAGTTCTTGAATTATGTCTTCTTTGGCTTATAACAATTCATAGATGATATCAGAAGATGCATTGGATTCACTTCGTTGCTCTGTATCAAATGAATAATACAAAGCCCCACAGTAAAACAAAAGATGTAAATTAGTTCCATTTGTCATTGTCCAAAACATATTTACATGGCAGAGATATCCAGCATGTAAATGATTAATTAGTCATATTTAAAAGATGCGGGAAGGCAATCGTCATTAAGGAGTTCGTATGGGTAATGCATCAGAGCTACTGAAAGAAGATTATGCGGTAATGTACGTTTATTTTAGAGTGGACGTTGTCCCTTATGTGATTTTTATTCTAAATTTTCATTCAACTAGAATCTTTCTTAACTTACATAAACGGTTCTGAGGATGATAATTTTCAAAGTAAGATGCTTCACAACAATAAGCATATGTTTATGAAAAAGTAACGGAATGAAAGCTCTAGGTTATCTGGATATTTTTATTTCAAAACATAACACATTTAGTTTTGAAGCTTTTGTGGTAGCCTATTTACACTGTGTTCGCGAGCACAAAAATTTAACATTTGCGATAATTGATTTTAACTTTACAGGAGAAATTCCCTAAATATATTTCTACCTTAATGTTGTAATTTACTTACTTACAAATGGCTTTTAAGGAACCCGGAGGTCCACTGCCGCCCTCACATAAGCCCACCATCGGTCCCTATCCTGTGCAAGATTAATCCAGTCTCTATCATCATATCCCATCTCCCTCAAATCCATTTCAATATTATCCTCCCATCTACGTCTCGGTCTCCCCAAAGATTTTTTCCCCTTCGGCGTCCCAACTAACACTCTATATACATTTCTGGATTCGCCAGTGAGTGCTACATGCCCTGCCCATCTCAAACGTCTAGATTTAATGTTCTTAATTATGTCAGGTGAAGAATACAATGCGTGCAGTTCTACGTTGTGTAACTTTTTCCATTCTCCTGTAATTTCATCCCTCTTAGCCCCAAATATTTTCCTAAGCACCTTATTTTCAAACATCCTAACTTCTGTTTCTCTCTTATAGTGAGAGTCTACGTTTCACCACCATACAGAACAACCGGTAATATAACTGTTTTATAATTTCTAACTTCCAGTTTTTTTTAAGGCACACTATTTCACAAAAGCTTCTCAACCGAATAATAACAGGTATTTTCCATATTTATTCTGCGTTTAATTTCCTCCCGAGTGTCATTTACATTAATTGTTACCGTTGCTACAAAGATATTTGAACTTTTCCACCTTTTCAAAGGCTAAATTTCCAGTTTTTATTTTTCCATTTCGTACTATGTTCTGGTCACGAGAGCCAATCATATACTTTGTCTTTTCGGGATTTACTTGCAAACGTATCTCTTTACTTGCTAGAATGTTCATCTCTTTCTGTCCACTTTTAAAGAACATTGTATTCTGCTTTTGCGGCTTTATTTAGTTTTACTCGAAGGAAATCTATTGTACTGAATATATTTCGATGGCCTTGGTGACTTTCTATGACATCATCACACTTCAGAGCCTTCTAGATACTGTCCATCAGCTTCTTTGTATATAAATTTAAAAATTTAGTCATTGATTTCAATTTTCATGTTAGAACAAACGTGTAATGTAGGTAGGGACCTGCTTGAAATGTTAATTAAATGTTACCATGTGCCAGAATTATTATCAACAGTAATCTCACTAGAGGTTTTGATTTATCTAGAGAAAATTAAAACTCGAGTGGGATTTAACTGACTATTACACGATTAGAAGAAAGTATATAAAGATTAGAAGTAACGAAGTACTCCAATACAATATAATATTAATTGGCTTACGAAAATACAAAACTGTCTTCAAATTTGTACCATCACAACATTATAAATATTACGCTAGTAGATGGCAGTAGTGTGTTATTATTAGCTATTGTGTTGATATCAGTTGTGCCAACTATGGAATCTTCATTGTACTCTGTGGAAGGTTACTGGTCAAGAAGGCTTTGTTGATTCAGTTTCATTTTTATTAAAACAGTTGCATTCCACTTCAGTTATCCCGATCCCAATAATCAACGTCACTTGACAGATGATTTTCAATAAATCTTAGTATTAAACAGTCTCTGATACGTGACTATTCATAATATCATATAGCAGAAGCTATAACAAACATAACCTAAATAATATAAACGAGTGTTAGAAAAGTTTTAATTGGGGATGATGAAATAAACAAGAAACGTTTTAATTAACGATGATGAAATAAAAAATAAACCTGAATAATTTTAAAAGAAAATTATTGAAAGTACAATTTTCAAATTTGAATGTTTTAGTGGTTGGTGGTTCAGTTGATGTTATATTGGACATGTGCGTAAAAGAAGTGAACTCGTTGATGTACATGGTGTATCCCTCAACTTATTCAGGATTTCCAAATGGCGCTCTTCATTTATTTGTAAATAGGGTTTCAGGGAAGATGCATAGCTATGACCAGTGATCTTTATTAATTCTTGTTCTTGAATGCCATTCCGAGTCATATTTGAAAGTGCTGTGCATCGACTGGAGTGGTTTGTAATTTCCTGTTTTTGACGTCCAGACCAGTGCAGTTTGAAATGTTGGCAAACAATGAAACAAATGCTAGGGTAGTGATAAAAATAAACAAATGCTAGGGACGCGATAAAATTAAACAAATGCTAGGGACGCGATAAAATTGTGCGATAAGCAGCCATGATTGGTTGAAAGACGTCCTTTCGCACCGTTTTATTGGTCAAAAGTAGTGTGACGTAGTAAAAGTGTAATATTCATTAAAATATGTGTATGTGGAGCTCTTGTTAGATCCTTGCCTTCTGATATTATGACAAATATTTTATGTAAACTAGTGGAATTAATTTCTTTATTTAGACAAGAATGTTACTTGATTGTGCACTGTGCACACACAAATGGAAGCTCTTTAAATGGACTGTGGATTAAAATTTTCGCAGTACTGTTTCTTTTGGTAAAAATTAAAAATCATAAACAGACAGCAGAAATGAATTCGCTGATACATGTAGATGTAACCTCGTTTTAAAAATATGTGCACTTTGTCCTGTACTTTGTCGTTGCATTGCATTTCATTAGTATCAATTAAAAATGCATTGAATGATACCCACATTAATGATATCACTTAACATGTGTGACTGTAATGCAGTGGTCCTGTATATACATCACGTCATTTCACTATTGTATGTGACAACAGAAAATAAGTAACTTCCTAGCACAAACTGAAAGGGAAGTTTTGTTTGATTATGTTGTTCAGCATTTAAACAGTGGCGAAATACCTCTCTTTTTTTCGTGAATAGTTGAAATATTAAATAAAGGTAGGCTAGCCTATAGTTTGTTGTTAGTAATAAATTGTAGGAAACAATGCTGAATATTTTGCAAGTTAATTAGAAGTCATTTTTAGAAATACCCTACTTCGCGTCCATATATCAGTGTGAATGATTTGATTAGTACAGGGACATCATTTTATTTTTACTAACATTTCTAATATTAACCTGGCTATATCTTTGGATTAACGGTTGGGAACCGGAAACACACTTTGCTGCCCCCTTCCAAGACTGGAGTTCGATGATACTGGCGTAAAATACAAACAAATCACTTTACTAGGTATAGGAGGGAAGAAAAGTAGTTCATCCATTTATGTAAACTAGGAAATATCACGCTTTTGAGTTTGATAATTTTCATTAGGTTTTTCTTTAATCAAAATACAGTACAGTATTAACAATGCGTGTTTTTACTCACGGAGCTATCCATGCGGACGTATTCATTATGCAGTATATATTATAATATCTACAGCACATTAGCGTACAATATAGAGAATGAAGTTAAATTGAAAAATAACCATAATATGGATATTTAAATACATTTTTTAAAATGGTGGCTGTTCATTTCGATACAGGCTTAAGCTCTAATGTGCATATTATCGCACTATAGACTATTGTATGTGATCCAATTACCAGATTCGTACTTCGTATCAGTAACTCATGTTGAAATAATTCTGTACCTACTCTATAAAATGTAAATTCAGTCTTCACTTCTGCCCGATCCGAAAAGATAAAATTACTCAGACATCCTATCTACTGTCCGTCCAAGTGGTTATATCGCAGGATCGTGGAAAGGGAGGAAATCACGTGGCAGTTAACGAGGCCCTTTTATTTAAGTTATTTTAAACAATTGTATGGGTATAATATTACGTAGACGTTCAATTCCTAACAGAAATTAATGTTCTCAGAAAAGAGGTGAGACAGCCCAGCCACTAGCCTTTACAGAGAGGCGAATAGAAGCAGGTGGGGGAAACCGGGATGCGACGTAGGCAAATGGACGACAGTACCTATGCGAAAATGATTCAATATTGAAAGCTCTTTCGTCACTGGAAAACGCGAACATATTTTTGGAACATACTGTTTACTCTGAACGTAAAGCTTCTATGACTGTATATGCGGTCTTGGATCGTGTGCAGGACGGTTGAACTTCATTAGTAGAAGGGGTGGGAGTGAAGTACATTCAAAAACTCAGGTAGAATAAAAACTGAAGTAAGATTAAAATGATGTCCCTGTATATTTGAATGTTGCATTACAATAAATTCTTAATTTTCGGTATAATTTTTATAGTAAAACATTAAATAAATACAGAAATTAATTTTCATAGAATTAGTGATATTAGCTAATGTAAACGTTTTTTCAGCTGATGAAATTCATAAGTTATTAGGTAACTTTTTTGCCTTTAAAAACAACAGAGTGAAATTTTTAATTTTCTGTCAAGACCCAATTAACATTGATACTAAATTATGAATCTGTTTTATGAATTGAATGACGTAATAGCCAAAGATACATTAAGGAGTGTTCGAACATTATTTTATTTTTGTTAAATTGTACAAATATGTCAGTTGAATATTGAATACAATCTTTTAAGTGTGACTTCTTCCAAGTACTTCTTATTATAATTTGCTTTTGAGATGATAATGTAATAATATTGTTCATAGCAAACATCACAAATTCTTTTTGATATCCACTGAATAGTACAATGATATTCGTTACTGTAGAAGGACATTAATTTTTGTGATTAACAATATTTAACATTATCTGCCAGACAATTGTTGCACCATGCCCCCTATTACTATCTCAAGTTAAAAATATAAGTTAGTAAAATATATTAAAGTAATTTAATATTTTCTTATGAGAGATACATTTACAAGAAGTATTATAGTTTTGCTGTAGGCCTAATATTGTATCGAAAATTAGCTTGCTGGATAGAAAGTATTGCATTGTCAAGCAGCTGCATGATCACGTAATTTTTCATGGATAAGTGGTCAGTGGTTTATACATTAGAGTACGAAATTACTTCAATTTTTCATATACGTGAAGACATAATAATCGCTTGACTAATAGTTTCTTCACATGCATATATGAGTTTTGTATTGCTAAACATGTCAGAGCATTGATGAGTATACAGTGTGTCCTATAATCTTTGGAACACTCCCATAACTAGCAAATTTAGTGTATATGAAAATACTTACATGTTACAGGATTGACCAGAGCCTATCATTTGGAGTAATTATTGGCATTTATACAGTCACTGTATAAATTACAGTGTTACAAAAATTCGTTGTAACACAAAGTTATGTTGTTGTTTTTTTTTAATTGGACATACTAATTTTGTTGTACTCTTAATTCTGGTTCAAATGATCTGAAGCATTATACCTTTATATTCAGATTATTAACAAAACAAAATTTAAAAAATCATATTTGCTACTTAATGACAAATAATATATTATTTAAAAAGGTGAATTTCAATACAAATATTAGGTAGGTCGTGATGTTTCTATGGCAACAAAAGAATTGTTTTTATAGCATTTGACTGTTACTAAAAGACGCTGCAATGTGTTTTCAAGTGATGAATAAATATGTGGATATTATCGTTGTTTATGGAGAGTGCAGGAAAAAATTCACGATATAATTGCAGACTTATCTTTAACGTTATCCAGAACAAAGATGGTCTTCTAATAGTACATTATGCAACAAGCCTATAATGGTACTAATTAAGACGCGAGTATGTTTATGAAACGAGTGCAAGCGAGTTTCATAATTTTCATACGAGCGTCTTAATTACCATATAGGCAAGTTTCATACGACTTTTTATGCTCGACCATATTTCTAACTTGAAATTATTCATAAGTATTCATGTTATTCTTATCTGACTGGGCAGCGGAACTGACCTTGTGCAATATCTCGTAAATTGTGAGGTGTGCGCAGACGCGAAAGTATTGATTTTTTCCTAGAAACAAATGTCATTGACCTTGATATAATCTAGAGAGTAAAATAAAGATTAATCTTGATATAACCTTGAAATTGATTTAGACATTGAAAAAGGAGATGACAAATTGAATTTATTGGAATATTATTTACAATTAACGCTAATTATTATAGTAACAGAACATAACCTTCTGCGACAGTATTGGATTTACAGCCTCCGTGACGTTTCGCTAGTTGTCTTTCGATTGCATATCCGAGAATAATCGATACTTGCGCCTTCATGTTGCTACAATGGTGTTTTCTGATTGGTGGAACACCTGAACTTTAATGAATAGGTGTACTTTAATGAGGTCCATTAAAGGGCTGCTACCAGATGTATAATTACTACATTTCGGCATGGTCGAGCATAAAAATACTTTTGTCAGATTTGAGCAAAAACTTCGTCGTGATAAAGAATTACTAAATAATAAACAATTGAAAGGTGTGATCCCAAAACTAGTTCGGTTCATTTGGCCATTTTATGATTTACACACACACACACACACACACACAATTGAAAGGTGTGATATATATATTCATTTGGCCATTTTATATATATATATATATATATATATATGATTTTTTTACCTCTGTCATATTTCAAGCTTCTTTTCTTCCAAAACAACGTCAATCCTGTCTAAAAGTTTGTGCTGTTGTGCATGTTACTTGAAAACTCGCTCAGTCCATAGACCGGTGGATAAAAAAACTAGCCGTCCTTTAATAAAAATGAACTGAACGCGTTTTGGGATCACCCTCTTCGATTAGGACATAAGAAAGTGACTTGTAATGATAAGTCAGTAGCGGTGCTCGTGTGTGTTGACCAAAACATTCGGGTATCCATAAGACATTGGAAAAGAGTCAGGCATATCCAAAAGTAACGGCCGCCATATGTCTACAGATATTTTAGCAATCCTCTGATTGACTCCTTGTCAGAACTACTCTTCAAGACAGACTTCAAAATGTTCTTTCGCAGAAGCGTACAATACAGAAGTTATTTGTGACAAGGTATCTGGACAAGGAATTCATACAAAGATAGATTGGAACTAATAGACCAAAGACGGCCAGCATGCTGTCTAGATATGACACCAATAGATTTCTTTGTATGGGGACACTTAAAATCAGTGGTATGCGATACACAGCCAGAAAATGCAGGGAATCTGCAGAACAGAGTGGAGACATGCAGATGTATCTTGTCACAAGACTGCACACAAAAAAACTGAAATGAAAGCAGAGGGGAAGCAATGTGAATATTTGTATTTAAATTTACCTTTTCAGTCCACACCTGTGGAGTAACGGTTAGCACGACTGGCCGCGAAACCAGGTGGCCCGGGTTCGATTCCCGGTCGGGGCAAGTTACGTGGTTGAGTTTTTTTCCGGAGTTTTCCCTCAACCCATTACGAGCAAATGCTGGGTAACTATCGGTGCTGGACTTTCATCTGATCCAGACGCTAAATAACCTAAGCTGTTGATAAAACGTCGTAAAAAATAACCTACTACTTTACCTTTTCAAAGATATTTTAATGAAATAGCTAAAAATGTACGCATGATATTTAAATTGTTTTTTTATGATCTGAATACAAAGCTATGGTGCTTCAGGCTTATATTATTTGAATCAATATAAAGAGTGCAATAAATTTATGGAATGAATTACAGGGTGATTCATTAAAAAATATATATATATATATAACTTTGTGACGAATTTGTATGACATTCTGTATAATAGCCAACTACTTCAAACAGTAGGCTTTGTTCAACCCTGTAACGTGAATAAAAAAACTATTTTTAGATACTACATGCTTGTTACGGAGACACCCTATATGTGTTATTATTACTCAATAACTGCATGGTACTTCGAAGTTATAAGTGCCCTTAAATACATTGTTCTCATGGAAATGTCAAGACTTAAGGTGGGGGGGGGTTATGGGTGAAATTTGTATTCTCTACATTTTTCAAGCTACGTACTTGATTTTTGTACACATAATCACAGTGTGATAGATAATGATGTGGTGAAGTTTCATTTATTTGAGTCAATAATTAGTTTCTGAGTTATTAACGAAAATATTCTGAAAAATTTACATTATTTCAAAATGAAATGTGTCACTCAGGTTTTAAGTAAAATGTTTGAAATTATTTTTGCAAGACTGGTGGCATATTTAGAAAAAACATTACTCATCTGTTTTCCTATATCTTTACTACAAAATAGGACTTTTTTTTATATAACCACTGTATACCTTTAGGCCTACAACTGGCAAAACTCCGTTGTAGGAGGTTACTAAACCTTACCGCTGTGCTGAAGGCGGAGTCTGGAGTTTCCCTCCATTAATCTGAACTATTGTCGCTACAGATTGGCAAGTCATCTGACGCATCACTGCTATCAGGACGCACTACTATTGGCTGACAATTAGGAAGGAGGAGGTGAATAGTATATTGTGTCACTCTTTAAGATTGACGCATGCGTTATTTTGTTAACCACATGTTCTTGGCATCAAAATAATTGTAAGAGCCTTTACACTTCGAACCTGACGAAATGTGCTGAAAAAAAAAAGTGTGAGAAAGCAACTTGTAAAATATGCATGCAATTGAAGTTCAAGAGTGTAGCCATTTACATATTGCGTAATTTTTATGGTTTCGAGCGCCGCAGAGCATTTAAACTTGCTCAACATATAAATGAGAGATTGCTGATTCATTTTTAGAAGAAAACGAAAATGCGATTTTTGACTGAAAATGACCAAAATTTCACCCGTTACCCCCCCCCCACCCCTTTTAATAGATTCTAGGAATAACTTCAATTAAGAAATGTTTTTATACGTCATGGTGCGAATATTTACAAATGTGCATCATCATGAGCTGTAGCTATTATTTATCTAATTTGAAAATTCTGAATATGTGGGTTGAATATGGGAGTTTGTAGTATGGTTTGAATGCTCCCATGGTTGGAGTTACAGATGAATACAAAATAAACAATATTCATATGTTAGATTAAACAAAAACCACATGGCAAGTGATAGCACCCAACCAGGTAATCAAATCAAAGGGTGAAATGAAGTGCAGAATTCACACGAAAAATGACTCTTTTTTTCCAAATAAAACTTGAAAATTTTCTTCGTCATAAAATATACAAGACAATTTCTACATATTTGATTGTTCAGCATTACATCTGTAACATCTGACAACAATGTATGTATGTATAGTTTCAGGGACTAATTCTTCCCCGCAACAACAACTGTCATGCATTTAATTATTGATGCAAACAATTTTCTGTTAGTTTCAAAGAGATTGTTTCAATAATAATTTTAAAAATATTATTTTTTAAGTTTTTTAGGATGCGAAATAAACGCGAAATTGCTTGTTTTTTTAAACGAATATTTGCCGAAATTAAACAATTTTGATTACCGAAATTAGGGCAAAATAATCACCTTAAAACACACCTGTAGTTGTCATCCATCCCAACAATTTATTTTATTTAGTTAACGTTCAATTACATATGAATCCGATGAAAGCTCCTTTATATAATTTTAATGAAATTGTTATAAATTTTTGAATAAAGTATCAACAATTCCTAATAATTCGGAATAGACACATTTCACATAACAGAAGGTAACTGTAATTTCTTATTCATTCATTCATTCATTCATTCATTCATTCATTCATTCATTCATTCATTCATTCATTCATTCATTCATTCATTCATATTGCGTGAGATATAAAAACAGTTTTATTCTCCAAAATCCTCGGTCTAGTTTAGATTGGTGCGAGACATGTGTGAGATCAGTAGGGCTAGGATTTTGATGACCTATAAATCATGAAAAAATGTCCTAAAAACAATGCATTTATGATCTAAAAATCTTTCAAAAATGCCCTTAAAATGCCCTATAAATTGATCTTCCATAATTGGCTTAGTAGGAAAAGAGGTTTTGTACTACTTAATATTTAGACTAGTAATTAAATTAAATGTTACATAATTTTTTTAAGTAGTACACTTTAATTAATTATTTTACCTGATGTTTCCATTTATGATCGTTCACCTCTGCGTCGGCATGTGGACGTGAGGTCAGCAGTCAGCTGGTCGATCTTGGCCCTTCATGGGCTGTAGCGCCATGGATTTACTTTACTTTTAGTTTCCATGTAGTCTACCACAAAGCCACTCTTATCCGGGATTAGCAGGTATAGAGGAGTCTATATTGAAGGGGTGGTTGGATTGATTCATTACATGAGGTGTACTACGTTAAAATGGCAATATTATACAAACTAATGGGTATTAATGGACAAAATATGTAAAGAAAATATAAAAGGAAATAAACATTATTTTATATTAATAATGGGGATTTATGGCCAAAATTAAATGAAAATGCCTAAAAAATGACCGAATAAAACAAAAATGCTCTTATGAGTTGAAACAGGCAAAAAATGCAAAAAAAAATACCTAACAAATATGTCTTAAAACACTCAGTTTATCACATGACATATAAATACTAAAGCAGCTATGTTTCTGGCTTCCTGCTAGAAAAAAGATGCAATTTCATAAAAATCCTAGCCCTAATTATTATTAATATTCTGTACTAGTCGTATGTTGTATCAAAAAGAAATGTTGTGTTTGCTATTTCATATTTGTAATTTGTTACTTCAATCAAAGTAAGAGGTGGGAATTAATTCAAATCTTGATCTCATCACGTTTATTTTACGGTTATTAAGTTATTTCGGAGGTGGATGTTAGAAAAATGGAGACATGTATTATGCGTTGTGGAATCATAGTTATCGACTTAAATGATAAGTAAGAATAGTCAGATGGGCCCTCAACAGGACGCACAAGCACGAGGAGATACGAGCTTGACTGCAACTGACAGCTGTTGAATTGCGGTAGATTGCATTGCCTTTGATGATAACTGTGGCACTGAAGACTTGCGAAGAAGCAATGACGTGATCGTGTGCCTACCATCACCTCTTCAGACAATGTTATTGATGAAAGCTGTCTTGTTTCTCCACTGGAGGAAGCATTGAAGGGGACGGGGTGCTTGGCTTGATGTGATGCATGCTCTCTACATCCTACCAGAGGCTTGAGAATGTCCTGGCTGTTGCAACGTGTTGACTTGCATGTGTGTATGTGTGTGTGCGTGCGTGTGTGCGCGTGCCAGACAGAGCAATTAACACTTGAATAAAATTTGAGTTTTAACTTAAATTTTGGTATTTAATCTTGGGAACAGATGATTAAACAAAAGTGATTGAAGTTAATTTAGAGTAAAGTTTCCATGTGAAAGTGTTAATGGGATGTAGGAAGCAGGTGGCTGAACTGTGCTGACTGTCGTTGATGGGTTCTTATTTCAGAGCCCAATCTGGTGCCTCCTAAGAGCTCTAGTTATTCTTCTTCTATCTCCTGCACCTCTTCTCTGGATCAGCCCAGCAGTCGCAAGGAACTTCTGCTGCTTCCTTCTTGCAGCCTCATGCATGGAAAGCCTTGCAGATGTCCAAAAGTGCTAACTCTAAGTGGACGCAAGACGATCTCTTAGCAGCAATAGAACTGGTAAAGCAGGGGACGCCAATAAAACCGGCTGCGGAGAAGTGCAACATCCCCGTGATGACGCTGTGGAGGCGCACAAGAGCGCTTGGGGTCGTCAGTAGTCGGGCGTCGTGCAATTACCGCTACGGGCTGTCGGCCCAAGAGGGCGCCCCCAGTGATCCCGACCCTTCTCCCTCCGTCTCCTCTATCAAAGTGGAACGATTCGACGGTTACTCGTAGTGTTGTGAACGAACTTTAATTCGTTTGGTCATGGCTTATTTGTTTTATCATTTTCTTTTGGTTTGCCCTGGTTTTGTTTTTGTAGTGAAGCTGCTTTTTTAATTTTTTATTAGAAAGTAGAATTAGTGTTTGTTTTGTTTTGTATTTCTTAGATTGCCCCGCACTCCTGAAACTGAAAGCGCCCACCTGGACTCAGGCTCAGCTGAAGGAAGCTATACACGCGGTAGTAACGCAGAAGATGCGATTCACCCAGGCGTCGACGCGTTATGGCATTCCTAAGGGCACTCTCTATGATAATATTCTTGGCAAATCTAAACGTATGGTGGTGTTGGAGGAAGCAGGTCTCACGGCTATCGAGGAGAACGCAGTACTGGAGTTTTGTTGCGAAATCTCCATACAGCCGTACAACCGCAGAACCAAAAAGTCCCTGGCATCGATTCTGGCATTTGTAGAAAAGCTGAGGCGGGCCCGTGACCCAGAGTTCCAGTTCACTGGACTGGCTGGATTCCGGTGGTGGTGGGCGTTCTGCAAGAAGCATAGCATCGTGTCCCTTTACTTCGACCGCAGTGACGAATCTTAGGAATAGACTGAGAGATAGTAATTTTAGCATACTTCGGACCATTTTAACTGTCTGCTGAAACAAGGAATACCAGTGGTACTGAATTCAACAATCAAATATACTCTTTGACATAAAACCAAATTTAATGTAGATTACCTAACCTTAAGTCACTTATGTTGTCACTGTAATCTATTATTTGTAAAGAAACACTAATTACAAAAGGAAGTAATACGTTGGATTTAATTTCGTATTACTCATAACAATAACATGTTTTACCATAAAATTCACTTAGTCTTACGTTAAAAAGTGTTAAAATTGTTAAAACAGCCCTTCGACAGACAGCCCGTTTCGACGCTATGTCACGTCATCTTCAGTGTCTCTTGAACCACTGGTGATCTTGACTCTACGTTGTGCATTTGTCGATGGTAGGGGTGGGGGTGTGTTGTTCCTATGGTGGGGCTGGCTGTTTGTATGTTATGATGTATTATGACGTCAAATAATGTGTGCGTATTGAACTGCAATTGTGTGTTAAGTATATATTGTGGGTATGCTATTGTATTCTTATATATTTCGTACTGTTCTAGGATGTTTAATTGTGAACTTTTTGGTGTGATGTGTAAAATTTCCATATCTGTTTCTATATTATTGTAGTCATGATTATTGTTGATAATGTGGTCTGCATAATTTGATGTGATGCAGGGTTTGGTTATAGCTTTAATATGTTCATTATATCTTGTGTGAAAGGATCTTCCTGTCTGTCCTATGTAAAAATGTGGGCAACTATTGCATTTTAATTTGTAAACTCCAGTTGAATTATATTTATTTGAATGTTTAATGTGATTATTTAGGTATTTCTGTGTTCTGTTATTTGTTTTGTATGCTATCTTGTATTTTAGTTTTCTGAATGAATTGCAATTTTGTGAGTAAAATACCTAAATACCTAAATAATCACATTAAACATTCAAATAAATATAATTCAACTGAAGTTTACAAATTAAAATGCAATAGTTGCCCACATTTTTACATAGGACAGACAGGAAGATCCTTTCACACAAGATATAATGAACATATTAAAGCTATAACCAAACCCTACATCACATCAAATTATGCAGACCACATTATCAACAATAATCATGACTACAATAATATAGAAACAGATATGGAAATTTTACACATCACACCAAAAAGTTCACAGTTAAACATCCTAGAACAGTACGAAATATATAAGAATACAATAGCATACCCACAATATATACTTAACACACAATTGCAGTTCAATACACACACTTATTCGACATCATAATAGATCATAACACATAAACAGCCAGCCCCCACCATAGGAACAACACACCCCCACTCCTACCATCGACAACTGCACATCGCAGAGTCAAGATCACCAGTGGTTCAAGAGACACTGAATATGACGTGACATAGCGTCGAAACGGGCTGTCTGTCGAAGGTATATACCTTTTTTTTAACAATTTTAACACTTTTTAACATAAGACTAAGTAAATTTTATGGTTTTAACAAAGTGTGAACGAGAACTTTAATCAATGAACATGTTTTATGTTAATATTACAATAGGCCTAGTACAACTAATTGTAATCCTTATGTTAGAAGCTTTTTATATTAATGAATACCGGTACTGTCTTTCATATTTGTAATTTGTACAGGAAAAAGACGTGATTTTCGTTTATTGCTGTGGTGTAAAAGAAAATAATAAAAAAATATATTGTTACTGAAGTTTATTTAAATGATAAAATGTGATTATTCATTCAGATAATTTTCAGATGGCTTTTTTTTTCTTTCACTCATAAGATGATATTATTCCCAGATTTAGTCTTTCAGCTGTATGTAATTCATAGCAACTGGAAATAGATTTAGCTGGGAAATATTCCTTGTTTCAGTACACAGTGCTCTTCATACATCAGTATCAGCTGTGCATTAATGTGCTCAAGGCTAGCCGGGTGTTGTACCTTCATTGTGTTTTGAAGTTAACTTCAAATCCTATGCTTGAGATCCAGTTGAGTGTAAAGTTTGAATGTGATCATGTTGTCAGGGGTGATTTTTAAGTGAGATGACTTTACTTAATTTATTGTGATTAAGTAAAAAATGATTTCTTGTTTATTATTAAATATTTTATTAATGTCTGAGAGTACAAGTAAAGTATATTAAACTGTGACTTTAAGGTTGGTAAATTACTGTATTATTTCAGCCACAATTAATAAGTATCGAAGTGACCACATTTCATTTTTCATAACTCTTATTGTGATACTAATTGCTGTTCTTCTTGCGTCGTATTACTGCACTGATTCATGGAGTGAAATAAAGATTATAGTGGACAGATCTTTTGAGTGAATGTTGGGAGAGGATATTTTTGTAGTTCAATGAAATAAGTTTTAGGAAACATTTTTCTTTATATATATTTTTCTTGTTGGCTCATAATTTTATATGTTTTGGTGCGATGACATATAGTAAGTAGTAATCATGAGGGAACGCATTTTTATTGGATGCAATGTAATTTAAAGCATAGAAGATTTTTTGCAATCTCAATAAGAATTTTTAAATGTACCCTACAAAAAGCGTTAATGAAAATGATCATGGGAAGATTTTAAAGATATATGTTGGCAGTGATCATGTCGAAATAAAGTAGTATGTGCCATAGGTTAAACTTGGCATGAAATTGCCATAAAGTGTGATAGTTCATTTTCAAATTTGAATATTAGTAATTTTATAGCATATTATATCAAACTTTCATCAAGCACACAATAGCAGCACTTGTCTTCATGTACCGTTTCATGGAATTGACTTTCTATAAGAATATTCACTCCACATTGAATGATTCTCTTTCATATTTAAATTAAAATAATTCTAAAACTTTTTTATAAAGTAGAATAATTGTCATTGTCAGTTGCATTTTAAATATATAAATATAAATGTTAACTTCTCCATTTTACTGATTGTAAATATTTCACTTCCGTTTTTGGACTAATTAATCTGAATTGCAGAAAACTTTATATATTCTGCAGAGGCAAGTAAATAGTTATGAAATATTTCAATTTTTTATAATAAGTGATACATAATTTGTATCATTTTTATCTGTTAAACATGATAAGTGATTAAAAACGACTTACAACATTTATTAATGATATATGAGGATCAAGATGAACTTATAGGCTATTCAGAAAAGCTGTTTTGTTTGTCTAACGTCACTAGTTACAAGTTTATTTGTTTAATATATACTCAAATCCTGATATTTCTTCGACTTTTTTTATAACCTAGATATAAGTTTTCCCTTTATTCCGTGGTCATGGAGGCTTTTTGCACATGTATAATTAAATCCTTAATTATAAATGCAATAGAATGACGAGAAACAGCATAATATACTCTAAATAATTCCAATTTATTTTAAAGTTCTTGTTGATGCTTAGAGTTCAAAAAAGATTAGGCCTATATTAACGAATTGTTCAGACATTGTTATGTTCATTGAGAAATTTAGAAAACAATAGATTTATGTAACTTAAATGTGAATTACGAGTCATATAATTATAGATGAAACTTGTTTGGTGGATATTTGTAGTCCCTAAAGTTACATTCATATGAACCAACGAACTATTTCGAGATGTCTTCAAGTGAACGATACAAATCTATTCGGATTAATTTACTTGGTTTTCATTTTCCCAGTTGCCAAAATTTGTAGTTAATAAAGGTAATGTGTAGTACTGATTGTGACAACACAGTATCGATTATATTGCCTATTGGTGCCTTTAGATTGTGCACATTTACAGTAAATGTTTTGTGGTCTACTTAATGCAGTACTATATTCCTAGCGTCATAATTTAAAAATAAATGGAATAAGAAATAGTAAACTCCGATAATTAAGAGGGAAACATTTTGTTATGATATATCATGTTTTAACTGTATGAGTGCAATAAAGATTCAGAAGTCTCTTCCTTAGCCAATAAATTTTTATTTATTTATTTCGAACAATAATGAATCTTTAAATATCTTCTTTTTCTTTCGAAGTGTCACAAAATTGTTTTGTTTACTTATTATTCTTTATGAATCGATTAGTAGGCCGATCTATCGAACCCTTATTTAGGGCGGCTTTTGTTCCTACAAATTTTCTTCTTTCTTCATGTGTTTCTTTAAAGATATTTGTCTGTTTCATTTAAAACACTAAGAAAGCTTTTAAAAGGAAAGAGAATTATTTGTTTTGACAGTACAAGAAATAATTTGTATTGTATCTTTTCACGTACGAGAAAACTTTAATTTACCTCAGACTCATGGCCTCTTCGCCTCTCTAAAATTGGAGTGAATTGGAGTGAACGTTTTCAAAAAAGAGAGTAGAAGTAATACATTGCCACAATCTTTCTTTGTTTATGATCATACAAACAACATGAGTTAATCAGCATCACTATGTTACAATAAATTCTCATTCATTTCTTATTTTGCTTCTTCCTGTCTATTATCATAACAATCGAAGACAGCAGCAACAGTTATAAAATAAAAACAAAAACGTATTTGTTAGTAAAGTTGTGCAATTATTTTGTAAACGTCAAAATTACTAATATAAGTGTAAAATAAAATATGTTAATATTAAAAGTATATTCTCGAATCCATTTTTGTTTCGAAGAACAGCTGAAAAAAAAAATCATTAGCAATAATGGAAGCGTATTTTTGTAGTTTAAATATGCTACGTTAATTTGTTAGCAACACACGAGTGTCACTCCTGAAGAAATGAACAACAGTTAAAAGAAAAATTCAGTTTTTATCCTACAGCTTTGCTATTTTTACAAAATATAGGTACATTCTTCAGGAACACAATGTCACTTTTCCACATAATCCCCGTCTCTTTCAATTGCCGTACACCACCTTGGAATTGGCCTGTATACCCGCACGGTAAGTCTGAACCAATACATTTGAGCCACTGTTTAGCATCGTTCATGAGGGAGTCATCATCTTCAAACTACATTCCGTGAAGAGATTTCCTCATTTTACCAAAGAGTTAGCAATCCCATGGTGCCAGATCAGGGTTGTAAGGGGGGTTTTCAACTTTGTCCATCGAAGTTTTCTGATCTCGTCAGTGGTTTTGGGATTGACATGTGGCCAAGCTTTGTCGAGCAGCAGCAAAACATCCTGCGTCTACTGATGTAGTCGAAAGCGATGCAGTCGAGTTTGAATTTTCTTTAGAGTTGTCACATACACGTCAGAATTAATGGTTGTTCCGTGTGGCATGATGTCTACAAGCAAGAGTCCTTCTGATTAGAGAAACACAATAGCCATAACTTTTCTTGTCGTAGACGCAGTTTTGAGTTTCTTCTTCTTGGGTGAGTTCGGATGATGCCACTTTATTGTTTCTCTCTTTGTCTCCGGTTCAAAATGGTGCAGCCATGTGCCATCTCTCGTCACAATTATTGCAAGAAAGTTATCTTCACCATACTTATATTGTTCCACAAGTTTGCTGGAAACTGTTTTTCGGGTTTCTTTGTGGGCTTCTGTCAACATTCTCAGAATCCACCTGGCACAAATCGTTCTCGACCTCAACTGTTTCAATATTCTGCATACACGTGCTTCCCTATTCCAACTTGTAGTGACAATTCTTTTACTGTTACGCGTTTGTCGGCCAAAACCATGATGTTCACGTGCTGCCCATTGTAGTGTACAGTCTGCCACTGCGAGGAGAATCCCGAATATTGGCGTGTCCTCTTTCACCAGATAATCTGCTTGCCCATCAACAAGCTGTACTGCAATCGACAGCAGCATTTCCATATACTGTACCTTTTTTCAACATCTTATGAATGTTCTCACAACATAGGAACTCTATAACAGCACGTTGCTTTTGAAGTATGTCAGGTGCAGCAGGCATCTTCAAGGAATTCTGTGACGGCGTCATTTGTGGAAATGGGTTGAATTAAATTTGAATACAAGGAGATAGGAATCTTCTATGAACTCCATACATTGCAAAGATGTAGAATAACAATTTAACTTAAAAAAATGTGTTTTTTTTTTTGGAGTGACCCTTAAATACAGTATCTATATTCAATACTCAAACTTCTAGGGATGATAAAAGAGACCAAAACAAACTTTTTTTGTTAAATGACCATGAGTCCGAAACAAATTATTGAATGACAAAACCAGAAACTGTACTGTAAGGAATAAAGAATACAGTTGTAACGTTACTTACGGCACTCATTTCTCAAAACCACTTCAATTTGTCCTCATTTACAAAAACTGTTAAAAAGTGCTACCTTCTGCATCAATACAAACTCTGCAACGACGTGTCATGGCCTGTCGTATACGTTCAGAGGCTCCAGGGATGTGCTGTAGGGCGTCAGCAGCTGCTAGCACCCAAACGACGAGCTCTTCCTCCGATTCAATTGGAATCTCATATACCAGGCTTTTCAAGTGAGGTCGGGAGAACAAGCAGGCCATCCAATGGGTCCACCGCGACCAATCCACTTTACTTTTGTGTGTGGGGGCACTTGAAGAGCTTGGTGTACGAGACTCCAACTGAATCGGAGGAAAAGCTCGTCGCTCGGGTGCTTGCAGCTGCTGACGCTCTACAAACATGCCTGGAATCTTTGAAAGTGTACGACAGACAATGACACTTCGTTGCAGAGTTTGTATTGACGCAGGAGACTGCACATTTGAACAGTTTTTATAAATGAATACAAATTTAAATGTTTTTGAGGAATGAGTGTCATAAGTAACGTTACTATAATTAATCAGTCGGAGCTAAAAGGAACTAAGTCACTTTTCACAACTTTTCAGGAGAAGCAAAAAACATTCCACTAATAACACAAATATTACATTTTTATGTTAGAGAAGACAAAAGAATATTTAAAAGTCCTAGTTCCTTCTTCCATCATTCGATGCGCATGACATCCGTTGTTCAAATTTTTGCATAACCAAAAACTGCATATTTTGACTTAGTTCCTTTTAGCTCCGACCGATTCAATTGTATTCTTTATTCCTTACAGTACAGTTTCTGGTTTTATCATTTAACAATTGGTTTTCGACCCATGGTCATTTAACAAAAAGAGTTTTGGTCTCTTTTATCATCCCTAGAAGTTTGAGTATTGAATTTAGATACACCCTGTATTAAACCATGAAAGAAAACTCCCTATACATACTACAGCCCCTTTCATACAACGGCTCTTGCTAACAATTCGTCCTTTAGGAAATTAAGTGTCCATTGGGTAACCATTTTCTTATCCGTATGTCCATTCCCCTCAGAATCATTAAGAATGTGGCTGAATTGTATAAAAAATAAAATGTGGTTACTTTCCACGCGTTTATGAATGTATTGTAGAAATAATACGTTTTAAGGGCTTCTTTCACATTGAATGAAATCTAATTGAAAAAGTGGAGAAAGTATGTTTAAAATACTTGTTAATTTTTGGTTTTCTCACTGGATCTTAGGCTAGAAACTCCTTGCAGAAAGCTAGCTGAGTTACTACTGCTTCATTTTGTTTTATCCTGCATTGCGTAAATCATAAGATTCTTTATTCTCAGGAAAAAGAAAATATAATTTGATTGCATGTATGTTTGTGTTAGTGTCCACTTTTATTATAATTTCTGTAGTGTAACATGATTGATGTAATTATTATTATTATTATTATTATTATTATTATTATTATTATTACAGTTATACTTATTATAATTTCATTACTGTGTTACTGTAGTTATTTTTATTATTTTGTGTGCATAATACGGCTTTTGCCTGTGTGTGTGTTTAATTCCTTTTTGAATCTGTTTTATGTTTTTGTTCCCTCCTTCTCCTCAACTAATATGTGCTTAGCATGCACATTGCACACTAGCTACAATCTCATACGATGCATATAAAACTGCATAAGACTACAGATTATAATATACTCTTTTTAAAAATAACTTGGCTATCCTGTTGTTGAAGCAAATTTATTAGTAAATATTGTAGAAATTAAGATATTGAGGGAGCTACAGTATTGAATTTTCGAATTTAAGGGTATCTGCACGTGAACGATCACAAATATTATCAGAAAATTTAGGCTCTAAATTTCTAAAATTTTATAAGAAAATGAACTCACAATTGGACAAAAATTACAACGTACCACAACAAGTCTTATTAGAACTTAAATACCCGATAAAAGTATAAAAAAAGGTTACTAATAATATTTTGCAAACCAGTTTCATCAGAATATGAAAAAAAAAAAAAACAAACAAAAAAATCTGCAGTTACATCATTTGGTAACCATAACATTGTAATGATCTCTCTGACATCTTTAATATTTTTCCTGCATGTAATAAACACTTATTTCTGAAAAGTAGACTACTCTCAGACATGTAGAGTTGTTTATTTTAACACAATGAATTTTTTATTTGTCGTTTATAAGATATATTAAAATTTACATAAAGTTTTGTGACCTAATTTTTCTATTTTCAAAGAAATGGGAATTATTGTAGTCTACCTTTTGCATAAATGCATGTTAAATCAGTGTACAAAATTTTAGAATTCTGTCTCTAATGGTTGTGGAGTTATAAAATAATATGTGTGAAAATGTTCAAATTTTGGAAAATTTAATTTAACACCTTTACTCCCACTGTTCCCAAATGGGAACATGCTTTATTTACGGCGTAAATGATTTGAGAGGACCAATAATCATCTTATTTCGTTTCTTATGTGTCAATAAGTAGTAATATAAGAAACACCAACATTTTTAATAAAAAATAATTTGAGCATAAATGGGTTAATATCAATTCTGAAATATTTATATTCCAATCATTTAAAGTGTCTTGGGATCAAATGGGTTAAAGTAAAAAGTGAATTCTGAAAAATATTATTAATAACCATTTCTTTACTTTTATCAGATATTTAAGTTCTAATAAGTCTTGTTGTGGTACCTTGTAATTTTTGTTTAATTGTGAGGTCATTTCCTTATACAATTTTAGAAATTTAGTGCCTGCATTTTCTGATAATATTTGTCGGCGATCACGTACATATACCCTTAAGTGATGTAAATATATCAGCTAAGGCTTTTACATAGTCTTCATTCAGTTGGACGTTTGGGTTTGCCAAGTGTTATACTTTGGAAGAAATATCTGAAATCTTGGAGGAATATATAGCTTCCATAATAAAGACTAAGACAAGACTACTGTAAACATGAAGGCTGTGCATTCCTTTGTACTTGTGGATATTTCTGCTGACTCATTATATAAAACCAGTTACATCACATTTGTAGTTAAAGATATCAAATGTTGTTTCCTTTATTTCTTTCCATTTACGCAGGATACTTAGAATAAGAACTTCATACGTATTTGGGTTAACACTTTATGCATGGAGCATCTCTCGTGCCTCGCTTCAAGCACCAGGATTTGGAAGTAAACTGCAACCCAGATACTTTTTAATAACTTCCTCTGCTCAATGAATGTATAAATGTATAGATTATGAACTTTATGGAAATTTTAATGTCTTCCATAATTATATTTAGTTAAATTTTTATATAGTTTTAAAATGATATAACATGAACTGTCAGAAGTGAATGTGTGATGCTAAGGGCTTGAACTGCTACTAATGGACTCAATTCATTGGCATAGGATGTTTATGGAGAATTACAGATAGTGTAACAAATACAAAATTGTTATAGAAGTGAACAAAGGATAATGTAACCTTTTATTTTATCATGCTACATTTTGATATTTGTTGCACAGAATCGTATATTTATGACTAAATATGAAATGTTATATGAAGTTTTGTTTAGAAGTTCAGTTGCTTTATGTACATAAATGACTAATTGTAAAGACTGTTGAGAATGTGGTGACATTCTGCTAAGTTGTAGTACCCTCACGAATAAACATTACATTACAGGTCATGTCATGGTCTTTTTAAAACGTTCATTTGTGCAGAAGAAGAGACTGAACATTAAAACTTATCCTAAATTCGTTTGAATGTATTCTGGGTATGTATGATGATGATTGATTCATAAGTAAGGCATACATTTCTAACATGACTGAAAAACCCCTGCAAAAAACCGAATATTGTTTTTTTTTTTTGTGAATTATAATATAGTTAATAAAATTTTAGTAAATATCAGAAAACTGTGTGGGGGTGAGAAATAAAACGCTGTTGTAGAAAAGAGAATATGTAAATGGTTTGTGAAATTCTGTAGTTATGGAGCTGTTAATAGAAACACTTGAAGCAACTGACTTACATAGTACCATAATAATAGATTGAACTTCAAGGAAGAAGCTACCTTGTGGTCTAACTCATTTTAATGACAGAATGAAGAACAGTAAAACATAGACTATGAAGATTGTTAGACATAGCTTCAATAGTAGATTTTTCACTAAGTTTAATAGATTTACAATTTACCTCACATTAGCCTATATATATTTTAATAGTATCAAAGTAAGTATTGCGTTGAGATCATAAACTCTGCTGGAATAAGCAGCTTCATCACTGTATGTTCTCACAAGCCATCAGAAGAAACAACTTTTATTTTAGCGGTTCCTGACAATTCGTCACAGAAAATTGGTAACAGGTACAATTCGTCACATTCAATTTGTCATGGGTACAATTCGTCACAGCTAGACAATTCGTCATAATACGACTTCTGCTATAAAGTTTAGCTCGTCAATGGTTCTTGGTTCAGGAGATAAGTGCTCCTGCCTTGTTCGGAGTTCTTTTAACAGCTGATGCTTTCTTTGGTAGTTTCATATTAACTTCACTTGTAATCCGGTCCAACTCATTTTGAACAATGGCAAACATTGGTTCTCGAGAAATCCCCACCTTACCTTCATGTTCTGGATCAGCTTATTTGCTTACTTCTAAGTTTGTCGTGGCCTCTTTCAGATTTTATAAAACGGATTTCATCCGCCATAGTTCCAAATGAATATGTACTCAATGACTAATATTTAAATACAACATACAAATTTATGTATATTTTCTTGGGGTCAGTAGTACCGAAATGTCCCTGTGACCAGTATTAACATGTCGCTAGTTGTACACTGTTACGAATTTTAATTATATGACGAATTGTTTCTTTGACCAATTTCTTGTGACGAGTTGTCCCCAACCCTTATTTTAGTACCAAGATATTGAAACATCCCGAGCACATAGTATTCTTCTTTCGTCATCTTTTTCAGCAAGAATAAAATTGTGTGCCTTACTTTATGAGCATTCATGTTCTTGAATTAGTCTTTTACTTGTGTTTATTTTTTTACTTACATTTTTCTTTGCTATTAAGTTCCTTGAATTAAAAGAAGACAAGTTTTAAAAATCTACAACCTTGTTTAACTAGTATTTTGGTGTAACATGTGTGATCCTTTGGCTATTTCTGAAAATTATAATTGTACACGTATCAAAAAGTGTGGTATTTTATTTTCTTCTGTCACATATTGCATTGCTTTATGGGCGTAGATATCATTGATCATTATTACGTGCTATATTAACAAATGATCTTCATTCTCTTTCAATATTGGAATGGTAAATTGTCAGTGGCAACATTTAATTCTCGCCAAACAATCCTTGAAAGGATTGTCTTAACTGTTATATATTAAAATGCTAAAATATGTGATGATAATAAGTAATAAAAGTAGTTGGTAATTACCGCATTTGAGAAACATGTTGCCTGATATCGTATTTTACCCATTGCTGTCATGGCCTGTAATGCAATATTGTGGAACAGAGTTTCTAACTTTATTTTCAATTATTTTGTAAGTTACTGTTACTGTCTAGGGATTCATAGATTGTGCTGTGGGCTAATATGAGCATGATGTTGACTTAGTAGTTTATCATTTCCATGACATGGCGTCTAGCAATATTTACTTTCACGTTTACTTATTTGCTGTATATGTTCTGAATTTCATTCCATTCCAAAGTTAATATGTCTAATTTCATTTTTATATTGTGATTGTGAAGTTAATATCATTACAAATAAATTGCTCTAAAAGTTACTGCTTATTATAAGATATTACTGTTTCAATTTCTTAGAAACCCATTAACTGACATTCACCTGTTTTCAGATAACATAACAAATAGGACAATTGGTACTCTTCATATAAGATGCATGCTTGTTATGTTATTTTGTGTGTCAGTGGCGGTTCATTTTATTTTTTTATTAGAGGTGTTGTTTCTCACCTTCTTTAATTAATTTATAATCATTCAGATGTACAAATAATCTCTGTGTTCATTGAAGATTTACGTGAAATCGCTAAAATTAAATATTTTCGAAGTTGTTTTATTCTTTTTTAATCTAATATTGTGTGTGCATAGATACGAGAACAAGAAGAAAGATAACATGAAATAGTTGACATAGTATGTTAAAATAATTGCAAATACACAATATGAGACATGACCGATGCTAGAAAGAAATGAAAAGTAAAAACAAAAACAATACTTTTCTTGATTAATTAGATCAAGTCTTCATCTATTTCTAAACCATAGTTCCCTGTTCTGATTCTCAACTGATCCATTCATATTTTGAGTGGCCTTCCTTGGTCCTAAATAGAAGGAATTTATTATATTTTAAACTAGCCGTACCCGTGCGCTCCGCTGCACCCGTTAGAAATAAATATAAAGTAATTACATAATTAAAATAGGACATTCCAGGGAACATTCGTGTTTGATAGAAGGATAAATCGTTTATTATCTTACTTAAATTGTATTAAAAAAATTAAAATGCTACCATTTTGATCCAGAGACCACTCATTTGGTCATAAAAATTATTTTAGGAAATACAGGAAACGAATAACTATCAAGTTTTCTGTGCATAAGAAGCTATTTTAATCTTACCTGTCCTCGATTCACTCAGAAGTTACTGTAATAACATTATAGCATTATGTCCATCTAGAGAAACTACACTTTCCAATGGTGAATTAATAATTAATTATATAAAAATCGATTAATTTAGCTTCCGATATTACTTCATACAAACACAGAAACATTCTCTGTAGGCTACCGTATATTTCGTAGCTTTCGATTGTTGATGTCCAAGGCCCCTTATAGACGAAGTCATTTGTTTTTTATTTCATTACACCGCCTTAGATGGCGTTGTTATTGTAATTTTGAAACTCATTTATCTCATTAAATATCAGTCCTATAAAAATTTTGCATGGGATAAAACTTATCGGAAATTATTTTTAAAGAAACTTTTGTTATGTAATATTTTTCATGAAAATTAATAATAAGGGAGATATTTCGATTTATTTCATTCAAGCCCCCTTATAACTCCCCTTTTAAATAAAATATTTTGAATGCCATATAGCCTAAACTCTAAGTTACAACGAACTTAATTTATATTTCAATTTTCATATAAATCGGTTCAGCCATTATTATGTGAAAAGGTAACAAACATCCAGACAGACAGACATACATACAAACAAAAATTTCGAAAAAGCGATTTTCGGTTTCAGGGCGGTTAATTATATATGTTAGGACCAATTATTTTTGGAAAATCGAAAATTACCAGAAAAATTTCGGCTACAGATTTATTTTTAGTATAGATTATAAATGAAATATTCCAATGCTACCAAAATTATAGCGTACGGGTATTTTATTACATGCTTTAACAACCTATACATTATTGTTAAATTGAAGTAGTAACTTTGCTTCATGCGAAAGATTTGAACAGAAAGTAGGACAAAGTGACAATTTTCTAGAACAGTTTCATCTTCTCCATTTGTTTTCGCTTCTTAAGAAAAATCTTAATATATCTTTCTTGCTAAAAAGTAATTTTGAATAATATATAAAATTGGTGTAGATTGAAAGGGAAGACAGCTATTAAGTAATCTTTGCATGAAACAAGGAGTTAAAGTTAGGATAGGGGAAGAAATGTCAGAAGGAAGTGAAATAGGGAGAGGAATACGACAGATGCTCCTTATCATCTACTTTGTTCAACATCTACTTGAAGGATTTAATGAAGAACTGTTTTCAGAACATGGGAGGCGTGATAGTAGGAGGAAGAAGAATAAAATCGATAAAATTTGCTGATGATATGGCGTTGTTGGTAGAAAAGGAGATGATACTAAGGGATATGTTATTGGATCTAAATGACAGCTGTGAGCAGTATGGGCTGAAGATAAATGCAAACAAGACTAAGACTATGGTTATCGGATGAAAAATAAAGAAGGTAAACTTGCGAATTCTAAATGAGGCAGTAGAGCAAGTGGACAGCTTCAAATATTTGGGATTTACTATAAGCAGTAACATGAGCTGCTGCCAGGAAGTCAAAAGAAGGATAGTAACGGCAAAGGAAGCTTTTAGTAGAAAAAGGAGCATCTTCTGCGGATCTCTGGAGAAAGAACTAAGAAAGAGACTAGTAAAGTGCTTTGTGTGGAGTGTGGCATTGTATGGGGCAGAAACACGGACATCACGACGAAGTGAAGAGAAACGACTAGAATCATTTGAAATGTGGATATGGAGAAGATTGGAGCGTGTGAAATGGACAGACAGAATAAGAAATGAAGCTGTGTTGGAAAGAGTAGGTGAAGAAAGAATGATGCTGAAACTGATCAGGAAGAGAAAAAGGTATTGACCGGGTCACTGGCAGAAAATAAACTGCCTACTGAAGGAAGGAATGGTGAACGGGAGAAGAGTTCGGGGCAGAAGAAGATATCAGATGATAGATAACATTAAGATATATGGATCATATGCAGAGACGAAGAAGATGGAAAATAGGAAAGATTAGAGAATGCTGGGTTTGCAATGAAGAGCCTGCCCTTGGTCAGAAAACTATGAATGAATGAATGAATAAGGCATGGCATTGAACGTTATCGTATAACGATTTAGTGGAACTTCTGTCTCCGTTTTTAATTGATTATTTAACTACACTCATGAATTACAAGGTTATCTATTGTCGAAGGGATGGATGATAGTTATGTTGAGATGAGTAGTTGGATGGTATTACCAGACATTTGCCTTGTAGTTGGGAAATCTCTTGGGTGGGGGGGGGGGGACAGATAACCAGGCAAAGTGGCATTAGAACACCCACAAAAGTTCAACCTTGGATCGTGAGTTTCACACTGATGGCTCGAGACTTATGTCGTTAAGTAAATGCGCAGAAATAATACATTGCTCCTATATTCATTTTGTTTATGAATTATTTTATACAGACATTCGAGACAGACTTTATGCGCCTAAAATATTCATGAATATCGAAGTTAGAAATTATAAAAAAAATAATAATAAATAAATCGCTGAAGTTTTACAATAAATCGGCATGAGATCTACCGTGCCGTTCCGTGCAGGACCAAGTCCGCGGGAGTTTGCGGTAGTTCCATTCATACTTTGCATATACAAATCTGTGACAGGTTAGATTTGGTTAGTTTAGGCTTTTATTATGCCTCGCATATACAAAACTGTGAAGGTTAGGTTTGGTTAGATTAGTCTTTTATTATGCCTTGTATATAAGATCAATGACTAATCATAGCTCGAAAATAGTATAAGCCAACGTATTCTTAACGTCATCGCCGGCTCGGCACGGAACGGTGTCTAGTCGCCGGCCTTGTCGACTGGAAGCCTGGCCCTACCTGAACTAGACCCGAAACTCGATATTAGGTTCGTTCCAACAACAGTCAGGAACCGTCCGTAACTATCATGAGTATGCACAGTACAGAAAAAGCGTTCCAAAATCCGAACCAGTTCTGAACCGGAAACATGTACTGCAGTCGGGCGTTCTAACAAGCTTTTCACATGGGTCCGAAACGGTTAGAAGCAGTCCGCGGATTGAGGCATGTACGGCGGAGTACGCGTCTCGCGCATGCGCATAAGCTCACCAACGTCTCCTGGATACTGAAGAAAGACATGATCGACTGTTCACATCAATGAGGTTAAGATGAAAAGTGACAGTGCA
This sequence comes from Periplaneta americana, assembly GCA_025594305.2. NCBI lineage: Eukaryota > Metazoa > Arthropoda > Insecta > Blattodea > Blattidae > Periplaneta > Periplaneta americana. Next base: position 25,470,527 of record JAJSOF020000001.1, read on the forward strand.
GACGAATAATAAAACTAGAGATTTAATTTAAATTTTCGCCAAAAAGAAAGGGAATAAAAATTATTTGGGTATTTAAATAGTTAATTACAATTTCAACATGCAGCTTTGATTAAAATTATAATAAATAACGTACCTGTACATAAATTAATAATTAAAAAAAGAACTATTTTTAGATGAGAATACCCCAGTACAGGACATTGAATTAGCGGAATTCTTGCCTTCCATATTTTTTGTCATCCTTTTTATAAAAAATGATCGAAATTCTATTTTCTGCAATTAGAATTAGCTGCGAAAGGATAATAATAAGCAGCCCGTTCTTAGCAAAGATGATCACAGTTATAGCATCTCTGGATTTAGTACATAACGATCCGCGAAAGCGTTCCAACAGCGCACAGTCACCGTCTACTATATACAGTCGCGAAGCTCAATATGTAGTAAAAATGCAAACATGGGTAGTTGCCCACCACTAGGATCGCTACTATCGCCTTATCATCACAGATATCTCCTAGCAGATGAAAAAATATGTTACACTTTCGTTTTCGTGTTCTTTTGGAAAAATTAGCACCTTCCTTCCATTATTGAAATATTAAATGAAGTTCATTTATTATTTTAATGAAGTATATTAAATTCCACCATAAACTCGAAGATACCTGCAAGAAATAGGTTAATATTATTTTTGTTTGTGCAAAACGAACTGAAATTTACTATAATCGCTTCACTCGTTCAAGATTATAGCGATAATGAACTATGAAACCAATAAATATTAATTTGCATTTCCCTTTACAACAATAATATAATAACAATAATAATGGAAATATGAATTAATGGGAGTAACTTACGTGTACCGGTACTTGTAGTGTAGGCTTACGTAGTTAACAAAGTGGGATGAGGTTAAGCAATAATAATCACACCAGAATTGGAAATAAAACGTGATCAATAAATTTTATTGTAACAGACTTACTTTTTCTACGTCTCTAGTAAAGTAACAAATAAAAATAACAACAATATTAACAGCTATAATTAAAAATATATCCTTTGAAAAAAAAGTAGGCCTAAGTTGTCTGAAAATGTACAATTATTCAAGGAATCAGCTGATACAGACGTAGAATTAGTGCAAAGCTTTTGTTTCTCAGCTGCAGGTAATAACAGAACAGGTTTATTTGAAACATCAAATAAAGTTCGAACTGTATTCCAGATTAATTTATTTTTGTTTTCATTCATAAATTGTGTGTTTCGAAATGAAGAGAGCAAAACTTTATATTATTATAAAGATATGCCTCATTCTTTGTCATTAGATCTTCCCTCCTGTTGTTTATTAACCACTTTTTGCATCTAGAAGTAAAATAAGAAATAGATGTTAGGATTTTTCTTCACGAGCATCAATGCGAAATACGCAACGACCTAGCACTCGATGAAAATGCGACTCAGTCCACTCGAAATCCAAAGTCGACCGTGGATAGTCTATTGTTTCTAGTTGCTAACCGCTTGGAGCGCTTTATCGCGAGATTTGCAAAAAATCACCTCAAGCTTCGCGACTGTATATAGTAGACTGTAGTACAGTCCAGTTTCAATCCCATAGCAGATGCTCAACTAGCACATGCGCATAAGATGGTACAGGAACCGTACATGAACTGATCCATGAACCGCTTGTTGGAACTAACCTATTATCACCCGAGCCCGACCTCAAACCCGAGATTAACTTAGAAAGACCCGGAGAAGTACAGAATCGAAATAGTGAGTTTAGACACGAGCTACTTATTTATTTTGCTATTGGCAGCAGACTAGCAGAAGCCAGGAGCCACAGGGATCGGGAACAGTGATTGTCACTCCAGCAGAATCTCTCAGGTAAAAGAAATAATAATCGATGCCCCGTGTCTATAACAGAGCAGAGACGAGACAAATCCTGTTACGAAATGCAAAGTCGAACTAACGGTACCGGCCCGGTAGTGTAATGTAGATAGGCGCCGGTTGAACATCTAATTGTGTATGCATTAAAATCTTCGTGTTATTTTTTTAATTAATATATTATTAAGAGAAAAAATTATTTGCGTTTTTTTAAGACCTAGGCCCGAACCCGACAAGCATAAATAATTTCAACTCAAGCCCAGCCCGACCCAAGCCTGTGCAGATCTCTATTATGAACTTGTTCCAAATAAAGTATTACGTTTCTCTCTCCCTAGTATAGATCGTTATAGAATGTGAAACTATTAATTAACATTGAAGACTGAGTGGAAAATTACAGCGATATGAAAGTTAGTGCTGAAAAAGCTGTGTAGAGACTAAATAATGATATTAGGTTGATGCATTAGGCCGGGTGGACACAGAATCAGACGCGGCGCGACGGTCGCGAGCAGACACGAGGAGATACGGAGAGACAACATCGAAGGACTGTTAGAAGTTCGTCGCGAGGAGACTGATGCTGCAGTGTACTGCGCATGCGTTAGTAGTGGCTATGATTACACGCTTTCACTATCTACAAATACTATATTGTTGTGTAGTGCACGTTTTTCATAATGGAGCTCGATGCGGATAAATTAATTGTTTTAGTACAGGAAACATACGTTCTATAAAATCTTTGAAACAATATCACGACAATAATATGGTTTCTAAAAATATGTGAGAAATTGCAAATGAGATGAAAGCACCAGGTGAATAATAATAATATTGCTAATAATTTGTAGTAGGCCTACTTCTGTGCTCTATATTATCACTCATTATTTATTTAATATATTATTTTTCTTTATTGTGAGTGATAAATATACAAAATGACGTTTGTGCACTACATTAGTAGTATTTAATTTTAAGATTCATTCAATCATAGATTTTTAGGCGTATTAGGCATCCTTAGGAAATGATAACCAAATACAATAGAATTTCTCATATAGACAGTCTTCTTTCATTGACGCCATTTTCTAGCCTAGACCAGTTTTCCAAACCCACACAGCCAGCAAATCAGTTGTCGCGAGCAGACAGTTTTTGTGTGAACTCGGCCTAAGTTGTAGCGTTTTTGTTCATCACAACACTTTGTTGTTAGGAGATTGTTTATTGTTTGTCATTTGTTATTTACAGTGTTGTTTGTAAATACGCCTTGAATTTTGGGGATTTGAAGGAAATTTGTGCTGTTGTGGGCTGAAGAAGATGTATTAAGTGGAAAAAAAAAAAATACTTCCAACATATTCTTTGCGTTTAATAGAATAGCAAAGGCAGCGGAAATGACTCGAAACATTTTGTGCCGTGTAAGAGGAGAATGTCATCGCAGAAAGCACTGCAAGAAAATGTTTTTGTCGTTTCAACACAACACGCCGTACAAAAGTTAGTGTCCATCCATAGAAGATGATGTTATGCGTCTGGTTGGATAACGAAGGTGCTATCTACTGTGAATTGCTTCCCAGGAATGTAACTATAACTGGTGACATTTATTGCCAACAATCTTACGTCAGCAATTGAAGAAAAACGACAGGGAAATTGCACCAAGTGCTGCTGCAACACGATAATACACGCACGCATTCCGCTAATTTGACGAAAGCAATCATCCAGGAGTTTGGTTGGGAGGTGAATCCACATCCACCATATTCTCCCTATCTTGCGCTGTCAAGATTTTCACCCATTCCATTTTCTATCCAACAATCTTCAAAGGAGCTTTGGTAACAAAGACATTCTTATTATTAGCGCATTGAAACAAGCTCTTTTTATACTTCACGTAAGCTGTAATTGAATAGTAAAGTGTACAAAGATAACTTTTCTCAACTTCAGGTTATTAGCTCCTAATAGATCATTGTCCATTGTTCTGCTTACACATATTTTAATGGATAAAAATATGATTCTACTTTCCAATTCTGTAATTACCGTATGACATTTATCATTTATATGTAAGCCTAATGTCTTTTTATAACAAAATCAAGGCCACGAGGTTGATGCATTCATATCTTCTCATTATAAAATTGTATACTTTTCTAAATAAACCAGATTTTTAATCATTTTGTGAATGATATCTCTGTTTATGGGTTTTCTTGAAGTGTTATTCAAAAGACTACTTAATAAAATCGTTTAATATGAACCCAAATAATACGATTAATGTTCATTTTCTGAATTGCTTATAGAAGTCATTCTTTATAATCCCAAAAGTAAGATATTCTATATATTTTATAAATTGTACGATTAAATAAATACATATTATTAATTTTATATAAATTTACTTAAAAAGCTACACGTAATATATTGTAATCATTTTTAATATTGCTTTTTACGAAAATCGGCGAATAAAATTTATTTAAATGCTAAAGTATATGAGTTTATAACGATGCTCTGCAGAAATTTGTATATATACATAAGACCTTGCTTCAGTGATTCACTCAGGTGTAACTAATGTTTTTGCAACTACTGTTCTAAAACTGTAATTCTCTTAACAATAAGTGTCAAGGAGTCGTCCTTTTTTACCTGTCCAGTCTGAAGTTTAACCGACACACACACACACACACACACACACACACACACACATAATTAGCAACATGTCGATACTAACTTGTCCATCTTATAGTCAGTTTGACCTTCATAACACAAAACATCACGAAAAAAAATCGTCTTTACAGTTCTAGAAGTGCAGCGCCATTTTGTGTTTTTGTTTTGCAATGAAAGTTGTTGCCTTTTCCATAAAATTATTATGTTTCATTTGCATCATACGCAGATAAATTGACTTATAAATACTGAATATGAACAAAATCCGTTCAGGAGTTTAGAAGTAATGTTGCCCACTGATACAAGGAAAGACAGACAAATGGATAGACGGCATGTCCAAACCATTGTTTTTGTGTTGCGAAAATATGAAAATCGACATTTTGTACCATCAAAGTACGTATGATCCTCTATACTCTGTTTAATTAATAAGAAAGTAAAAATATCATGAACCGTCACTGCTGGAATGTAACAGATGTTGCTGAATGTTGATATATTAAAACTGCCAGAACTAAGAAAGAATAAAGTTATTTTATAAGGAAATAGCTTTCATCTCTGGCCTCTACAGAGTAATTCGTAATTACTGTTGAGGGATAGATATTATCTAAAAAAAAAGCATGTACTTAAAATATATATTATTTACTCAGTTAAACACTGAGGGAAAACTGATGTGTATCTAAAACTTTATATACAGGATGATTCAGGAAGAATAGTAAAATTTTAGGTGGTGTTAGTATGGACTACTCTGAGTAAATCCCATTTTCAATGGATGTGGAGAGACAGCTGTTTGAATTCTGCGCGTAACAAGCTTTACAAATAATGGTACGAAGGAATAACAAATGTTTATGTACTATTGACTACACACAAAAGAATAGTACATGTCGCTCCTCTGAGATTGTTCATAATAGGTGTAGAGAAACAGCTGATTGTAGTTAGCCTATACAGATCCAACACTCGCTCAAGTTTGAAACAGATGACAAGCCCTCAGCACTCTGAATAACATGTGACTGCATTTGTGTTCTTATGCTGTTGGGGATTACAAGTGTTTCACGTTCATTGGCCACCAAGGTCCCCAGACTTCATTCCTGTTAATTTTTATCTGTGGGGGTGGGCAAAAGGCGAAGTGTAGAAAAACAAAGTAAACACAAGAAACAAATTGGTTGCTTGCATTATGAATAGTGCTTCCCTCATAAAATAAGGACAAGACGACCTCTGAAGAGCAACACTTTCAGACGAGGCCACTTTTAGAAGCGCTGCCGCTTGTGAATAATGGATGTAAATGGAGGCCTTCAGACACAGCCACAACCACAGAATAGCCGCGCTGCAAACGTTCCGAGTGGTTGACTTCGCCATTGGTGGCGAGTGGCACTTCCCGTTGCGATACATAGAATTAAATTGTAGGTTTTCAGACCGAGTCAGCCAGGCCACTATTTTAGTGGCACGTCTGTGACGCTGCTAACGGACGACTGTTGGGCCACCTAGTCCTTACACCCCCACGACAGTATACATCCTATTGTGCCACGGTGTCTTTCTTAAGAATTTCATTGGTAATTCCTGCTAGAAGCTCTTGAAATGATTTCTTAAACATGCTATAATGCGAAAAAAAAAAAAAACTTTTTATCGTCCTGATGTAAATCAGCAAAGAAAGTATTAATTAATCTTCGATTCTATGTTTCCAAAACCAATCGATAGACCCAGACTACTTCTATTTTTATGTATGTTATTTCTCCGTATGAGCAAAGTTTCCAAAAGTATAGGCGTACCTATCTCCCTCTATGTCCATATTCACTATACTAAGGCCGTGTCTCAAAGCTATATTTTCAGCTGAAGTGAACTAGATTGTTGACTAAATAGCCGGATGTGACGTCAGAAGTTACGATCCAAAGCTACATAGTGCATAGCACTCAAGTCCGTAGTAGCTAGTAAATGAAAATGCTTGTTTGATTGCTGACTTGTTCACTAAACAAACATGGATACCTCATCAGCAATTGGGGTTATGAAATCTGAAAATGCTTTCAAAGTGAAATAATGTAAATATAGTGTAGAATAACACGTGAACTTTGAACACTGACATTGTTGATTGACAATGTTTTAAACATTATTGTAATATATTAAGCCCTTCACATAAACAAAAACTGGACACCCTTCAATTTAGTACTGCAATGATGTCATGGTTTTTAGAAAAATTTATGAAATCTGAAAATGCTAAATGTGTGTAAAAGTCACCTAGTTGTTATTAGAAGTGTGGACTTGAGCTTTGAACCGGCCTAAAAGCCAGGTTATGAACCGACTAAACCGTTCTGTTGCTCTCTTTCTGAGCTCTGTTGCCACATAGTGGCGCGAGATTCAAAGCGTTCAGTTTGTCACCGTTTGTTTAAAATAACTACTGTATGTAGTTCTCGATAACACTATCTACAATATTAGTAATTAAAATTACTGTTTTTAAGAAAGCACGAGCTAATGACGCTGGTACGAAATGCGACTCGTAATGCACGTGGTACTGCAAATGAACTGGGAAGTTTGGCTACACTGTCTCCGTGATTCCGTTGCCAGATTTTCGTTAGCAGACGACATTTTCACGTGAGGTCCAATGAAAAGCTCCGTTCTCCTTTTCCCCTCCAACTCCCCCACACTCAACGTGTCATCACTGCACAGGCTACCCCTCTAACCCGCACTTTCCTCCCGCCCTGCCAACTACTTCCTGTTTAGTCGGTTGATAACCTTGCTTTTAGTATATAAGACTGAAAAATTATTTACAAAAATGTAGTGTGTTAAACAGAGCCACTAACGCAACACTAAAGTGGTCTCGTCTGGTCAGAGAGTGGAAAATGCATTGGTGCCATTGGTGGAGTTTTTGAACAATTACATTGAACTACTGAAATGTATTGATTCCCTGTAAATAAGCAGTAAATATAATCATATAATCATTTGTCTTTCCTTCTTGCCATTTGTAATGCTTGTTATGCGTAACAAACAGCAGTATCTCCACACCCATTGAAAATTGGACAGCTGTTGTGAACTCGTTTACTTAAAATAGCTCATACTACTACCCACTAAAGTATTTGCTATTCCTCCTGAACCACTTGGTATAGAGGAGAGGGGATAAAGAAATTATAAAGAAGGAGTCTGAAGCTGTGGGTTTCAAAGATGAAGAAAGAAGGGGATTTTAGGGGACCTTGAAAGATAGACGTCATTACGGATAGAGGTATGGTATGATAAAACAGTTGTTTATGACAAAAGAGTATCTTATAGTTCTCAGGAGTATTTACCCTCTGCAACCTTACCAATAATACAGAAATTGCATTTATCTCAATCTTGTAAATTTTTTAAAACTTATAAGTAGTTAGGAATTATAGTTATCTATGCTCTGCCTATAGCCAGCTGGCCAACAATATTACAACTCTAGAAGTGTTGATTCATATATAGTATTAACTTCGACTTGAATTATGGGTGGTTACAGTACGTTTTTGTTCTAAAATTTTATTTGCTTATCTCAATGTAATTTGTATGAATGGGTATATGGAACAATAGAGTGTAGTTAAATTAATTTTGTTGCATGGTAATTAATTAAATAAACCTTACTGCCTTATTACGAGTTTCATGTTTGTAATTTTAATTAATTTGTTCATCCTACATTAATTTCTTCCCAGTATTATGCCTTCACTCATTCAGTATTGTAGAGTCCAACTTTAATCCCAGTCTTTATACGTTGACATCTGTAGAACTTGTTAGCACATACTGTATTCTCTTCTACCTGTGTTTAACCTTGTCGTAACTGTTTGTGTCTACTGTAACTCACCTTCTTACAATCCGATTAGTTCAGTTTGTACAGAAATAGTCTCTGCTGAGAATAGGTGACAGTGCTGTCCTCTAACTGCATTATTACTAGTCAGTGCTTGGACTTGCTAATTGCATTATTTTTTGTCAGTTTATTTACAAAAGTGCATGGACTTCCTCATATCCTAAGATGTCTGTCTTAGTGTTTCAGTTTTTATCGTGTTATCCCTATATTTCATAATAATACTTGAGTAAATAGATAAATACAATTGTACAATTTTGAAGAATGCTAAGAATTCTTCCAGTTGCTTAGAACCAAATACACAACATATCACCTATTACAGCTTGACTCACATTTCTAACCCAAATTTTGTAGCATATTGTGTTGAAATTTACTGTCTATTCGAACAATATTTTATTGTCTAATGAATGGTATTAATATGTATGTAACAATTTGAGCCCGGATGTTTGGCAAAATGCCTTTTTTACTAGGTGGAAGTAAATAATTATTTTCATAGATACAAATGTGATTTTGTTTTCCCATTTTAAGGTGTTTCTATTCAGTAATAAATGCTTTTTTGTCGATTTAAAGCATTATTTCTTGTTTATTTGCAATTTTATAATTAATTATAATGTAATGTGTATGAAATTAAAATATATGGAACAATGACTCACTTTACTAACAATAGTAAATAAAAATAATTTATTTCGGTGCTTAATCTGATAATAATAGTCCTTTAATACTATTGGTATAATATGAATAATGATCGACAATCCACAGTTACAAATATAATATTGTCATGTCTTCACGGTACCAACAATCACCTTTACAGGGGCGTCTCTACAATAAAAACTGCAGAGCTGCAGAACCGCCATTTAAATGGACATGAAAAAATTAAAAATATAAAACGTGATTTTATGTAATCTAGTTCATTGTTTCATTTATTTTTCAAATTCATTCCCCTTCGATTCGAGATTTTACTGTCTGTAGAAGCCTTGAACTGCTCGAGAATTTTAGCTGTAGTGTACTTTTCGGATCTGTGATCGGCAGCTGTTGAAGCTCAACGTAGGGCAGTCGGCAGCAGAAAACTGGTTTTCTTCACCGTCTCATAAGACTGCATTAGAGCTGCAACAGAAGCAGCTCTCTCCGAACATACAAAAAAGAACCGCCAACACCCTCATCTCTTTATGACCTGCGTTAGAACACACAGGCTTCTGGACTACTGTATATCATTACAGTTCCAGTGTGTTATAGTACTGTGGGTGGTGTGATGTGATTAGTCAGTGCGTCTAAGGAAATATTTTATATAAAAATGAATGAAATGAAAACCTAATCGACCAATCCTTTTCGAAATTAAAAGAGAAATTGCAGGTTAACTTAAGAAATTAGGACGTCCTACACAACATTTAAATATTGAAATTTCTGGAAAAATTCGAGGAAATCGTGTAGCCTACTAGTCATTTTAATACCGAAATGTGTAATGGAAACGGTTGGTTTTTTGCTGCGCTCAAGAAAACGCTTTCTCCCCGACCCGTGTATTCTGTTTAGAGGAGAAAATACATGGACAAACACCGGAGTGAAGGATTTAGTTAATTTGACTTAAAAATCTAGAAAAGCCTGTGGGGCACATCTCCACTACGTGACTAGTTGTACCAGGTGGGAGAGGTGTAGCGCACGGATGGCTGGAGTACAATTTCGGGTGCACAGTCAACTTCGAGAAGGGGCTGTAATTACACGCGTTATACCATTTAGATGCAATAAACGGCACACGTTTGCTAAATACACTATTTTTTCATGCAGAGCTGCCAACCTTTGTAACCGCTGGCCGCTACTGCACCTTTATAATTTTAAATATTAACCCCGTTCTCATAGAAGTTGTCACGTAGAATTTTCAATTGTGTCCTTTCATATTTTCAAATCTTACTGTTACAATTTTGTGCTACACGTGTTTATTATTATAGGAGAATGAAATTTGAGTCAGGAACAGTCAGTTATGGTCGGGTGACAAGGCATAAGATCGGTTAGCTAGAATGCCTAAATTCAGTAAACCATAGAAAAGGAAACTTCATAGTGAATTTGGTGCCCATGTGATTTCAACCGATGGAACAATTTTGTTATGTAAGGTTTGTGAAAAGACAGTTAATCAAGGAAAAAAAAAAGTATTTTATAAGTCAACATGTGTCATCTGCGAAGTAAAAATGTGAGTTGTTGATATACGAGGCGCGTCCATAAAGTAACTTTCCCACTCGTCCCACACCTAGCAAACCACATGTTGCGCTAAGCGACTGCGTGTATACCTTATTTTATTTCAAGGAGTGCAGTTCGGTGGCTCCTTTGAACACCCACTTACAGATTTATGACTTCCTACACAAACAACTCTGACAATTCCATCCTGTCCCCTCGTCCCAACATTGCACAGTTGCCATAATCCTGGTGACCTTCGAAATTATGCAGTGAAACTGACGGGATTCTTGAAATTCGGAAAAGATGCGGCAACTCTGCCGCCACGTGGATTTGACGGGCACCTGTCAATTCTTCTGAACGAGGGTTGTGATTGGTTACTAACAAGAGAAGACAAGATTTCCGTCACAGTAAGGAAGACATTTATTTATGACAACCAATTAGTAGGAGGCAGTAGAAGATCTGTCGGCTAAGTCCTTTCTGTGAAACTGCACTCCATGAAAAAAAAAAAAAAATAAAGTATACGTGATAGAGTAATGTCCTGGCATGGCGCATGCGCTAGCGGAACTTCCCGAGTGCTCTCAGTAGCTTCGTTGCATTGGTTGAAAATGGACGTTCCTATTCCAGCTCCTGCCACCTGTGAAGTGCGGCCAGTGATAAAGTTTTTGAATGTACAGGGCATAGCGCAGATTGAAATTGATCGTCAGCTGTGCCAGATCTATGGGCCTAACGTCATGAGCAAGCAGATGGTGCGTTATTCCACAAGGTCGTCTGTGATGATGGTTGGCCTCCCACTGCGCTCCTCGCCATGCACATTTTGGCGTCCTGCTGAAAATTGTCTACAGCAGCAACGCACCATCTGCTTGCCCATAGACCTGGCACAGCTGACGATCAATTTTAATCAGCGCTATGCCCTGTGCATTCAAAAACTTTATCACTGACCGCACTTCATACGCGGCGGGAGCTGGAATAGGAGCGTCCGTCTTCAACCAATGCAACAAAGCTACTGAGAGCACTCGGGAAGTTCCGCTAGTGCATGCGCTATGCCAGGACATTACTATCACGTAGTCGCTTCGCGCAACATATGATTTGCTAGGTGTGGGACAAGTGGGAAAGTTACTTTATGGACGCGCCTCGTATTTTAAATTTATTGCTAAAATATATTATGCCTTTTCAAAATTTATTAACATATCTTTTTTTTTTTTACTTTTTAATTGCCTTTCTTGCCTGCCTATTGGAACTGTTATAAAAGCCTAAACATCCGGGCTCTAGTAATAATAGAAAAACATGTTGTGTCCGCTGTACCTGTACAGGTCATAGCTACGTCTACAAAATGTCAGTTTTCTTTGAGTTAAGATGAGGGAAGACAATCCAGACAGATGTTTGCTTAAATTAGTTTCATACATGTTACTGTTTTTCCAAAGTGCGAATTTTGTTTTGTATATTTCCTCATATCATACTTTTCCCTTATTTTGGCAAAAAAATATACATATATTCCTTCCTGAAATCTTTGAATTGCTTTGTTTCTGAATATTAATTATGTAAGTTGAATTATATGTTGATGCTAAAATACTTCTGTCCACTGACTGGTGTTTTTTGTTTTTCTGATTGCCATCTTTCAGCAGACAGCTACCAGTACCAGCTTCAATCGATGTGGCAGAAGTGTTGGAACACGAACCAAAGCTTGGTGCACAACCTGCGGTTCCGAGAGCGTGGCCCACTCAAGTCTTGGCGACCTGAGACCATGGCTGAGGCTATCTTCTCTGTCCTGAAGGAAGGACTGTCGTTGTCGCAGGCAGCTCGGAAATACGACATCCCATATCCCACATTCGTGTTGTATGCCAACCGTGTACACAACATGCTGGGCCCTTCAGCTGATGGCGGAGCAGGTATTTTCAAGCTTCAAGTTACATATAACTGTTTTAAATTACAGAAGTGTGTAAATTGTTATCGTAAAACTCGTCTATATTTCAACCTCAAACAACTTTTTAATGCTATCATGTAATATTTTGTGTGAGAGTTTTTCAGACTTTTTTTCATGGAACACCAGTAACGTTTTAAAATTAATTGTGGAACTGTGCAAATGTCATATGTGTCAAAATTCCTAACAGTTACAGTACGAAAGTGTTTAAAGTAAATTATGGCCAAAATGTCAAAGAATTCGTATTGAACTTAGTCCTATATCACATAAAAAGCCAAATTATTTAAATTAGTAACAAAAGCCAACTTGAGTATCATGCTTTTAAGCATGTATTACAAGTTTACTTTGTTATTTAACTTTACTTGTAATGCAGGGTAAGTGTTCGTTGATATAATAATTTGCACACTTCTATTAGGGTTTTGTTGAAACTGTGAAGATAAAGAAAACAGTGTAGTATTTTGTCTTTCGTAAATGAGACAAATCCATGAAGAAAAATAATAATATTCTTAATAAATTAATGATAGAGAATAGTCTGAATCATATTTATCTTAAATGTATTTAATTACACTGTACAACAAATTTCAATTTTTTGTCGCACACAGAAATGAAAATATGTTATTTTAGTTAATTGGCATACGCTGATTTCAAATCTGAAGTCCGTTTTTCTATCACCTAACAATTTTTTGTAAGGACGTATTCAATTTTTCGCAACATTTCGAGTATTGTTGTGTATTCATACTTCATTTTTAGGCCTATATTACAGTGTAATATAGCATATATGATCACATCTAGCTGTGACATAGTTCTGTGATAAAAGTTATGGTCATCATCATACCTTTGATAAAATCTGTGACTGAGAAGACAGAAAATGGCGGACATTAAGTACACATGGTCTGTGAAAACCACAAAACTTTTAATATCACATTATGAGTCACATTAAATGTTTTATCATCCATTATTAAATACTTAGTATATACAGAATTTCACATCTTCACACTGAAGTTCTCTCAGTAGAGTTTGATGGATTCTTTTTGTATCTTTTCTCCCTACTCCAATCTCTAACCTAAATCATTGGCTTAGAGTGTAAACCTGCTAACAAAAAAGAAATTTTACAGGGGAAACAAAGAACTGAGTATATATTAACCTGTACTTTGGATTTAGTCCTAAAGTTTCAGAGTTAATTTATAATCAGTTTTTTGTTTTTCCTGTAAAATTTTCATTTTGTTGGTTAGCAAGTTTACACTCTAAGCCGACGAAATATATTTTTTCTTTGATTCTTCTTTAGTATTAATGCAATAACCATTACTACATATTTTACTGTTACAACAAGCATAGAACTGTTGTGGACCCATTATTAGAACTGTGATGAAAAATATTATAAAAGTTTTGACATAGTGTAATATAGTCAAAATCTTACATTTGATCGTATATATTTGATAAAAAATTGTATCATATTCTGTGACACAGAAATTTGATAGTGTAATATAGGCCTTAGATACGTTGTTACAATTATATTGCTAGAATCACTCCATCCATTTTAACCGAATTATACATTATCCAAAACAACCATATAGGCTAGGCATATAGTTTCCTAAATTGAATGGGTTATTTATGAAAGGGCAAAGTCGCTAATTTTGTGAAAATGAGTTTGTAATGTAATACTGCTCTTTGGGTATAGATACATCGATTTAGATATGAAGAGGACTAAGTTTCACACTCTATAATGCTTAGTAGAATTTATGATACAATTTTTATTTCAGCCTTAATTTCAAAATTTCGGCAAGTAAGCAGTTTTTCTTAGACTGCTAACAATTTACTATTCAAGACGTAGGCCCTTTCATAAATAACCCATTCTAATAATGATACAATTGTGTCCACCACTGTGAAGTAACGGTTGGCACACCTGACCGTGAAACGAGCAGGCCCAGGTTCAAATCCTGGTTGAGGTTTTTTCCGGGGTTTTTCCTCAACCCATTAAGAGCAAATACTGGGTAACTTTCGGCGATGGACTCTAGACTTATTTCGCTATTATTATCACCTTCATCTCATTCAGATGCTATATAACTATAGCAATTGAAAAGACGTCGTAAAATAACACATTAAAAAGATGTAATTGTATTTTATGTAACATAGTAAGCTAAAATATAGCAAAATTTCTCACCTTTTCAAAATTTCTTCCTGGATGACTTACGTTGATAAGATTAGGGTTCCGAGACATATTGGAAAAAAATACGGGACACATCAGTTATCTTTGAGTAAGTTTAGTATGCGCACCCACAATATATGCCGATCTTTCAAAGTGTGTGTGTAGTAAAGTTTACTACACAAACACTTTACTAACTAAGGGTAAGTAAACAAATAGTAAACAAAATTCTTAGGGAGCATATTTGCATTAAGTTTAAGCTTCTTTATGTAAGTTGCCTTGAAATTGCTTGTACTAAGTTATTACAGAAATAGCTACAAAATGCTCTATTCACGTGACAATATTCTTATAAATCAATCCGCCTTGGCCTTTCAATATTTCTCTGAAGAATGAATTTTACTTAACAATTTTTGTTTTGAAGAGTCATGTCATGAAAGGCAACACAATCCTCACTGAAGAATGATTTTATGAGCATTGATTTTACTGTTTTTACAGACAATTTATTTTTCTCATTAGTCCATAGAGCGTTCATGCGAGAAAATAATCTTTCGACACACGCATTTGTTCCAGGAATACACATAGTGAACTCTTCAAATCTGAAAGTTCTCCTTCAGTAGTTTTAAAAAGATCCACTCAGGCTTCATCTAAACGTTTGGTGTTGCCATCACTCGCCTTGAGAAATTAATAACTCACAATAATGATGGATAGTAAGAATAAAGCTTAAGTACTTTCTCAAGGTTTATACTTTTGAGTATGAGCACTTCCTGTGATTATATACTCGTAATCACTAGAACATACTCATATTCGTAAGAATAAAGACATTCTACCTAATGCGAATATATTATACTCATCTCTACAGCCTTCTTGATCGTTTAAAAGTTAGTATGTACTCGTGTTACCTATCCTCTTTGACCACATTGCACCGTGATGCTCAGTTTTTTTTTACATGCTATCCGCATGCTGTAGTGGTTTGTGTTTTGCTTTTTTTATAAATAAATAAATGAGTAAATAAATAATAAATAAGTAAATTAATTAATTAATTAAATAAACAAATAAACAAATAAATAAATAAACATGAAAGACAGAGTGAATCAGATAAGTGACGTTAATAAACAGGAAACAAGAAAATAGTACTGGGAAATCGTCATTACGGGATGTTGGATAGAGATTACAATCCATTTCTAGAATTCCAGTTATGCTAATTCTATTTTTTATTATAGAGAGTTTTATATTTTATATATATAATTTAAAGTTACAATATAATTTTAAAGCATTTTTGCAATTCAAATTTTAAAAAATAAATTGTAATTGTTAATTATATTTAACAATACAATCTAACCTTATAATTTGATAGCCATTCATATTTTTATAGGTTATGTTTTTTATGAATAACAAATAGGCCTACGTGTTTAACCTTTTTCACATTCACTTTTGTGAAGCGTTAAAGGCTTCTGGAGTTCACGTCTTTTTCAATATTTTTCCATGAGGCACTACATCGTTCATAAATTCTGCCATTTTTTTATTTAACTTTAAACTGAACACAAATCAACAAATATTCAGAATTGAGCCTGCTACAAACCATACTCAGAATAACATGAGAACGAACTTATAAATATGAGAATATACTAACTTTTATTCTTATCAAGCATGAGTATATATTCTGTACAAGATGGACACTTGAGTATATTCTACTATGCTTCCATGTTATGAGTATGTAATCAAAAATGAGTAGGTACTCAAATGTTTTTATTCTTACTAAGAAGAGTATATACTAAAAAAGTCCAGTATATACTATATACTCATATTTATTCTTACCACGGATTTTTTCATAATAGTTCATCTACAGTCACCTGCAATGATGAAATGCGATGTTTGTAATTTGTAATGTGGAATAGACATTGTAACTTTTCTGTTTTTTTTTCTCAATTTAGAACTCTAAAATATGGGACGGAACGCTGTCCCGAAGACTTTTCTCGGGACAACGGGACGCATTAACGAAAAACGGGACGATTCCGTATTTTTACGGGACGTCTGGAAATCCTAGATAAGATAGCTCCGAAACATCTGTGATAAGTTGCCAGCAGTAATCAGCACGCATGTTGGCTGTTGATATGCCTTTGTAACGCCTTTCGATTTCTAATATGTCCTGAAGAAACATTTCCCCATGCTCTTCGCTGACATTACCCAAGTTCGATGAAAAGAAATCCAAGTTGAAATGGAGAAAATGAATCTTAAGGTACATGTTGCATCCCATTAATTTATAAGCCCTCAACAAGTCTTCTACCAAATCTCAGTAATTGTTTGCTCTATAGTTTCCCAGAAAATTCACATAAACCAATTTATAGCTAAGCCAAGCCTTCCTTAACTGAAGTGAGAGTTCCCTCGAATACAGCATCGACTAGCAGATCTCGTATTTGTGGACGTAGCTCTTTAGTTTTGTATTAAACGTCATTTCACTACCACAATGATTTACTCACAATATAACACAGTCACAATTATTTACTCACAATATAACACGGTCACAATGATTTACTCACAATATAACACGGTCACAATGATTTACGTACTCACAATATAATAGTCACAATGATTTACTCACAATATAACACGGTCACATTGATTTACTCACAATATAACACAGTCACAATGATTTACTATAACACAATATAAATATAACACGGTCACAATGATTTATTCACAATATAACACGGTCACAATGATTTACACAATGATTTACTCACAATATAACACAGTCACAATGATTTACTCACAATATAACACGGTCACAATGATTTACTCACAATATAACACGGTCACAATGATTTACTCACAATATAACACAGTCACAATGATTTACTCACAATATAACACGGTCACAATGATTTACTCACAATATAACACAGTCACAATGATTTACTCACAATATAACACAGTCACAATGATTTACTCACAATATAACACGGTCACAATGATTTACTCACAATATAACACGGTCACAATGATTTACTCACAATATAACACGGTCACAATTAATTACTCACAATATAACACGGTCACAATGATTTACTCACAATATAACACAGTCACAATGATTTACTCACAATATAACACGTCACAATGATTTACTACTCACAATATAACACAGTCACAATGATTTATTTACTCACTCACAATATAACACGGTCACAATGATTTACTCACAATATAACACAGTCACAATGATTTACTCACAATATAACACAGTCACAATGATTTACTCACAATATAACACAGTCACAATGATTTACTCACAATATAACACAGTCACAATGATTTACTCACAATATAACACGGTCACAATGATTTACTCACAATATAACACAGTCACAATGATTTACTCACAATATAACACAGTCACAATGATTTACTCACAATATAACACGGTCACAATGATTTACTCACAATATATAACACAGTCACAATGATTTACTCACAATATAACACGGTCACAATGATTTACTCACAATATTTAACAATATAACACAATGATTTACTCACAATATAACACGGTCACAATGATTTACTCACAATATAACACAGTCACAATATCCTCACAATACACAGTCACAATGATTTACTCACAATATAACACAGTCACAATGATTTACTCACAATATAACACGGTCACAATGATTTACTCACAATATAACACAGGTCTCACAATATAAGACACGATTTACTCACAATATAACACGGTCACAATGATTTACACAATATGATTTACTCACAATATAACACATCACAATGATTTACTCACAATATAACACAGTCACAATGATTTACTCACAATATAACAACAATACATAACACGTCACAATGATTTACTCACAATATAACACGGTCACAATATAACACACGGTCACAATGATTTACTCACAATATAACACGGTCACAATGATTTACTCACAATATAACACAGTCACAATGATTTAGTCACAATATAACACGGTCACAATGATTTACTCACAATAGACTATAACACAGTCACAATGATTTACTCACAATATAACACGGTCACAATGATTTACTCACAATATAACACAGTCACAATGATTTACTCACAATATAACATGGTCACAATGATTTACTCGCAATATAAAACTGTCACAATGATTTAATCACAATTTAATCACAATCTGCACAGAATGAAGTATTAGGAGACACTACTTAACGTTATTCACAATAGACAGCAACAGATTCCGTATACCTGAACATTTCTAGAGGTTTAACAGCCTCTAAGAGTAATAAACCGCGAGAAAGACTGAGAAAGTTACACAGATTCAGAGACAATAGCTCCAGCCGCCTTCACGCAGGAACAAATACTTCCGCTATAAGGTTCAATTCCAGTATCTCAACACTGTTAGGTGATACGCAAAAATCAACGGTAATGATGCATTTTGTGTCTGTCAGGAAATCAGTATTGTACAGTGTTATTAATAGTCCAGTCTACCATAATTGTACTAGATTTTAAGATATGAAACCTATCTTATGGCAGAGGTTATGTTGTTGTGCTAGAATTAAGGACACGATTCTCGTGGAATCACGATGACGAGAAGCAACATATTTGATGGCAGGTTAAATAGGATTATGCCCTCACTAGCACTTTCGTCTCCCACAGATTCAGTGTCCTGGTGACAAGAATCAAACTTTGACTGCTACACTGCTGACACTTGATGTTCAGCTGTAATATTTCATCGAACCATTTTCATTTCATGGAAGTCCAATATTTGAATTACTTGCGGCTATTCACGGGAATTTACATTAAAAACGTGTGGGCATGTTGACAATAAACTGCAGCACTACTTGAAATGTTATATACATTGCAGAAGTTGAGCATATTCACTAAGGACTACTTTGTTGTTACCTTGAAGCTCAACCTCTCAATGTTCTGTATTAAATGACGTCATGTATTACGCTTTTTCCTTGTGTATAGAAATTAGAGTCCACACCTGTGGAGTAACTGTTAACTACTCCGGCCGCGAAACCAGGTGGCCCGGGTTCGATTCCCGATCGAGGCAAGTTATCTGGTTGAGGTTCATTCCGCGGTTTTCTCTCAACCCAATATGAGCAAATGCTGGGTAACTTTCAGTGCTGGACCCCGGACTCATTTCACCGGCATTATTACCTTCATCTCATTCAGACGCTAAATAACCTGAGATGTTGAAAAAGCGTCGTATAATAACCTACTAAAATAAAATAAATAAATAAATAAAAGAAACAGAAGATACCAGAATAAATTGTCTTTTGGATTATCTTCCCTTTGCAAGAATAGTCATACACCATTTAGAAGTCCACACCTGTGGAGTAATGGTCAGCGCGTCTGGCCGCGAATCCCGGTTGGGGCAAGTTATCTGGTTGAGGTTTTTTCCGAGGTTTTCCCTCAACCCAATACGAGCAAATGCTGGGTAACTTTCGGTGCTGGACCCCGGACTCATTTCACGGCATTATCACCTTCATTTCATTTAGATGCTAAATAACCTAGATGTTGATACAGCGTCGTAAAATAACCCAATAAAATAAAAAAATAAAAACCATTTAGAATCATCCTTATTTCTTCTCTTCAAAACATAAATGATTCTTCACTTACACCAGAGTTGTAAAGTCATGGCAAAGGTAGCAATAGTAGTATCTTATCTAACGATGTTTTCAACTGCAAAGGTTATTCGGGGTAGAAATAAAGAATGAATAAATAATGCCTACAATTTTGTCGTAAGTCTTACGACACAGGATATGATAAAGGTGAAGAATCGGTAGAATGGAGAAAAATTCTCTCTGGCCCCGGGACTCGAACCCGGGTTTCCAGCTTTACATGCTGGCGATTTATCTACTAAGCCACACCGGATCCAAGTTCCGATGCCGGATTGAATCTCTCTCATTTTAAGTTCTATCTACTATATTCCCCTTAACCCCTGCGGTGGTTGAGTGGTCAGACTTCTGACCTGTCACGCAAGCGGCCCGGGTTTGAGTCCCGGTCAGGTCTGGGATTTTTCTCGGGGTTCTCCCATTTTTCCCATATTAGGCATATATTCCTTAGCATTCCCCGATCTCCGGCTGGCGACGCACGGAGAGAGCTGGTCTAGGAACGAGATGGGTTGCCTGCTCGACGCCTGGGTACACAGCGAACCTGGTAGTCAGCCGGTGTGGGTTTGGGAATGCGCCTCTTGAGGGTTAGCGCAATAGACTTTTATGCGAGATCGTGCGTATTTGCTTGGTTTCCGCACAAAATTAACCCGCGGTAAGTCTAAAATTCCACATTCAGTATTCCCAACCGAACACACATAACAATTTCCCTATTCTTACCGCTTAAGTGACATATTCATTTTACTGCTTTAGGCTTTTAACATATTATTTTTAGAGACGTTCAATAATTATAATTATAAACTGGAAACTTACCACTGCAATTTCACCTAATGTCACTGTTAATTATTGTTTTTAAACATTTGCAAAAATTAAGTAAACTCTACAACTCCACTAAAGTTACTGAATTTCGTGATGCATGTAACATTAAGGAAGCCGTTTGTTTTAAGTTCGCATTTATAGACTGGGGGGAAAAAAGACAGACGTATATCACGGCCTGCTGGAGTATAGTAAACACAGAAAACATTTTAAAGCAACAATGTTGAAGAATGATATTTTTGTTTTCCAAAATTGCCGTCATTGAACAGAAACCAAGATGGAGATTTCATTGCAACTAATTAGAAATTCCTCTTTCAGGTATGTAATAAACGATCTTCGCACAAAATAATGTACGATACACGAGCGGTATGTTTTCTTTCAATTCTCGGAAATTAAAAAAGCTCAACTACGTTTCGCTTTTTCAAACTTTTCCTCGAACATGAAAACTTCAACATACCGCTCTTGTAACGCATATTACTATAACAGGTCGCAGTGCTGGGCCATAGTGCCCTTCTCCCGTAAATTCAATTCAATTACTGTGTTCCCCTTTGTTGGCCTACCCTCGTGTACAGTGTCTAACCACAAGTACAGAGAGATTCAATCCTGCATCGGAACTTGAATACTGTGTGGCTTAGTGGATAAAGCGCTAGCACGTAAAGTTGGAAACCCGGGTTCGAGTCCCAGTGCCGGAGGGAATTTTTCTTTGTTCTACCGATTCTTCACCATATGGAAACGCAGAATTACTGCACTGAAACTCCATATGTATTTCGGCAGATCATAGTTATATGACAAAGAGCTTGTGATATGCTTCTTTCAACCTGAGATTGAACCCACAGTTCTCTAGTCATTGATTGAGGTAGGCTAATCAAGCTGTGTTATATGTATATGAAATAAAGAATTTTATGACAGTTCACTACATGATACCCAATCAGCCAATAGCTCTAAAACTTTTCACACAATTATAGAGACTTGATGAATTCCCTGTGACGATTACTTATGATCAGTAAATTTGTAATCTTTTTTTTTTTTTTTCGTAATTCGTACAAATAATTTATCAGCATATCAATAACAACCTCATAAAATTACTTACAAAAAACACTCCCAAAAATAATATACACTTATGACAAAAAAGATAAATAAAAAATTATTTGATTAACAATGTTTTCACCGTTACAATTACACATATATAAAAACTAAATATAAACATTTACATAGAGATAATAAATTTTACAGGAGAAAAAGTTCGTCCAAAGGGCTGGACTCTGGAAGAGTATCCAAAACGCTCATTGCATTTCCGCGTTGAATAGCAATACTTAAAGCGTTGAGGCTAATAAGTAGTGCAACGACGATCACCAGTAATGGAGATTAAGATTTTGCCGATTTGAGATACCAAAACTTTAGCGTCATGACTCCAAGGACCGAAGGTCTCCACAGCAAATGGGTCAAAGATATAATTGTCTAAAAGATGAGCATATTTATTGACTTTCTTCTTCACGGCTAATTCAGCAGCAGATGCTGCGCGTCTGGAGGTATTCGGTAAGTGAGATGGAGCTAGAGTGTCAACGCAAGTGGAGTCCCAAATTAAAGATTTTCCTCTAGACCATGGAATTAAGGTGAGACCACCGGGTCGTTTACCATCTGCGCGACTAATACCTGGTGGTTCCAAAAGAGACGGGATGCCACAAGAAGTCAGAGATCTTTTAATGTTATCATTGAGTGATGTATGATGATACCCAGTAGACTTGTAGGTCATAGTATTCATTTAACTCATGCAGTTCCATATACTGCTCATTTTGTTAGCAGTATATCCCAAAGAAACAGATTGATCTCTGACCGTGCTGTTGAGATCTGTGGTAGACAGGCCTGCTTGAAAATGTTTTTTCTGTTTCTGTTGAAGATATTCTTCTTCCAGTGCTGCATTACCATTACTTATCAGTAGGGCTAGGATTTTGATGACCTATAAATCATAAAAAAAAGTCCTGAAAACAATGCATTTATGACCTAAAAATCTTTCAAAAATGCCCTAAAATTGATCTTACTTTCTAAAATTGACTTAGTAGGAAAAGGAGTTTTGTGCTACTTAATATTTAGACTAGTAATTAAATTAAATTCTAGTGCCAACATTTAAGTTTATTTAATTTTACGTATTTTTTTCTAAGTGGTACACTTTAATTAATTATTTTATCTGATATAGTTTCCATGTAGCCCATCACAAGGCCACCCTTATACGGAATTAGCAGAGGAGTCTATATTGAAGGGATGGTTGGACTGATCCATTACATGGGTTGTACTAAGTTAAAAGGGCAATATTTGCGTAGAAAAACGATTAAAATATATACAAAATAAGGGGTAATAGCCACCGGCGTAGCTCTGTCGGTTAAGGCGCTTGCCTGCCGATCCGGAGTTGTGCTCGGGTGAGGGTTCGATTCCCGCTTGGGGTGATTATCTGGTTGGGTTTTTTCCCAGGTTTTTCCCAACCGTAAGGCAAATGTCAGATAATCTATGGCAAATCCTCGGCCTCATCTCGCCAAATATCATATCACTATCACCAACTCTATCGACGCTAAATAACCTCGTAGTTGGTACAGCGTCGTTAAATAACCAAGTAAAAAATAAAGGGTATTAATGGACAAAATATGTAGACAAAATATCAAAGGAAATAAACATTATTTTATATTAATAATGGGGATTTGTGGCCAAAATTAAATGAAAATGCCTCAGAAATGTCCTAATAACACAAAAGATGCTCTTATGAGTTGAAACAGGCAAAAATGGAAAAAAAAAAAAAAAAAAATGCCCTAACAAATATGTCTTAAAACACTCAGTTTATCACATAACATATACATACTAAAGCGGCTATGTTTCTGGCTTGCTACAAAAAAGATGCAATTTCATCAAAATCCTAGCCCTACTTACCAGATCACTTCATGTAATGATGAATATTTCGTGGTGTATAAGAAATCTGTAAATAGCTATTACTGTAGAGCCAACTTCCACATAAAGGCAAAGATGTCGCACTATATGGGGAGTATACACACGTGGATTCGTGATCATAAGGGCTTATCGTGCTTCGAATCGACAGAAGCAATTAAAATGACAGCGGGTGTGCCTGCGGTGTGTTCCCTGCCAGGCACGTCTCAAGACGATATCACAGTCTACTATATACAGTCGCGAAGCTCAATATGTAGTAAAAATGCAAACATGGGTAGTTGCCACCACTAGGATCGCTACTATCGCCTCATCATCACAGATCTCTCCTAGCAGATGACAAAATATGTTACACTTTCGTTGTCGTGTTCTTTTGGAAAAATTAGCACCTTCCTTCCATTATTGAAATATTAAATGGATAAAGTTAATTTATTATTTTAATGAAGTATATTAAATTCCACCATAAACTTGAAGATACCTGCAAGAAATAGGTTAATATTATTTTTGTTTGTGCAAAACGAACTGAAATTTACTATAATCGCTTCACTCATTCAAGATTATAGCGATAATGAACTATGAAACCAATAAATATTAATTTGAATTTCCCTTTACAACAATAATATAATAACAATAATAATGGAAATATGAATTAATGGGAGTAACTTACGTGTACCGGTACTTGTAGTGTAAGGCTTACGCAGTTAAAAAGTGGGATGAGGTTAAGCAATAATAATCACACCAGAATTGGAAATAAAACGTGATCAATAAATTGTATTGTAACAGACTTACTTTTTCTACGTCTCTAGTAAAGTAACAAATAAAAATAACAACAAAATTAACAGCTATAATTAAAAACATATCCTTTGAAAAAAAAAGTAGGCCTAAGTTGTCTGAAAATGTACAATTATTCAAGGAATCAGCTGATACAGACGTAGAATTAGTGCAAAGCTTTTGTTTCTCAGCTGCAGGTAATAACAGAACAGATTTATTTGAAACATCATTAATTTATTTTTATTTTTGTTTTCATTCATAAATTGTGTGTTTCCGAAATGAAGAGAGCAAAACTTTATATTATTATAAAGATATGCTTCATTCTTTGTCATTAGATCTTCCCTCCTGCTGTTTATTAACCACTTTTTGCATCTAGAAGTAAAATAAGAAATAGATGTTAGGATTTTTCTTCACGAGCATCAATGCGAAATACGCAACGACCTAGCACTCGATGGAAATGCGACTCAGTCCACTCTAAATCCAAAGTC
The DNA here is from genome assembly GCA_025594305.2 of Periplaneta americana. Taxonomy (NCBI): domain Eukaryota; kingdom Metazoa; phylum Arthropoda; class Insecta; order Blattodea; family Blattidae; genus Periplaneta; species Periplaneta americana. The sequence continues at coordinate 25,495,624 of JAJSOF020000001.1, forward strand.
GACCGTGGACAGTCTATTGTTTCTAGTTGCTAACCGCTTGGAGCGCTTTATCGCGAGATTTGCAAAAATCACCTCACCTCAAGCACAGAACTCTTGCACACTTCTTGGGTGCCTGTCTGTATGGGAAGATACTGCGCAATAGTAGGCTCCATCGCATTCGGGGCACGATGGCTCAACCTCAGGGATCATGGCTACTCTGTCTATGAGGAGGTTTCTGGTCTGGCCACAAATGGCAGTTTTCGGCACGTAGATATAATTGCATTTAAACCAAACTCCAAATCCAGAGTAATCCTGAACCCCTGATCTGTTTGCGACTTTTATGTATGGGGGCACTTGAAAAATAAAGTGTATGCAACGAATCCCGACACATTAGAAGAATTGAAAGCGAATATCAGGCGTGAAATTGACTCTATTTCGGAAGATGAATTAATACGTGTAAATGCACATTTCCTAAAAAGATGCCAGAAATGTGTGGATGAAGGAGGACAACATTTCCAATATCTCATATTATAAGGTACGTGATTTTTTTTTTTTGTTATTTTACTCAATTGTACATGGTCATTTTCATTGTACGTTGTATTGCGGGGGTAACATCGGTTGCTATCGCCGGCTGCCGTGCAGCGGGGTTTTGCTTTCGATTTGCCGAGAACTGGGCTATCATCGGTTGCTATCGCTGGCCGCCGTGCAATGGGCGACTCGACAGCGAAAGCCACTGTATATATATATGGTGGTGCCTCTGATTGAGGTTCTGGCTGATATGTACATCTATTATCAGGCAGTAGGCCTACATCTCATTTGACGATATGCGTCAGAGGAAGAACAATTATTGTTTGTATGCATCTGAAGTTTGATTAGTGAAATATGTTACTAGTCAGCGATGTATGCAATGGAGAGGGAAAGGAACTGGTCACCTTATCTCATTATCTCCTGGCCTAATTGCCTCATAAGTGGTGCCTTGTTGGTATGACTTGTGAGGTTCAGACCTGTCTTCGGACAGTTGACTAAACGAACATGTGGTGGGTGGAAGTGAAATAATCCTGCAGATTGAAAGAGACGATAGAATATACTTAAATGAATAGAGAACCTATATTACGTTTTGTGATTAAATGCACGGTTAATTATAAAATTGAGTAGGAAGTTTCGGCATCGCTGCTAACACATCACTCTTTCTTCTCGTAATACAGATTTATGAGGTCAACGAATTCAAGTCTGTCTGCCTTAGTGAACTACCTCCCAACCCCCTTCCTGGGTACAATGTTGCAAGCTAATCGCAATTGGTCAGTGGCTTCAAATTAGTGGTTTTTAAATTAAATTTACATGAAAACCATGACGCTATTGAAATACGCCAGAGGGATAAATGGTTCTTTATTAAATTTTCTGTCGATATGGACAAAAATCACGATACTACTCGCAGTAGTTACCGAATAAGAGGGTGTTAAACATTCTGAGAAAACTATTGACTTTCCACCAATATTGTAACTACACTTTTTTGTTATTATACAACATGGACTATTCGCTCTGAAAATCTGTAGAGTAATTTCACTTCCACTGTGTGTGTGTTCGTGTGTGTGCGTTCGTATGCGTCTGCGCGTGCGTGCAAAGAGAGCTTACCGGATTTGAATCCCCCCCCCCCCAATTTGAACTTTTAAAAGAAAATCACATATTTAGATTTGAGCATTTTTTTAATCCATAATCGTTTTCCCTTCTCTAATTTTTCACTGTCAGTGTAACAAAATCTACATCGACATAAGACATAGCCCCGGTTTCTTCAACCTTTGTTAAAATGCACCTAACATGGCGCTAATTAACTGTAAGTTAAAAGTATGAATTGCTGTTATAAATATTGCGTTTCTTCAACTTTACATTTCACATTTTAACATTCTGTTTGTTAACTCTCTGTTAGGACCAGAGATTCTAGAGTTTAACCATAACCTATAACCAAGTATAAGCTCACTTCTGTTTTCTGAACTCTGACAATTGCGATTCTCGCTTGTTTCCGTTGTTTGATTCAGAGAGGATAGATAGCCTATACCTTTGTATGAACTTCTGGTCTGTCAAATCACAGAAATCATCCCCTCTGTTTATGTATTCATGGATATCATTTTCTAAATAATCCAAATATATAAAACCTGCAGCATCTAACGCACCAGTCATATTGCTTCTATGCTAACAGAGAGTTAAATGATTTAACTGCATGAAATTGGGCAGTTAAATTAACATAGGTTTTAACAGCCTGTTAGTACTAACAGTAGTTCAAGAAATGCTTGAACTGTTAAGTTTACAGTTAAAATGGAATAACACACTGTTATAATTTAACAAAGGTTGAAGAAACCGGGCCTTAGTCTTCCTATTCCTCTCTGAGCTTAGTGCTGCGAATTATAACAATACTAGTGGCTTGTGCAGCAAATGCTGCAAACTAAGTTCATTAGACGTTCAAATATAAATTTTTCAGATTTACAGTATTTTGAATGAAGAATACCAGACATTTTGAAAGTTATTTGCTTCCGTAATAATAAAACAAACTCCCTCTGAATGTTTTTGTATGCCAAATATTTTTTCTTGAACCTATCCACCTTCAGTTTTTGAGTTTCAGCGCGAAAACGCAAGTAACAATATCAGTACGATCAGTGGGTTTTTCATGTGGGAGTAAAGCAATAGCTATTTCAGGTCATTGTGGATTGTAGGTGAAAGTTAAAAAAATGTCAGATTTGCTATGCTTTCGAACAATAGACATAATCTTGGTATAGCTATTGAATGTAGAGCTTGAAATGTAGAGAGTGAAATAATTTTATCCTGCTTAGAGATCTTGCTGAAATGATCGGGAGACTACATAATTTTGTAGGTTTCTTATCAGTAAGTAATACCGTTTGGTCTTTCCTTAGGAACTGTAATTTTGTCTCGAGTCAATACTGAAGAAATGACGCATTAAATAACTAACCTAAAATAAAAAGACCCAACCTCACTTGATTAAAATATAAAAATATTTGATTTTTAATAACAATATTATTATCTTACGTAAGTTGTGTAGATATATGTACTATACAGCCGCCACTCAGTAAATTATAGAAATGAAGATCTAATTTAAGATAGTCTCTACATCTACTTACATAACCCCAAAACGTTTCACTTTCATATCATCAGTATAGCATTAATATGTATAATTAATGAAAAATAGTCACATCATGGCATTAACTCTAATAATATTTCATTTCTAATGGTAATAATGCCATCAAACCACCTCAAATTTTGTAGATTTTAATATCCAATACACAGCTGTACTCAGAAAATTACTTCACGCAGAATCAGACCTGTAAATTATTTTTAGCAAGTCGTGAAGTTTTTAAAACAATTGAATTTGAGCTCTAAATATGTCAAATCTGTTCATTATTAATATCCAGTTTATTGTATATTCTGAAAAACCATTATTTCTCAAAACTGACGACAGATGGATTTTGGAAAATAGGTAAATGATGTAGGAAAATAGATATTTCTCTGAAAACTGCTATTTTTCTGAAAAACTTTCCTTTTGTGCAAGGGTTCAAGCTATCAAAATGATCATTTATTAAAATGGTTCAGCCGTTTTCCCGGTTCTAAAATATAGATTATCTTTATTATAGAGACACCTACTACCTATCATATACAAATAAGTATTAACTAAATACAAAATAATTATTGTGTATCTAATAATGACAGAAGCATTTTTTTATTAAAAAATTAAACATTTTTGTTAAAATTGGTTGGCTGTGAAAAATTACGAAAGAATTTATACATATTCTTGAATATGTTCTATTAAATATAAAGAAATACTGTATACCATAACATAATACTATTACTATTAATAATAATAATAATAATAATAATAATAATAATAATAATAATAATAATAATAATCATAATAATATACAAAATTTAAAATACTGATCATGTAAATTGTAAATAATTTTGATAATGACCTCCCCCACTTGACAAAATTCTGCGTACGCCACCATGGGTGTGTTTTTTTATGTTCGATTAAAGGGTATAATTTAATTGTTATCTACAAAATTATACTCCGATTACAAAAGACAATTTTTAACAAGTTAATTTGTATTTAACTACTCGTGGAATTATATCAAATGTGTCAGTTTGATTTCATTGAATATGTGCTGACAGTTCCATGGTATAATGAATATGAATGGAGTTGAGATTGTTAGTCAAATTCTTGACTGGCATTTCAATTTAAGGTATCATATATTATTTACATAGGTAAAGACATTAATACTGTATTTTCTCGAATAGCCCGCTCACATTGTTTTCCGAGGTATACAAGTGAAAAATATGAATGTGCGATTTATTCGAAATGATGTTGGCAACATTGCCCGATTAACCTCCCGCGCAATTCCTAAGATGGTGGCGCATGCCATTATTTTCTCGCGCTATTATGTCAATTGATGAATTGTTAATATTGTTAAATGGCGTTTGGATTAGCAATACATATATCAGAATCAAGTACGAGTGTAATAGATAGGTGTATAGTTTGTGCGTCTTATATTTACAATGGATCCGATGACGCATGGGCACGTATATCGCTCCCTCTTGTTGAAAATATCTTCGAAAAGTGTAGCATCTCCAATCAGCTGTTGGACGGAACAGAGCACGATTGTATCATAGTCTAGTATATACAGTCACGAAGCTTGAGTTGTTGAGGGTACTAGCACAGTCTAGTATATACAGTCGCGAAGTTCAATACGTAGTAAATATGCAAACATTAGATAGTTGCTCACCTCTAGGATCAATATCATTACAGGTATAAAAACAGTACCATTACAGTCTATTGTTTCTAGCACCCTCAAAACTCAAGCTTCGTGACTGTATATAGTAGACTGTGGTACTAGGAACAATTAGGCTGTGCCGGTACTATTTCGCATTGTCTGTGATGAGGCGATAGTAGCGACCCTAGTAGTTAGCAACTATCTATGGATGCATATTCCCTACGTCCGTGGTTCCCACCGGTGTGTCGCGAAATTTTGGAATTGAAAATAAATTTTATGCCATCCAGGAAGTCTCTTTGCAACGCAGTTTTAATTTACAACGAAGTCTTTGATATGGTAAATTTTATTTTGAGACAGACTTCACCAATGAAACGTGAACACGTGCAACAATGCTCAGTTTAATTTTTCTGCAGATAATCAATTGAAAGTAACACCTCCAATGCTTTAATTCTTTACTCTTCCCACTTATTGTTAGTAATAAACAGAGTTTAGAATCGTCAGAACATATTGGTCAGTTTTAGTATATAGGCTACGTGTGAGCGGGTGATAGTGCGACTATTTTATCAAAAGAGCTTTATTAGATATTATCGTGGACAAATCTTTAATTCAAAAAACTCAATCTCAATTAAGTTCTGGGTTAGATGCTAATTCAAATAATGTGAGCGAAAGTTCCCTTCAGGGTTCATAAAAACGTACTGTGTTTCGTTATACTGATGAATACTTGCAATATGGTTTCACGTGGCGTGGAGATGAATATAAACAAAATCCTGAGTCTTATATACGGAAATGTTTTGTCAAATCAGTCGATGGTACCGAATAAACTAAAAATACATTTAGAACTGCCGTTTTCAACGTCATACTTATGTGAATCAGTATTTTCTATCATGAAAATAGTGAATTCTAAACAAAGTAACAGACATCTTGAAGATGATTTATGTGTTGGCCTGTCAATCATAAGACCACGTATAGAGAAACTTTATGCAGGTAACAAGCCAGACTTCAATTAATTTAAATAGGTGAGTTTCTAATAAAATATATTATCGGACATTCATTCAGAATAGACACGTCTGTTTTTGTAGTATTTTGTTTTTTCTTCCATTAAAGTTGTTTTTTTTTTTTTTTTTTTTTTTTAAGATTGTAACATCGACACTGGATGTCCGAATCAAAGTTGTTATTAGTGCTCTTTTCTGATGAGCTCTGGAATGGCATTCAGTACCTTTTGAATTCTTCATCATGGAACCGAAATATGTGAATAACTTACTACCATGTTTTGATAAGCCATTATGTTTCTTTGAATTTCTCTTAGACCTCGAAAAGTCTTAGTTGGACGAAAAGGAGGTTAAAAACGACAAAATTCCCAGGCAGTGAACAGTAATCATCTCCCCGTCCGCTATAAAATATTCTACACAGAGTTCCGCCACTTTTTTCTCCAGAAGAAAAACACTGGTTGTTATTATTATATCATTATTTTTAATAAAAACAAATAAGTGTGGTGCGATATCGTGGGCGTTCAGTGAAGTATGTCGTCAGTCAAAAAAGGTTGGAAACCACTGCCCTACGTATTGAGCTTCGTGACTATATATACTAGACTGTGATTGTATAAAGAGAAGTGAGAGTGAAGACGAATGCCCGGACACGACGAGGTGATGATGAAAACAGCGCTGTGGTCTGTATTCAGACAGGAGGTGGACATTTGAACAGTTCATCTAAAGAAATGTAAACGGAATGCATCATAATAATTCCAGCAAAGAAACGGACTGGAGTGCACTATGATCATCATATTTGCAAGCCCTAGACTCGTTTCAACACAGCAGCTGTGCAAACGGCACCGTTTCAATAAATGGTAGTGAAGTGAAAAGTTTAATGTCTTACTTCACACATGCCTTGTCTATTGCCCGGTTCCTTAATTTATCTACCAACATTGTGCATTATTCAAATTCAAATTCAAATTTATTCACAATTTACATTTGAAATGATACATATGAATATATACCCGAAATGAGCATATGCTCTGCTCGAGTACAAGGTCTACATAAATTTTAAAGAGATCAATAATAATGTTGATGTTAGAAATAATTGTAACAACAACAACAACAACAATAATAATAATAATAATAATAATAATAATAATAATAGTATATCCGTCACGGAGATGATGCAAAGATAGTAATACAAATTAATTCATTAATAATAATAATAATACAAAAATATTTACAATAATAAAATAAATACTAAGGATAAAATAAAATATAAAACCACTAGCGAGAATAATGAATGTTTAAGCATATAATAACCAGAAAAAAAATGACAAACTCGAAAATCAACAGAAAACTTTGTATCGCAGACGTATAAGACTTGTTCTGTCCTTGGTCGAAGGTCTACGTAACTGGTTCTCTTCGAATTTTCTCATCAATCAGAGAAGTTAATGCTGAAAAACAAAATGTCTAACAAACTGTTCATTATTTCAGGATAAATACAAATAAATACTGAAATATATTAATAAATTTCATTATTCTCTCCTTTTGTGCAAGAGGTATCATATCAAAATATTTTATGAATGGCTGTATAAATTTCAATAACTCTCTAGTGAGAGAGATAGTGACTTACAATCAAGTGTATCTGCAGCGATGCTAAGAAATCATTTATTGGAGATATACATTAATTAAGAAAATGATTTATATATATTTATTACAATGTTTTTCTTATAGGTTACATGCATCAATAAATACAATAAATATTAAACATATAATGCTGTAACACTTAAAATAATAATAAAATTTATCAAATATCATACAAACATTTTCACTTTATTTTTAAACTTAAGAATGTGTAGATTGCTTAGGTCTGGATATTCAATGAATGTTAATATTTATATAACTCGATATAAGTGTATTATTGACATTGATAATCTTATATATTCAATTGAAGCGAGGCCAATAACTTACTTGGGACGAAAACAAATATTTTATGTACAAAGATAGAAATGAAATGAAAAATGCGTGGAGTGAAGTTTTTCTAGAACTGAAAAACTTGTTTCGTCGTCTGTGAACACCACAAGAAGTACATAAAATCCCCCAAACTTTTTCCTTTCATAAGTTATTTAATGGGTAAATCCACTGAATTTTGTTCTTTTTTAATTAGCCTGTACAATATCATTGCTATAACGCGTCTATGTTTCTTGTTGGCATCAAAATATTAGAAGAACAGGTTCGGGGTACATTCGGTTCTGTGTGAAGTGTCCAACGAAGGTCAGGTCACCGTTCCATGTAAAGGATGCTGTTTGGATGGTCACCATGTATGTGTGAAACGGGCCCTATTCAGAAACTAAGCATTTCCAGACTCATGTTGATATAACCATTGTTCTTCTATACGTAAGGAGGAATCCATACCGGAAGTTTTGCCCACTTTTCTCTATATAAATAATAATAATAATAATAATAATAATAATAATAATAATAATAATAATAATTGTGTGAATTGTGCAATAGGAACATGAACAATAATTTTAAATCACCTCTTAATTAGGGGTAAAAATGTACATAATTTAATCGAACAACTTTGTATTTCATATATAAGAGTTTATTCAATGAGTGTGATGTCACAGCGCATATACAGCTCTGTGCAGGTACAGCCAACTCAAAATCTAGTTCTAATTAGCCAAAATCGTCTGTTTGTAGTTTTGTCTCCATTAAAGTGTTCATCATTATTATTATTATTGTATCCTAAATCAAAGGTCTCGTTGATGAGGAATTCAGGAAGGTGCAGTCCGATAACCTACTACAAATTGATTCATTAGAGAATGACTGCCTCTTGGTTGAAATTCACTGCACCAAGGCCGTAAGGTAAGCACTGATATGGATTCTTCTTGAGCCATTAATTATATTATAGTATGAAACTATTATACAACTTCCTCTTCTATGATTCTGTAAATAGTGCTAGTCGAGAATATTATGCTGACATTGTAAAAGTATTCAACCAAGTCAATCGCGAATTTTCAAGACATTGTGGAGTGCAAAATGTATCATGAACATATGTGAAGGTAGTGATGTGATTTTGTTCATCGGCACAATGTAAGGTGGTTCAGAAGTGATGGTCGGTAATTTAATTAAAAATGAAAAATACTAATTTAATACAGAAGCAACACTATCAGTAAACATTGGCCCACAAATGAACCATTCTCAAGTAAAAGATACACATTTTCTGTTAAGGTACACAACTGACTATGAGAGCATTAGTTCCGAAGAAAGCTGTGAATTCTTTGCAAAGGGCAGTTTTATTAAACAAGATACCTGGTTTCGACTTCCAATACCATAGAAGTTTTATCAAGTACTAGCCATACCCGTGCGCTCCGCTGCACCTGTTAGAAATAAATATAAAGTAATTACATAATTAAAATGGTAACGTTTGATCCAGGAACATTCGTGTTTGATAGAAGGATAAATCGTTTTAATGTTACTTAATTTAAATTGTATTTAAATAATTAAAATGCGATCATTTTGGTCCAGAGAGCACTCAGAAGTTACGGTAATAACATTATAGCATTATGTTCATCTATGTTCTAGAGAAACTACACTTTCCAATGGTGAAATAATAATTAATTATACATATCGGTTAATTTAGCTTTCGATATTACTTCATACAAACACAGAAACATTCTCTGTAGGCTATGTTTCATAGGTTTTGATTGTTGTTGTCCAAGGCCCCTTATAGACGTAGTCATTTGTTTTCATTTCATTACACCGCCTTAGATGGCATTGCATTTTAATTTTAAAACTCATTTATCTCATTAAATATCAGTCCTATCAAAATTTTGCAAAGAATAAAACTTATCGGAAATCATTTTTAAAAAACTTTTGTTATTAACATATTTCAAAAAATCAATAATAACAAGATAAAATTTAATTCAGGCCCCCTATAACCCATTTTAAATAACGTATTTTGAATGATGCCTAAAATCTAAGTTACTTAATTTATATTCCAATTTTCATATAAATCGGTTCAGCATTATCGCGTTAAAGGTAACAAACATCCAACATGACATACAAACAAAAATTTCTAAAAAGCGATTTTCGGTTTCAGAGTGGTTAATTATTATTTAGGACCAATTATTTTGGAAAATCGAAAATTACCAGAAAAATTTCGGCTAAGATTTATTATTATATTAAGACTGTTAATTTATCCTTCACCAAACTACAGAATATTCTTCTCTGGAACAACTCAAACTGTTGTTCTGTGCATATTCTTAAAGAGTGACAAATTACTTTATATTTATTGTCAACCAATAATGGGAGATGGCGTTACTCATGTAGACTTTCAATGAAGTAGAATATTTTCGCATTTTTTTACATTTAATAATAACTCAAAAATTAGTAGTCAGATTCTAATAAGGAAAAAAGCATGTTAAGGTGTATTGTTTGCAGATTTCTAAGATGTTTGAGTCACCGCAATATAACAAATGTAAGGCTTCTTAATTTAGGTTTATTTTATACCATTGTATTGTGGGAAAATATGTTTTTGAAGTGAAAAATCAATGGTAACTTTTTTTTTCTTGAAAATATAAGTGGGTAGTTGCAGTGTATGAAATCATCTAAATAGATTCTACTTTATGTTGAAAAAAACCATGTTAATAGAATGAGTCTACAAGATATCAATAAATATTTAGTAAGACATCACTTGTTAAAGGTTTATATCGGACTGCTCACATTCTCTCGTGTAGCGTGTGTACATAAGCATTATTTTATCTTCAAAACCAACAGTGCTTTAAAAATAAGCATTTATTGTTTTGATTGGTTTCATTTACTTAAGGGCCAGACTAGATGAATAATAAATACAATGCCTATATCATTTAGTAGCAGTGAAAGTTTCTCATGGCTCATCCTGAATCTGTGATTTAATTCCACTAAACATTATTTCTCGAAATGTTCTTCTACGATAATTATGTTGCTAAACCTCAATTTCATCATCACGAGAAGAAGAATACATGTACTTTTTACAAAACACACCTGAACCAATTTTAGGATATAAAATAATATTACCTCCAATTCAGTTGTTTACCCATATCAAGAGTAGAAAAAGTAAGTTATTTGCTACAAAAATTGTAAAATTGTAAACAAATAACAATTGAATTTGTAGCATCATGGCCTGGAATTTATTATTTTCTGCTTCACTTTCAAATTTACAAGAATATCTTTGTGAAACACGAAAATTTGTTAATATTTGATTTGTAACTTTTTTCTCTTGTAATTTGTACTTTCATGAAATAGGGCCCAGGTCTTCTTGTGTTGATAATGTTCCATTGTAGCAATGTCAGAACATGTGGTTTACGCATGATGGTTCACCAACACATTTTCATCGAAGTGCGACTCAATATCCAACTCCAATTTATGGTCAATGGTGGTTAGGTAGAGGGAGACCTAATTGTGGCCTCCTAGATCACCAGATCTTAATGCTTTGGATTTTGCGTATGAGATTTATGTAAAGAGCCTGGTTTACACTAATGACATTACCACATCTCAGGATTGATTGATCATTCAAATGAAAATTAAACATAACGTAAGCGTTAACATCTCAGAATATAAACGTTACGGTAAAATCAAGAAGTCATAACATCATTCACAATGGGAACATAAACTGCAGCAAACATACTTGGTAACCATGGAAACATAACAACGACGCCATTTTTATATTCTGTCGTATACTTTCTTTTTGTTTGCAAAATCACGTAAGTTATTTTGGAGTTTGCAAACTTCCAATGTTAACGTCTTATAATGTTTATGTCAATGCAATGTGAAAATCATTGTAAATCCCATTTGGTAGCTGGGCGCAAACTTCTGTGTTTATATTACGATTATTTTAATTTTCATTGTGAATGGGCCTTTAACTTCCTTATGTTTAAACAAAATCTCGCTTGTATCGAAGTCAAAACCTAACATTCACTATCTTCTTTAATAGAACTGCCCTTTGCAAAGAATTCACAGCTTTCTTCGGAACTAGGGTTTTCATATTCAGTGGCATGTCTTAATAGAAAATGTGTATTATCTCAAAAACGGTTCATTTGCGGAACAATGTTACTGAAAGTTTTTTTTTTTTTTTTTTTGTACTTTTCATCTTTAAATTATTGAGCACTCTGTATATGAGATGTCAGATTTCTTTGTGTGCATCTTTACAACAGGATTAGATATCGTAGTAAATTTTTGCCACAAAAATAGCGAACAAGCAACTGGAAGGAATGTAAATACAAAATGGAGGAAATGTTGACTCTGTCTGAATTGAATGAATGTTCTTGCAATAGCATTATGCTGTGGCATCACACCATTGACATATAATTTTCGACTTACATGACATATTATCTCTATCAGATTTTATTTGGATTTTAATCAGCAAAGATAAATGCGTTGTTCTTAAGTTTCGAATACGTGTTATGAGATTATATGTTACTAGTGGCTTGTGCAGCAAATGCTGCAAACTAAGTTCATTAGACGTTCAAATAAACATTTTTCAGATTTATTTTCAGTGAAGAATACCAGACGTTCTGAAAGTTATTTGCTTCCATAATAATGAAACATACTTCCTCTGAATGGTTTTTTTATGCCAAATACTTTTTCTTGAACCTATCCACTTTCAGTTTTTGAGTTTGAACGCAAAAACGCAAGTAACAATGTCAGGACGATCAGTGGGTTTTTCATGTGGGAGTAAAGCAATAGCTATTTCAGGTCATTGTGGATTGTAGGTGAAAGTTTTCTATTCTTTCGAACAATAGACATAGCATCTTGATATAGCTGCTGCATGTAGAGCTTGAATTGTAGAGGGTAAAATCATTTTATCCTGCTAAGAGATCTTGCTGAAATGATCGGGAGACTACAAAATTTTGTAGGCCTGTTATTTTATCAGTAAGTAATACCTTTTGTCTTTCCTTAGGAACTGTAATTTTTGCTCTCTCTCGAGGCATTACTGAAGAGAATGACACATGTAAATATCTACACCACACCGCCAATAAATATATGAAAAAGACCCGACCCCACTTGATTAATAACTATAAAAATATAATTATTATCTTACATAAGTTTTGTAGTTTTATATCTATATATATAATTTGAACTGGTAATGGAAATTACACGGCTGAACGGATTTTAATGAGTGACCCCTCATTTTCATGCTTGGCATCCAAAGTTTTTCGGAAAAGTAGTAGTTTTCAGTGAAATGTCAATTTTCCTACATAATTTTCCTATTTTCCAAAATCCATCTATTGTCAGTTTTGAGAACTAATTTTATTCAATCACTGCCTACTTGATTGAATTTCAGAACAAAACACACACTACAATAAGCAATAGGCTATTACACGAAGGCCATGACCTGCAGGATTGCCGACATATTTAGAGCTCAATTCAATTTGTTATTAAAAACTGATTCTGCAGTGTATAATTTTCTGAGTACAGCTATGTGTTGAATATTCAAATCTACGAAACTTGAGATGGTTTGATGACATTATTACCATTAGAAATAAAATATTATTATAGTTAATATTATGATGCATCTATTTTTCATTAATTGTACATAATATTGATGCTATATTGATGACATGAAAGTGAAACGTTTTGAGGTTATGTAAGTAAATGTAGAGAATATCTTAATTTAGATCTTCATTTCTATAATTTACTGAGTGACTGCTATATATATAACTACAAAACTTAAGTAAGATAATAATATTGTTATTAAAAATCAAATATTTTTATACTTATTAACCCTGTCGGTTGGGTCTTTTCATATACTTAATGGCAGTGTAGTGTAGATATTGATATGTGTCATTGTCTTCAGCATTGGCTCGAGAGAGCGCAAAACAGTTCCTAAGGAAAGATGAAAAGGTATTACTTACTGATAAAATAAGAGGCCTACAAAATTTTGTAGTCTCCAGATCATTCCAGCAAGATCTCTTAGTAGGATAAAATGATTTTACACTCTACATTTCAAGTTCTACATACAGCAGCTATACAAAATGCTATTGTTTATAGATATACTACTATACTCTTTATCTTTTTTTTTTTTTTTTTCAAATTTCAAATTTCAAATTTATTTACAATTTACATTTGAATTGAATACATATGAATAGATACTCGAAATGAGCATAATGCTCGTGCTCGGGTACAGTCCAGTAGTCTACATAAATTTTACAGTGTTCAAATAATAATGCTGATGATACAAATAATAGTAACAATAATAATAATAGTAATAATAATAATAATAATAATAATAGAATAATCGTGACAGAAATGATACAAAGATTGTAATACAAATAATTAATTAATTAATAATAATAATAATAATAATAATAATAATAATAATAATAATAATAGTGATAAAACAAAAATATTTACAATAATAAAATAAATACTAAGACGGATAAAATAAAATATAAAACCACTAGCGAGAGTTAACACAACTTAAATAAGCATATAATAACCGGAAAAAATGACTAAGTCGAAAATCAACAGAAAAGTTCGTTGTATCGCAGGCGACAGCAACCGCTGTATTGACATTGTGTTGTGCATTAATGGTAGTAGTGGGGAGCTGAAAGTCTACGTAATTGCCGTTCTCTTCGAATCTTCTCAAAAACGTGGGAAGTTAATGCTGAAAAAACAAAATGTCTACGAGTCAAACTGTTCATTATTACCAGGATAAATACAAATAATACTGAAATATATTAATCGAGTTTCAGTTATAGATCTCTCCTTTTGTGCAAGAGGTATCATATCAAAATATTTTAGAATGGCGGGGAAAATATAAATTTCAACAACTTTCTAGTGACAAGATATAGTGACAAGTACAATCAAGTGTATCTGTGGCGATGCTAAGGAATCATTTATTGGAGATATACACTGTTATTAATTAAGAAAATGATCTATTTATATTTATTACAATGTTTTATCGTATAGGTTACATGCATCAGATAAATGCAATAAAAATTAGTACCATATGATGCTAGTAACAAACAAATTATAATAAAATTTATCAAATATCATACAAACATTTTCACTTTATTTTTAAACTTAAGAATGTGTAAATTGCTTAGGTCTGGATTATTTTTCAATACTGAATTGTATATTCTTGGTCCATAATTCCTACTGTGTCTTAATCCAGCTGTAGTGTGACATTTAGGTTCTGCCAAAAGAGTTGGGATATTTCTTCTGGTGTTATGTAAATATATATATAACGTATATATATATATCTGGTCAAGAAAAGAGTAAAATATCATTCGGCATGTGCTACTTTCAATAATCAGCTGGCAGCAGAATCTGGCGGTAAAATATGAAACGTGCTTCTATAGACCACGCAAATCACTCTAACTGAAGAAGGCTTTGCTCTAAACAATATAAATATTAGTTAAGACTGCATTTTCTGCACAATTTCCTCAACCATACGGTACACTTATTATTGCCCTCTGATAATCTGTTGTGAACGTTCAAAGCTATTTTAGTTTGCACATCTTCTTAATTTTTCTCCTCTTTTATTTGGTTTCAAGTACCTAGCTCACGGGAGACATGAAAAATACCAGCTGTGGCTGTCGTTATATTGAATACATTACACTAGACTACAGATTCACCAACATTCATTCATTCATAGTTTCCTGCCCAATGGCAAGCTGGTTCTTCATTGCAAACCCAGTATTCTCTTACTTACTTACTGGCTTTTAAGGAACCTGGAGGTTCATTGCCGCCCTAACATAAGCCCGCCATTGGTCCCTATCCTGAGCAAGATTAATCCCACCTCCCTCAATCCATTTTAATATTATCCTCCCATCTACGTCTCCCCTCCCCAAAGGTCTTTTTCCCTCCAGCCTCCCAACTAACACTCTGTATGCATTTCTGGATTCGCCCATACGTGCTACATGTCCTGCCCATCGGTTTAGTTGCCTCATGAGTTATGCCTTATTGGTGTCAGTTATGAATATAATGAAAAATATATAAGTTCAGAAATTATCTTCATATATAGTTTTCGTTAACTATGTCTACACATAGCAAACCACCTATGATCACCATTTTTAATATGCATTAATCCAGATAGAATTTCATATGTAAATTCAGGCGTACACATACGTAAGTAATCTTAAAACATTCAATTAAACTCTTACAAAATCAACCCTGAATTAAATTTTCATTACCTTCTATTAATTAACCTTTACACAAGCTAAAATCATATGCAAATTTTACGAGATACAACTTGGATTCATATTTCCGCTCTTTTATTTCAGTACAACATATCCACAAAGCATATTCTTGATAATGATCAACTGACAACATAAGCACAAGATTCATCAATTATAACATAGTATTAATAATATTACACATTTTTTTAATATTCTTCGTAAATTTTAAAATGTAAAATCCATGACATCTTGTCATCTTTATTTATAATCAATTTTAACCTAAGTTTTTAACATCGCTGTTACTCTGCATAATTTAACTGCTTATCATTTAACCATGTATATATACCGGTACTTGTAACATGAGTTATATGTATTTTGTAACTACTTTTCGATTCCGTTTAACTCACATTGTATTGAAATTAGTTCTAACAAACTTACTTATAACTCCATACATAAAACTCATGAAGATCCATTTACCATGTATATCATATTGTTTGCTTGTCAATTTATTCAAGTTCCAGATCACGTATTTTATTATATCTGATGATGCCAAATAAGGCGAAAACGTTTATATATTTTATATCTTCATAGCAAATAAATATTTGCAAGGAGATAAGACTTATGATTGAACTTATATATTTTTCATTATATTACTAGACTTATCTGAATACAAAAATGAATTGCAAAAGTCAGTTATGAAGTTGAAACCTATCTTCGGACAGTTGAGTAAACAACAACCAAGAACTGTAATTTGTGAGGAGGGGAAAAGGTGGGGGGGGGGGAGAATGTTTCAAAATGTCAACTGTCTGTCACTGTACAAATTTGTTTTTGCTAAATAAAATATGTTTCTATACAGAATTTGCGTTTTCAATAATTAATATGTAAGCAGAGAGTGCCTTTACATAATTTAATATGAATTCTAAAATATTTTCATGAAAGAGTTAAAATTGCCAATCATACCTACTTAATTATTTTGACACAAACAACGTTCCCTTCAAATTTTTTTACAGTTGCGCGAACATGTTATAACTCTGAGCAGAAAAAATTGATGACTGCATACCACTTCAAATGGTTTTCCTCATATATATTACATTCACGCCAATATTTCCAATGAAATTTCAAAATCCGCAACTCTGGATTTTACTTTTTCATTAAATGGTACCGTAAAATATAATACAACAAAGAAATTTATTTCACTCTTGCAGAATTTTTCGTCATCTGTCCTTATAATAAATCCGTTCACCATTAATATTGTCAATCATTTTCGTACCCTGATGAAAGATATGTCCTAATATAATATATTAATATATTATTTTCTTTTGCAGATGATACTGTATTAACATTTAATGGGGAAAATTGGGATAAAACTTATTTAAATGCTAACAATGGAATTAACGTAGTGAAAAATGGCTTGACTCTATTTTCCTGTCTTTAAATACTAATAAAACTACCTGTATTTCATTTTCTTTAACAACAAAAGGTTTACCTCCACCTATGAATATTTATCTCTTAATAATACATAATACTTCATGTAATGAATTAACAAATAATTATTATAATTGCCCCCACCTAACATCTTCCGCAAAAGTCAAATATTTAGGAATTATTATAGATCAGCATTTACGTTGGGATAAACAAATTGATTTTATTTATGTATATAAGTATAAGAAAGACAATTTATAAATTCATAATACTTCGAAATGTTATCACTAAGCAGGCATTGAGAATAATATTTTTAGCTGTAGTACAATCATTAATACAATATGGTATAATAAATTGGGGTGGAGTAGCTTCATTTTTACTTAATTCATTAATTTTATTACATAATAGTACATTATACAACGAGCCTATAATGGTAGTAATTAAGACGCGAGTGTGTTTGTTTATGAAACGAGCGCAAGCTATTTCATAATTTTCATACGAGCGTCTTAATTACCATTATAGGCAAGTTTCATACGACTTTTTATACTCGACCATATTTCTAACTTGAAATTATTCATAAGTATTCATGTTATGGTTATCTAAGTGAAGAGCGGAACTGATCTTCTAAATTGTGAGATGTGTGCAGACGCGAAAGTATTGATTTTTTCCGAGGGACGAATGTCATTGACCTTGATATAATCTAGAGAATAACATGAACATTAATATTGATATAACCTGGAAATTGATTTAGAATTGAAAAACGAGATGACAAATTGAATTTATTTGAATTATTTACAATTAACGCTAATTATTATAGTAACAGAACATAACCTTCTGCGACAGTATTGGATTTCCAGCCTCCGTGACGTTTCGCTAATTGTCTTTCGATTGCATATCCGAGAATAATCGATACTTGCGGTTTTATAATGGTACAATGGTGATTTCTCATTGGCTGAACAACTGAACTATAATGAATAGGTGTACTTTAATGAGGTGCATTAAAGGGCTACTGCCAGGTGTATAATTACTACATTTCGGCATGGTCGAGCATAAAAAATATTACCGAAGAAATTTGATTTATACAGATTTTATAGTATTGACTATTGAAAAAATTTATAAATATAGTTTAATAACTTACTACCACAGAAATAAAAAAAAAACATAAATCTAATCGACATGAATATCATACTCGAAGACAAAATCTACTTTCCCTTTAATTGAGCCTAAATGTCATACAAGTGCAGCTCTTAAACATGGTGCCAGTTTCGGCCCAAGACTTTATAATAAAATTACAAACCCATACAGCTTGATAGTTATGTGCCTCCACTTCATTAGCAATGATTTAAAATTGCCTGGCTGGGAAAAGATAACTGAATGCTTCCTCAATTCAGAGAGACTTGCTGCAGATCTGTTTAGCAACAGCAAAATCTACGGATAAATAAATATTTATGGCCATAATGGACAAACCTATGAATTTATTTTAGCTAATGTAAGCTTATACGAATTTCACTAGGATATATCATGCGATTAAGAAGAAACTGACTACTGAAGGATGAACTGGAAGGAATGGTGAACAAAAGAAAAGTTCGGAGTAGAAGAAGATATCAGATGATAGACAACATGGATCGTATGCTGAGACTAAGCAACTATTCCAGTTGTCACTGATGTTACATTTTTTCTATTTTCAAACTCTATATATTGTGAATGAACTGATTTTTGTTAACTTTTATTATTAGACTCAATTTAAAAGATCGGTATCATTTTACAGAAAAAAAAGTTGTTGAATAAAATTTATTATTATTACTAGGACTAGGATTTTGATGACCTATAAATCATGAAAAAATTTCCTAAAAACAATGCATTTATGACCTAAAAATCTTAAAAAAATTCCCTTAAAAATGCCCTAAAAATTTATGTTACATAATTGGCTTAGTAGGAATATTAATATTGACTAATAATTAAATTAAATTCTAGTACCAACTTTCAAGTTTATTTAATTTTACACAATTTTTCTAAGTAGTACATTTCAATTAAGTATTTTGCTTACTGTAGTAGTTCCATGTAGTCCACCACAAGGCCACTCTTATCTGGAACTAACAGGTGTAGAGGAGTCTATATTGAAGGAGTGGTTGGACTGATCCATTACGTTGGGGCGTACTACGTTAAAATTACAATGTTTGTGTAGAAAAACGATTAAAATAATATACAAAATAATGGGTATTAAATGAAAAAATATGCAAAGAAAAAAAATAATAATAATATTTCACATTAATAATCGGGATTTATGGCCAAAATTAAATGAAAGTACCCCTAAAATGACCGAATAAAGCAAAAAATGCTATTATGAGTTGTAAGAGGTAAAAAATGCCTTAACAAATATGTTTTAAAACACTCAGTTTATCACATAAGATATAAATACTAAAGCAGCAATGTTTCTGGCTTACTAGAAAAAAGATGCAATTTCATCAAAATCCTAGCTCTAATTATTATATAAAATAAAGAAATGGTTCCCTCACGGATGTTACAAGATTTGTGAACGTATTTCACACCTTATTGAAAAAGAGTGTAAAACTCAGGTCTCTGTCTCAAGCAAAAAGAGATTAATTTTCATTGTGTCCATGTGGAAGCTATGAAAATCTCATGGCATCCAATTAGTTCACAAAAGCATCTGTAAATATTTTATAGCTGTTTTTTCCGTGTCACGGACGTTACAGATGAGTTATTGTCCGTCATTTTTCCAGTTTCTAAACAGTGTAAAAAGTTCATTGATCCTGGAACTCTGGAATTACCAGTGAAGACTCTCAAAATACTTCTTCAACAATAGCTAATTGGAAAACGTACATTAACAGCTGATTTCTCTATGAGGAAGTGCTGCAAACTTTAGGGAATCAAAACCGTACAGTACCCATTACCCAGCCAATGCCCATAAAACTTGTGAAATATATAATTTTTTAAATAAAATTAATATGTTTAAATTTAGAGTCTTATCTATGTCTTACACTAATAATAAACAAATATTTCTGAAAAAGACTTTTTCATTGGAATTTCTAGTTTGCCCAGAATGGCTGTAAGAGGAAAGCGAAAAATAGCAAGGATTGGAGACTGCCGGGTTTGCAGTGAAGACCTGCTCTTGGACAGAACACTATGACTGAATGAATGAATATCATGCGAAGTAGTCTTTGTAAGTTTATATTGTCTTGAGGAGCCTTCAATTGGGTGTTTTCAGAAAGCTGATCACAACTTAAATTTTTTACTGCCTGCCATTTTCCTTTCAATTATTATAGGAACTTTAACTTTCCATTACCCTGTGGGCCTCTTGGCCTGTAATGGTGTTACCTTTATTTACTTTTTTTTTTTAACATACCGGTATTTAATTTAAACATCATCACCACTCATTAGTTAGGGTTAAGTAGACTTACTTCGGCCTCAGTCAGCAGCTTTTAAATTAAAATGCGTAATAAGGAAATGCGTCTATTTACCGTACGTTTCAACTTTTTTATAATATTTTTTACGTTGAAAGATGTAAATGTAAAGTTTAAGTTCATCTTAAAATAGTGTCTACATAGGCTACGTAAATAGCTAAATTTTCTAATGAGGACATTTACAAAATTTGTCTAATGATATTGAGAGATTTATTATCCATTTTAAACAATCACTTGTATAACACTATGTAATATTATTTACTTCATTTCATTATTCTTCTTTTTACTTTCATATCATGTTTCTCCGAAATCAAATTGTACTTTATTTTTAAATATATCATTGTTTTGTATTCTCTCCGTAAATCATATTGTACTTTATTTTTAAGTTAACCTCTTCTTTGTATGCTGGATCCTAGTGGTCAACTGTAAATGTGAGCCAGATGTCCCCAATTGTGTCTCACTACATCTCGCCAAAAAAAAAAAAAAAAAAAAAAAAAAAAAAAAAAAAATTGTACAACATTGTAAAAATTTTAGAAAATTACTAAATTGTAAAACTATAAAACTTTGTAAAAATTGTAATTGTAATATTGTAAAATGTTGACATGTTCCACATCTTAAAGCTTCATTGCTCATGTAAGATCTATGGAATAAAATAAATGAATGAATGAATAGTAGTAGACACACATGAGTTTAAGATGTGTAGAAGGCCTACTATTTCAAACCAAATTATTACGTGCAATAAGCATTATTGTAGATTCATATTAGAAAAATGTAGTGACATTTTAACATATTCATCATTAAAAGTTTGTTTAAAATTAAGATTCTATCTCTGAAAGGAAGAAGTATAGAGAATTCTGTTTATGCTTGCCTTGATAGGGTAGTTGGAGAAGAGACAATAGAACTGGAATTTTGTGTGATTTAAGTTTAAATATTGACATAATGCAGACTCATAAGGTAGTCATTTTACCCCTTTTGGTCTGATTACCTGGTTGGGTTTTTTCCGAGATTTTCCCCAACCATAAGGCAAATGCCAGGTAATCTTTTGTCGAATCCTTGGGCCTCACCTCATCACACTACATCTCGCCAAAATATTGTAAAAAGAAGTTTAGAAAATTGTAGAAAATTACAAAATTGTAAAACTGTAAAAACTGTAATTGTAATATCTTAAAGGTTCAGATGTAAGATGGAATATAATAAATGAAATGAAAATGAAAAAAGTTGTCCTCTGTAGCTCTTCGAAAAATACTTGTTTCCCTTATTTTAATTAATTCGGTATGTCCAGATTTAATCTCTCTTCTTTCTTGCTTAAAACTATGACCATCTTTTGCAAGGTCTTTTTTGTTCCTACGTGGTTCATAGTACATTTTAACAATGTTTTGCAGAATCTGTATCATTCTTTCTGTCATTACATTTCACATATTTCGTTCTATCATCCACACTTTTCTTGTTTATATCAGAAGTTTTAATTCTTTTTTTTTTCTCGTTTCAAAATTTGTCATAAACATTTTTTAATTCTATACTAATCTTTCTTTTAAATCAATTTTTTCCCCACCCATTAGCCCTACATAAAACTGAAAGTAACAATACTTTATGGAATCTGGTTGTGGTTTCTTTTTCTGTAATCTTCCAAATCTCTCTAGCCTATCATTATTCCATTTATATAATTTAATTGTTCTGTTTTATTTCTGATATGAAGACAAAGCTGATAGAATATTTCATGTCACATGTCTGTGCAGTTGAGATAATCCCAGTTATTATGTGTATATGAAGTATTCTTTTCCCAACTTTCAAAGCGACTTTTCTTACATCTTGGATCGTTTTTCTTCTTTGGACACGTGATAATGTTCATGTTAAGCCACCAGATGACACCATCAGCTCCATTTGCACCAACAGTGGACATGAAGCATTTTTTCCTACTTGGTCTTCATATGTTTATCTTTTACGGCGTGTAAGGATCAGGATTAGGAAATTCATATATTTACATATTGTTTTCAAAGGTAATTATTGATATGCTGGCAAATTTCATGTGAATAACATATTTTCTATTCTCTTAGATAAAATTTAGGAAGTAAAGAATTAAAACAAAAATAAAGATTTGAAAACAGTTGTGTAATTAATTATTAACTACTTTAATCGACTGACATTAAGATTTAAACTATCATATTAACACGATAAAATATCAGTTGTCTATGTGGTTTTAAGTTTCTGTTACATACTGTGATTGAGCTCTTCTTGTTTCTTTACAAAAGAATCTTGAGAGATAATAGCTACAAACTGTCCATGGAGAATATCGACATGCAATGTTTGTGAACTGTAATTCATCCCTTATTTTAGATGTGGAGGCAAGCACATCAACTTCTCTTCTCAGAAGTAAAAGTAATTTACATAGACGTAGTGCATGTCTTTGGACATATTTTGCACATATTAAAAGCATAATTGTATGCAAATTAAGGGAATTTTTGTAGCATGAACTTCCTATCCCTAGTAAGGATATTACAGTAAGTGCTTTTACTGTAGAGTAGTAGGGGGATGATACTTTGTACAAAAAAAATCATTATTCTTAGTGTATATTTTTACATTTAATTTCAGTTACTGTAAGGTCAAGGCTTTCCTCATATTTTTCTTACCTTATACCAGCCAGTTCGTTTAGTGAACACTCCATTACCATATGGAACTTATGACACTTACAAATTCCTGTAGATTGACGAGCACTGACCAAATAAAGAGAATAATTGTTGATTGATATATGAACTGATTTTAAACTGTTTGCTAACTGAAAGTGCCTTCACTAAAGGACAAGCTTGCTGTCATCTAGTTAGTTAGTTAGTGGGGTTTAAAAAGGGCGCGTCAGCTACTATGGCTATTTGCGCCCTTATCTAAAATCCTTCTTAGAACACAAACACAATAATCAGAATGATTAAAAGAACTAAAAAGCGTTGTCACGGTTAAAACGAGGTACACAAATGCAGTTTCAACAAGGTGATGCATAAAAATCATAAAAGTGAGCAGTTCTCAGACCTTACCTACCTTGTAGTATTTAAAAATAACAATAAAATACTAAAACAAATGCCACCAAAAATAACTTATCCGGCACATTTCTAAAATACTCGGATGTAAAAGGTCCGAATGTCAAGTTTGTTAAGAAAAAACATATACTAAATAACAAATGAAGTGTCCACTGCAAGAATGATGGATGTCACTTTCTTGTCGAAAATGAACCAAGACTGTCAATGCATAGCTTAAGACATATAGAATGTACATAGAGAGTTATATGGCATTAACACTGATGGTCATTGTCCAGTAATGATCGGAAAATCACAGTTAAGCTTTGAGCGCTAAGCATTTCAACTTTCATTTGCTTCTCCTGAAAAATGTATTCTAAATGAAATCCATCATTCTTGCAGTGGACTCTTCAAATGTAACCTCCGGATGTAAAGGGTCCGGAGGATAAGTAAAACAGGTCAATAAAAAACTAAATCACCCTGTCAAGTCCTGTATTAGATTAAAATTTCAGAACTGCATTTGTACAATTAAAATCATTTCCAAGAGCATCACGTAGAGTCGGTCGAATGCCATATTGCTGACGGATATGGTCATATTTTCTGCAGTAAAAAATGTTCCACCGTAAGTGGAACACGACATAATATATCTCACACTTCAGCTGAGGCTCGCCACGTAGGAGATAGCCATGTGTCAGACAACAGTGGCCAATCCTCAACCGGCGAGTAAAACTTCTTCGTGTCGTGATGCTCTTGTTGACGAATCCCAAACTCGGACAGTATTCTTTATACTTCGTAATTTATTTCCCTCTAGTGCAGACCATTCTCCTTCCCATTGCCACCATATTCTATATTTTCAAGTGATTTTGTAAGTCTTGCCACCTCTCGCGCCAATATGCCAGAGTGCCATTCATAGCATCATATTTGGCTGCAGCATCTGCAGCCTCATTCTCAGAAATTCCGACATGGCCAGGAATCCACACTACTCCAATCTCGGAGTCAGAGCTTAGGAGTGTGTGGAATAGCTGCCGTGTTCTTAACACGAGGGGATCATCTGAATGGAAAGACTGCAGAGACTGAATGGCACTTAAAGAGTCGGAGCAGATTAGATATCTGCCCCGAGGTTGTCTAATTAAAAACAATAAAGCTCTGTAAAAAGCATACAATTCTGCAGTAAAAACACTGGTATATTCGCTCAGTTTATATTTAAATATCTGTCCATTTGCAACGAAGGAGCAACCAACACAGTCATTTACTCGGGATCCGTCACTAAAGAATAATTGAGGACCATTTTTGCAAAACTTGCTAACTGAAAAAACTAAATTTTACAGGAGAGACAAAACACTATAGTAAGCACGTTTTGCTGTATGTCTCACTTATAGTAGAAAGCAAGTTTTGAAAAAACGATCACACTTTGACACACTACAATGAAGAGAAATAACCCAATTTTACTAAGACGCTTTGAACATCATGTAGAGGCCTGCCTTATGTTAACGAATCCATCAAAATCTCAATTTTGCAAATTTTGCAGTTAGCAAGTTTTGCAAAAACGGTCCTTAATTTGAAAAACGTGATAAAAGTTCACTAAAACGAAGTCTATAAACAAAACCTGGTGTAAAATTCTTAAAACTTCGGCTCAGACTTACATCAAACATGGGACTTCGCATAATCCACGATGGAGTGGTGGTATACTCCAATGTCCGAACTGACGGTGCTGTCATCAATATATATCATCATCATCATCATCATCATCATCATCATCATCTGTGGTCATACAGCCCTTTTAGTTTAGCCTTGACCTCCTTAAGAATTGCCGCCCAATCTTCCCTCTCTAGGGCTCTCCGTCTCCATCTCTTAATTCCTGCTTTAACTAGATCATCCTGAACATCATCCAACCATCGTAGTTTAGGTCTTCCTGCTCTTCTTTTACCACTTAGCGTGGCATCTAGTAATCTTTTAGGAATATTATTATTGTCCATTCTGATAATGTGGCCCAGCCACTCCAGCCGTCTAATTTTTATATCAGTGACAATACTTGGATCTTTATATAGTTTTTGTAGTTCAGAATTGGTCCTAATTCATAATATATATATATATATATATATATATATATATATATATATATATATATATATATATTGAATTAGGACCAATTCTCGTCCAAGTATTGTCACTGATATAAAATTATTATATATATATATATATATATATATATATATATATATATTGATGAATTAGGAAAAACTATACAAAGATCCAAGTATTGTCACTGATATAAAAATTATTATATATATATATATATATATATATATATAAAAGTGCACTATCTGAACTGGAAATATCGTGAATAATTTCAAGGGAAAAAGTGTTCCGAGGCTGGATATCGAACCCACGATCTTTGCTGAGCATGCCAACACTATACTAACTGAGCTACTCAGGAACTCTATCAGACCCCGGCTCAATTATTCCCTTTTATATCCACATACCTCAAGTGGATTGATAAGATGTCAAAGACCCAGCATTGTGTACACACTTTTTCTATGTGACTTAAATGGTAGTTTTCTGTTGACGAACAGTGGAATGTATTATACTCAGAAATAGCTCCCAGGGAAAAATTGTTCTAGGGACGAGTGTCAAATCTGAAACCTTTGGTCGAGCGCACCAATGCTCTACCGACTGAGATAACCAGGAATTCTACTAGACCCTGGCTCAGTTATTCCCTTTTATACAATATCGTGTTTTAAAAACTGTAAATTTTCAGCAAAATAAAATATGGATTATATATGTTTTGTTTCAAATAACATATTCTGCCACTCTTTACAATAAAGATACTTAATGCCCTCACACCTGTGTATGAAATGCTGTACACTAAAAGTGTTACCATAATATATTTACCTATTTGACAATTTTTCATTGTTGTTTGTTGTTTAGTCAACTGTCCGAAGACAGATCTGAACCTAGAAGGCACCACTTATGAGACAACTAGGCCAGGAGATAATGGGGTAGGGTGGCCAGTTTCTTCCCCCCATTGCATACATTGCCGATTAGCTACATATTACACTAGTCAGACTTCAGATGCATACAAACTATTATTCTTCCTCTGACATATATCGTCAAGTGAGATGTACTGCCTGATAATAGATGCACATATAAGTCAGAATCTCAATCAGAGGATAAATTTTTCATTATCAAGTAATATTTTTTACCTCACTGCATTTTTATCTTCAAATGCCATTATTAGGGATGTGATTTTTTGGTATTAACGATATACGCGAAATGAGTTAAAAACTTAAATTATTAAATATTCATCTCTTGAGTGTTGATTTCACCCATCATCGTCTTTTCAGTCATGAACATGGAGTCTTGTTCAATTGGAATTCTCACTGAAAGTGACTGTCACAAAGATACATATACAAAAATTCATAGTGTAGTACCAATAGATAGCCTTCCAGAAGAACAAAAAATTTGTATTATGGCTGAGACTTGGAAAACCACGACACTTTTCTTGTGTTTATATTATTAGAAAATGTATGGATGTTCTATATATAAACATTTGTTTGGTGATAAGTGTTATGATCCATTCAAGAAACATAAAGCGACTGTCGAGAAGAGTTTGAGATCAATTACGTTAAAACTTGTCAACCAAATAAAGGAAACTGTACTAATTCCAGGCCAATCTTAACATTCAAACTGTTTCAATCCAGTTTAGAACCTAAATGAAGTTTCATCCCCTGAAGAAGATAACACGGTATTTATACCTTCCCCAACTAAACTGTCTGAACATATTGAAACATTGAATAGATATTTGACACATGTTGGTGTTTCACCATTAAAACAGAGACGCCTTAGCACAACGAACAAAAATTTGCAGGTAAACGCAAATCTCATCAAGCACTTGCTACTTTAAAGGCACAACTTGAGGAAACCCTAGATGTCCCTATTGGAGAAGAATTATCTGATGACGACACTGAAAGGTATGAAATTGTAGAGTTTGGGAAGGACTACAAGGATCTAATTGAAAAAATCAAAGTTAAGATTGAGTCAGCTCAGAGTACATCACATAAAATTAAATTAATTTCCTTGGAACCAATGAGTTGGTCGGTGTTAAAGAAAGCTACAGAATTGTCTGTTTCAGAATGTAATGTTAGAAAAGAAAGGATGTTTGAAACACAATATGGCATTCTTCCTGATTCTCAAAAAAAGAAAAGTAGTTATTCTGGATCACATAATTTCTTTGATGTATATCTGATAAGAAATAAGTGAACTCTCATAATTGTCATTACAGGAGTATTTTTTTGTTTCAGGTCATTTTTCCGAAATCCTCATTTCCGAATGACCATTTTTCATAGGTCCTGTTTTGCGAAATCATGAATGAAATAATTAGTAAAGTTAAGGGCACATTAAAATTATTGTAATTTTACAATTAAAATTGAATGTATTACAAGTAATGGCCTGTATTTCATGCCTTTTTGGAAGCTAAAATTGTATGTAAAAAGACTATAATTCTGTGTATATCTGCTGAAAAAATTTATTTGTAAATATTGAATATAAACAATATTAGTCCAATTGTTTGTAAAGAAGGTTGTACATAAATAGACAGATAATATGCCAAAAGGCACTTCTTTAGTAGCTCTATTTTCCATGCAAGAAGTATCACCGACTATAGGCCTACAACTGACAAAACTCCGTTGTAGGAGGTTACTAAACCTTACAGCTGTGCTGGAAGTGGAGTCTGGAGTGTCTCTCCATTAATCTGAACCATTGTCACTACAGACTGACAAGTCATCTGCCGCATCACTGCTATCAGTACGCGCTACTATTGGCTAACATTTAGGAAGGAGGAGGTGAATAGTATATTGTGCCCTCTTTAAGATTGATGCATGCGCAGACCAACGGAGTTTTATAAGTTGTTCTCCTATAGCTGGACTCACTATTGAACTGTGAAATTCGTACTAACGACATTAATATAATTGAATGATACTGGGTAGCAAGGCAGTGGGTAGTTTCGCTGCCAAATAGCTGAGCATTGGAAACCAACCAAACAAATACTTTTTCAATACTGCTGTGTTTTAGCCAAATCTCACAATTTATGTTTTGTAGTACAATCATATTTCCTTTATAATGAGAGAATAACTGGAAGCACCTTCAGCTTGGTGTATTTCCAGATGTCCACTGCCTTGACTCTATGGATATTACATGCACTTCCCATCCAAGCAATCCTTGGTTCATTTCCTGGCTTGAGCAATAGAAGAGATTTATCTTATGTTCACGGGACTGGGTGTTTGTCTTTTGACCTGAGCCGTCTTGTGTTGCTTCAATTGTGTGCCTGTCCAGTGGTGGTCATATTATACAGGGTGAATCAAACCTTTGGGATCGATACTTTTGCCATCTCTCAGCACTATGATACTATCTGGCAAGCAGCTCGCAGATATTATTCTTTCTGTTTCTCATTTCTACAGTCTGACAAGTGATCTTTCGTGTAACTAGTGAATTATTTAAGGGGAGAGGATGGTATTTTTTGGTGAAAAATGAGTAAATTAAAAAAAATTTTTTTTTTCTTTAAAATACTCTGTGATATGTGTGGAATGCATAGCATAACATTTTGTGGGTATTTGTGCCGTTATCGCATGTTGAGTCGCCATTTTTAAACTTCCTGCGTTATGGATTTTTAAATCACTCGCCAACTTTTATTGTTGTTTCCAGTAAATTAAATTTTCAAAAATTTTTTTTTTTCTTTAAAATACTCTTTGATATGTGTGGAATGCATTGCATAACACTTTGTGGGTATTCGTGCCCTTACCTGATGTTGAGACGTCATTTTTAAACTTCCTGCGCTACGGATTTTTAAATCACACACCCACTTTTATCGGTTTCCAGTAACTTCAATTTTTTTTTTGCTACATTGCCAGACAAAAATGGATATAATTTCTGAACTATTAAAGATACATGCATGAAATTTAGAACACACATTCTTTAGACTATTAGGAAACTTTTCTCTGTAACAGAATTTTGTTAATTGCTTTCATTTTAAAAATAAGTAAGAAAGGAAATCAGAAAATTTTATTAAATTTTAATTGTTTATTTTACAAACGTAGGGTAAAGGTTTCCCCGTAAAAATAAGGAGGTCCCCATGTTTGTTTGAGGTGGTGTGGTCAAGAAAAGAAATCAGAAAAACCTTGTTATTAAATTTCACCACCTGGGATCGTTTATTTTACAAACTACCCGGTAACGGGGACTAATATCAAAATTCTGTTATAGACAGTTTGTAGAACATGCTTTTCCAAATACATTGCAAAAACACGTTTGAATCTATCTTTAAAAACGGTTTAGATATATCGGTTTTAGTACAATCCTGCATTGCATATATTTTTTTTCAAATTTGGGCCCCAAATAATTTTTTTTTCAAAATATTTATATTTGGTTAAATTGCTACGTACAAAAAATTAATATTTTACATCAAATAGGAAGAAAGTTTTAAAAAATGCCATCCTCTCCCCTTAAGAAAATGGATAGAATCTTTCCTGAATTTCAGAGAAGCTGTTCAAAATGTGTCTCCATTACATTCTATACATGAAGTCGAGAAATTGTCACACAGCAGTGATTTTTTTTATTATTATTGATAACAGAGCCTGTTTCTCACCACTTACAAAGCTTGCATAAACACAACTTGTATGGCTTCTTCAGTAAATACATTTCAACGAGGAAAATTCATTGCTGTACTGTGTATCTAACTATGATTAAAAGTATGTTCAGAAAACTGACCATGTTAATAATGTCAAAAGAAGTGCTTATACAAATTTTGGCCACTCGAACACAATTACAAGGCTCATAAAAAATAAGTTTGCCAGGGACTGTTAACAGAAAAAATCACAATTTCATCGGAAAAATTTATTGGAACAGACACAGCAATTGTTGAGCTATTTTTAAACATATTTCCCTCCGGAAGTGAGACATTTGTCATATCATGGGGTCGACAGAGATGTGCAGACACCTGTCAAACGCTGGTTCTGATCCCAGGTGGCTGACTTCTACGACAAAAGGACACAAAAATTGATCCCATGGTAAGACAAATGTCTCAATTCCAGTGGGGGATATGTTGACAAATAGCGCAACAATTGCTGTATCTGTTTCAATAAATTAATCTTTCCATGCAATTGTGCTTTTTTTTTTGTAAACGGCCCCAAGGAAAATCACTTTCTGGACGGCCTCGTAATTGTGATCAAGTGATCAAAATTTGAAAAAGCACTTCTTTTGATATCATTTCCATGGTGGAAGAAGAAGAATTAACTTTTTTAACTGCCCCCATCAGAATGTTTGCTTGTGAAATTAATAATGTAAAGTGGCAGCAGAATTGTGTTGCTGGCAATGTGTAGCAACTGATGAGGAACACCCACTGATTGTGTTCTGGACAAGGTGCCAGTAGTGTAAATCTAGGTTACTGTAAAATATAGCAGACCACATTTTGCTCTGTATCCCTTCAACTTTTAAAGCTTTCTACGAGGGGGATCCAGGAAATAACGACCGTTTGTTGTAATAATTAAAAAAAAAAAATATTTATTTGAAAAAAAAAGTCTGTTACAGAACTGAAGCTTCCTTTACTTCTCTACATAATCACCACCTACATTTAAACATTTGTCGTATCTGTTCACTAGCTTTAGAATTCCCGTGTTATACTCCTCTGCCGCCAATTCATTAAGCCAGGTGTTCACTGTCTTCTTCAACTCTTCATCACTTCCAAAACGCGTACCACCCAGAAAGTCTTTCAGCTTAGTGAAAAGGTGAAAATCGCTAGGAGCAAGATCTGGACTATAGGGTGGATGATCAAAGATTTCCCAACCGAATTGATCCAGCAATTCTCGAGTTGAAGCAGCAGTGTGCGGGCGGGCGTTGTCGTGAAGAAGCACAACTCCTCTCGAAAGCATTCCTCGCCTCTTATTTTGGATGGCTCGCCATAGTTTTCGTAAAGTCTCACAATAACGATTTGCATTGATCGTAGTGCCTTTTGGCATGAAATCCAGCAAAAGAACACCTTTGCGATCCCAAAGAGAGTAGCCATGACTTTTTGTGTTGAGAGAGTCTGTTTGAATTTTCTCGGTTTCTTGGGTGATGAGGGATGATGCCACTGACGTGATTGGCGCTTGGTCTCTGGGGTGTTGTGAGACACCCAGGTCTCATCACCAGTCACAATTTGATCAAGAAAGGCGTCTCCATCTGTGTGATATCGCATCAAGAATGTCAATGCTGAGGCCATTCTCTGAGTTTTGTGTTGGTCACTCAGTTGCCGTGGAACCCATCGTGCACAGATTTTTTGGTAGCCAAGATGTTGCGACACAATTTCACCAAGCAAAGAACGAGAAATGTCAGGAAAGGCAATATGCAATTCGTCGAGTGATGTGCGCCTGTCTTGCAAGATTCTGTCGTTCACTTTAGTCTTCAGGTCTTCTGTGATGAGTGATGGGCGTCGGGTCGAGTTTCATCGTGGACATTTGTTCGCCCATTGTTGAACATTTCGCACCATTTTCTCACATTTCTTTCATTCATTACAGTATCACCATACACTTCTTTCGATTGCCGGTAAATTTCTGCAGGTTTCAAATGTCGGGCATTCAAAAATCGAATCACACTCCTCACCTCACAATCGGCGGGATTATCAATCACGGTGTTCATTTTGAAGTAACACAAAATGCACAATGGCGACTTGTTGCAACCAGTACTCACAACATTATGAGAACACATGTTAAGGAAGCCAGTTGACCTTCAAACAAGGAAGGGGAGTCAGCTGCGCGGCGGGTATGTGCGAACGGTCGTTATTTCCTGGATCCCCTCGTATTTAAAAAATTTTAAGACAGATTAGAAAAGTTTAGATGTTGATAAAGCGTCGTAAAATAACCTACTAAAAAAATAAAAAAATGAGAAAAGTTTTGCCCTGTATCCCTTCAACTTTTAAAGCTTTCTATTTGAAATTTTTAAGACAGATTAGAAAAACTCAGATGAATATCCTCTGTAAATTTTAATATTCTATTGAATATATACAAATTTTAGTAAAATGTCTTTTAAAAATCTTTGCAAAAAGGTTTGAGTGCTAGTTTTCTAATAAACTTGTGAAAGTATGACTTTTTCTTTGCACAGCCTATAGGCAATTACAATCATTTTCTGTTATTCTGGAAATGGGAGAGGATTTTTTTTTTTTTTTCTAATTTGAAACATTATCTTCACATTTACACAGATGGTTCCAAGATGGATAATAATTCTGGCAATAAAATGGGCGCAGGAATGTATAGTAAACTTCTCTCTTCCTACAATCAAACATAACCTATTTTGATGGTGAACTTGAAGCAGTTAATCTTGCATTGAAATAAATTTTCTTCTTCTTATCACGTATTAAGCCTGATGACCTGTTACGGTCTCATTCCATCATTTCAGCAGACTGCCCAAAGATCTTGTTCCTAAATGGTGGTAATTTAGTGCTTGGCGTGATATCCTTGTTCTAGGTATCCTGAGTGATGTAACCTGTTCAATTCTAAACTCTCTCTGTTTTCCTGGACTTTCCTAATGGCATACTCTACTTCTTCTTCTTCTTCTTCTTCTTCTATGGTACAACAGCCTTCTTAGGCCAAGACCGCCTCAATGATTCTCCTCCATCTGTTTCTGTCCCTTCATTTTTCCAGCGGCTTACTCCGATTGACTTCAAATCTTTTTCAACATCGTCGAGCCATCTTGTTGCTCGTCGTCCCACTTTTCTTACTGTGTAGAATGGGTCGGTAAGAGTGACTTTTTACATGGGCTATCATCATCCATCCTATATAGATGGCCTAGCCATCTCAGTCTGTTGGCCTTGATCACTTTAATTATATTCGCATCATTATACAAATTGTATAATTCAGTGTTATATCTGATACGCCAGGTACCTTCTTCATTTTCTGGGCCATAAACTTTTCTTAACACTTTCTTTTCGAATACCATTAACCTTTCTATATTTTCCTTACTCAAGGTCCAACTCTCTGATCCATATAATAGGACTGGTCTAATCAATGTTTTATACAGGGTGTTTCAAAAATAGAGGCATAATTTCAGGTATGTATTCCCCATATGTAGGCAATACAAAAAGTTCATTACAACATATGTCCTAAAATGTTTGGTTTCCGAGTTTTGGCCTTCAAAACAGTGATATTCACCGGAAAGGTTTTCTTTCTGCAGTTAGTTGCCTTTACAGCAGATGTTCAAAATGTCCACCTCCTGCTTGAATACAGGCCTCATATCGATGTCTCATGGCCCTGCGAACACAATCCCAAATTCCAGGAGTATTGCGTATTTCCTCACAATCTGCCACAATTCGATTCGAAGGGATTCCATGTCAGGCACTGGAGACGAATACACCAATGATTTTAAATAGCCCCACAAATAGAAATCGATAGGATTCAAATCAGGTGAGCGTGGAGGCCAAGCAATTGGCCACCTCTACCTATCCGTTGATCAGGTACTTCTCCTGGTACGAACGATGAGCCAGCGCAGCATTGCTGTCCGCCTTACCGTACATGAAGTGCACTTCTGCCACCTGATTTGAGTACATGTCGCACAGTATGACGCCAAACACAACACTCAATGTATCCTTCGTCTCGGAATTAACTGTGAGAGTGTCCTCTGTTTATATCTTCTGTCACGACACCTACCTGCGGGAAGAAAAACGTTCCGGTGAATATCACTGTTTTGAAGGCCATAACTCCGAAACCAAGCATTTCCGGACACATGTTGTAATGAACTTTTGTATTGTCTACATATGGGGAATACATATCTGAAATTATGCCCTCTATTTTTGAAACACCCTGTATAGCCTACATTTTGTTTTTATGCTAAGAAAGGGGACTGGAGTTGCTTCTTTAATCCATAATAACATGGCATACTCTACAGCAAAGTTAAAAGTAAAGATGATAGAGCATCTCCTTGCTTTAGTCCACAGTGAATTGGAAAAGCATCAGACAGAAACTGGCCTGTATGACTCTACTGTATGTTTCACTGAGTCACATTTTAATTAATCGAAATAGTTTCTTGGGAATACCAAATTCAATAAGAATATTGTATAAAACTTCTCTCTTTAACCGAGTCATATGCCTTTTTGAAATTTATGAATAACTCGTGTACTATACCCTTATGCTACCGGTACTTATGACTTTATGTTTTTAATATTTTAATAAATAACAATGTTAATATCCACTTATATATATTGTAATTACATAGTTACTTAATATGTTCATATTATTGATATGCATTTTCACACACACTCACCATTATTATGTAATAGATATTGCTTCTACAAAATCTGATGATGCCAAAAATAGCGAAGACGTTTCATTAATAAATACTTATATTAATAAATGGCTTCATTTTATTGATATATTTTAACAAAAAATAAGTTTAGACTGAAAATAAACATGAGCGTTAGAAACCAATCAACCAACCTTAATTATATTAATTTTTCAGGTTTCCAACAGAATCATTTCTTATACCCAGACTAACACTGGAAAATGATCCTAAGAAAAAAATCTCTAATAAATTTGCATTTCTAAGAGATATAAAACATAATGTTAAATAAATCGTTAATATTTTTTCACTTGAGATTGTACAATTTATCTCAAACGTACGAAAAAAAATTTCCTAACCTTTTAATAAGTATCTAGTAATTAAATACAGATTGGGGAACGGATTATTATACACTGAAAGGTAGAAATGATGTTTCAAATACGTTAATTGATTGTTTATAGATATATAACAGTTACCAAAACAGATAAAATTTCAGTCTGGTATAAATAACTGTGGCGATTCAAGGCTGCTTGACGTTCGAGAGTTGACCACTCCCAATGTCTGGATTCACTCACAAGCAGTCAGCGATGTAGGCAATACTGTCGTGTGGGTTTTCGGCTTTGCGAGTGCTGTTAGTCTTGCTTTCTCGATCGTTGTTCAGTTCTAGTAGGTAGTACCTACATACTTTAGATCATTGATATATCTGGAACTGCAATTTTATGATTTTGGAAACAAAAATAATGTATG
Source organism: Periplaneta americana (assembly GCA_025594305.2). Taxonomy (NCBI): domain Eukaryota; kingdom Metazoa; phylum Arthropoda; class Insecta; order Blattodea; family Blattidae; genus Periplaneta; species Periplaneta americana. The sequence continues at coordinate 25,531,403 of JAJSOF020000001.1, forward strand.
TTGAATTTTTCGTACACTACTTTAACAGATCAAAATAATTGATTAAATGGCGATCTTACTGTGTTAATTGTGTAAGCATGTGCGGCTTACAGCTGTTTCGGTGTTTTTCATGCTAGTTTGAAGAAACACCGAAATAAAAATAATGTAATTGATCGCCATTTAATCAATTATTTAAAAAATGTAATTGTGTTAATGACTAAATAATGCAGCATACCACTTTATTATTATTATTATTATTATTATTATTATTATTATTATTATTATTAGTATTATTATTATTATTTTATATTTAATCAATTTATCAAAGACCTGAATTATAAACTATGAAAAATAACTCCAACTTTTTTAGTTCAGTAGTGACTTAATTTTCCTACATTTATTACTTTTGATGGACTTTGTGCTTATCATGTCTCATTGCAACAAGTTTATTTAAAAAGAAATTTGTGTTTAAATCTCCGTTTCTTTTATTTTATTTTCTTTTAAGAAATGTGTGGAATTTTTAAAATATTATAATTTATCTAACAGTAATTGAAGAAAAAGTCTAAAAACCCATTGGATCAATTTCAGACCACTCAATATTGTAATTTACCTTATGTGCAAAATAAAATGCTGGAATATACTTTTGGAGAAAAGAGGTTCACCACTATCATACATATAGTAAAAAAAATAAATAAATAAGAGATGCAATTCTTCGTTGTGAAGATTGCAAGTCCTCTCAAATAACTTTCGTAGTTACCTGGTCTTCTTGCTCTCTGTGATGTGTAACTTTGTAATTCTTCCTTTCCTGTGTTGCAACCAAGTTGAAACTTACTATGTTTATTTTATTTTATTTTTCACTTTATTATTATTTTTTTTTCTTATTGCAAAGTTCAAATCTCCTTCACTGATGCAACCACACTCAGAAAAATGGGCTTTTAACTTTAATAATTTATTTTATTTTCCTGGGTTTGTAAGACATTCAACATTGCAAATCTTTTCTTCTTCTTCTTCTTCTTCTTCTTCTTCTTCTTCTTCTTCTTCATCTTCTTTTTCTTCTTCTTCTTATTATTATTATTATTATTATTATTATTATTATTATTATTATTATTATTATTAACTATTATTATTATTAACATACAGTTTTTTCTTCTTGATGTGGAAACTGAAAAGGGCAGGTATATACAAACATGCTGCATTCAGGACAGTGGTACACAGATTACTCAACATACCCATGAGCCAACAACACTACAATGAAGAAGTGAATACAATCAAATACATAGCACAAGAAAATGGTTACAACCCAAACATAATAGACAACATCATAAGGAAGACAAAACAAAAACTCAACAAACACAAAAACACACAAACACAAGAACACAAGAAATACATCACGCTAACATCGAAAACAAAAACACACACAAGATCGCATCCTCATTCAGAAAACAGAAATACTGTACAACATAGCATACAGAACAGAAAACACACTACAAAGACATCTCAACACACAAATAACACAAACAAATAAATACAACCACACAGGCGTATACAAACTCACATGCAATAGTTGCGACAGTTTCTACATTGGACAGACAGGCAGATCATTCCAAACTCGATACAAAGAACACATTAAAGCAATAACCAGAGGATACAATACATCTACATATGCCGAACACATAACTAATGCTAACCACACATACAATAACATAAATACAGACATGGAAATCCTAAAACAACCCAAAACCAAAACTCAACACATTAGAACAATATGAAATATACAGACACACCAAAACATACCCTGATCAAATTCTCAACACACAGATCAATTTCAGAACACACACACTATTTGACACAACTCTTCATCACACAAATGCACCCACACAACAGGCAGCGAAGTTCGAGATGACGCCGAGATCTAGTAGGCTCTGAGGATGGTGTGAAGAAGCACCGAAACAGCTGTAAGCCGCACATGCTTACACAATTAACACGAGTAAGATCGCCATTTAATCAATTAGGTATACATGTGTTTGGATTAGAATTAAATTCATTGCCATATTATGACAATACAACATACTGTTCTTAATAAATAGGCCTATTTATACCTGGATTATCAGTTTCAGACAAGCATTGTTACTTTCTGCACATGACACTATTTATATTAGTTGGAAAAAAATCTGTAGATAGAAGGAAACGTACTCATAAAATATATTGCATTAGTTTTGCAGATATGTTTTTAATTTCTCTAATGTAATGCATCAGGTGACATGGAGAAAAGTATGTTTTCCTCCTTTCTATTGAATTTTCCTTGTTTTGAATTAAGATTGTTGCATAGCTATTAAATTGAATGTTTTCAATCGTATTTCTTGTGAATATAAAGCTTTCTATTGTTGTATGTCATAATTAATAAGTGTTAAAAGACTATATATTTATACACATTAAAAAATAATTTTACCCCAACCGTTAATGGAAGCCTCAATTGGAATTTTTATGTCTAAAACTCTCTCGCCCTTGACCAGGATCGAACCCACGTACCCTAGGTCCAGAGACGAGCACAATATCTACTAAACTATTTCATGAACTTACTGCATGTAAAGGAGCCCTCCATTCATGAACAAAGATAAATAAAGGCAAAATTATATGTCTAGGTCTTCCATTACTCTGTTCTCAACTTTCGGTAACAGTATCACAGTGATAACGATTTGGGAGAAGACTGATTTTGACTTTGATTCATAATTTCACTGGTCAGCACTGTCTATGTGATGATCCTGGCAATGTGCCAGTAAGAGGTGCACATGCAAAAAGTGGATCTCAGTTAAACAGAAACCTGTTGAATTGGACCAGTAATTTATTTGTGAAGTATTTGTCACTAAAAAGTAACTAAATACATTATTTTTCTGTGTTTGAACTCAAAAATATAAAATTTAAGTCAAGAATTTATTGTAGTTACGAAGATACTCTGGAAAATTGAGCAATAGTACCTAATTAGACCATCCTATTGTAACAGTAATAGTCTTCTGGTTTATAGCATTTGATAACGTTTTCCAGTTCCGATTCTCCATTTATCAGTTCATTTTACTGGCTGTCTCCCAATCCCTTTTCTGCTATTGATTCTTCAGTGACATCTCTTCAACTCCTGGGCCTGCTACTTTTCCTTCACCCAGGATGTACCCTCTAACAGTTCCTTATTAAGTTCAGTTGTAAATTTACTTAATAGTGTAGGGCCTACATGTTACAAATTCAAATTATCACAATTTTTTTAACTAATGGCGGATATTGACTGTTCGTCATTTACCCTATTAGGGTTTACTATGTTACAAATTCAAATTATTACAATTGTTTTAACTAATGGCGGATATTGACTTCGTCATTTACCCTATTAGGGTCTAATATGTTACAGATTCAAATTATTACAATTTTTTTTTAACTAATGGCGGATATTGACTGTTCGTCATTTACCCATATTAGGGTCTACTATGTTACAAATTCAAATAATTACAATTTTTTTAAGTAATGGCGGATATTGACTTCGTCATTTACCTATTAGGGTCTATTTTACAAATTCAAATTATTACAATTTTTGAACTAATGGTGGGTATTGATTGTTCGTCATTTACCCATATTAGGGTCTACTATGTTACAAATTCAAATTATTACAATTTTTTGAACTAATGGTGGATATTGACTGTTCATCATTTACCCATATTAGGGTCTACTATTAATTCAAATTATTACAATTTTTTTAAGTAATGGCGGATATTGACTGTTCGTCATTTACTCATATTAGGGTCTACTATGTTACAAATTCAAATTATTACAATTTTTTGAACTAATAGTGGGTATTGACTGTTCGTCATTTACCCATATTAGGGTCTACTATGTTACAAATTCAAATTATTACAATTTTTTTAACTAATGGTGGGTATTGACTGTTCGTCATTTACCCTATTAGGGTCAACTATGTTACAAATTCAAATTGAGGACCGTTTTTGCCAAACTTGCTAACTGAAAAAACTAAATTTTACAGGAGAGACAAAACACTAAAGTAAGCAAGTTTTACTGTATCTCTCACTTATAGCAGAAAGCAAGTTTTGAAAAAAGATCACACTTTGACACACTACAATGAAGAGAAATAACCCAATTTTACTAAGACGCCTTGAACATCATGTAGAGGCCTGCCTTATGTTAACGAATCCATCAAAATCTCAATTTTGCAAATTTTTCAGTTAGCAAGTTTTGCAAAAACGGTCCTCAATTATTACAATTGTTTAAACTAATGGCAGGTATTGACTATTCGTCATTTACTCATATGAAGCCAGTTGTGTAGACCAATTTACCGACATAGTCGTTCCCCAGGGTGCGCCATAAGAGGCTGGTCAGTGATGGAGATGTGTTGGGATGCTAGGGAACCGGAGCTTTCGTAGAAAACCCTGTGTTTGCTGGATCACGGGCTTGTCCAACACAAGTTATAATCGAGAGTACACTGGATCGAACTCGGATCCACAGGATTATAATCCCAGTGCTCTTACCACTAGACCACCATGGCAGGCTCAGATTGTGAATATAATGTACAGGTACATAAAATTGACAAATTTACAGAATATCAGTCAGTGATAAGAGATTATAACTAATGGTTACAAGTAAAAAAAATATATATATATACTTAAATTAATAAAGTTGTTCATGGTCTTCATAATAGAACGTGATGATAAAACCAAATTTTTAAACTTATATTTAACTTTGATTCTCATCAATTGATACCAAGTGTCCCCTCAAATGAGAAACATGCAGAAAGTGTGTAGATTATTTAGGTATAGTAACCATTAGACGAGAAAAATTCGCTCCTTGCCGGGGATCGAACCCGGGTCCTTGATTCTATGTACCAAGTGCTCTAACCACTGAGCTATGCCGAAGTTCAATCCACAGCACCGGATCGAATCCCTCCCCTCTAGTGTTTTTCCCTTTGTGACCTAACTCCAAGTTCGACATATATGTTGACATACATTATATTTAGTCAACTGCCATTATACAAGGAGCACACTCAATTGAGTGACTTGGTGACCGGGATTCCACAGTAATATGCACTGTTGGGCGAAGAATCTGCGTAAAGATTCTCCTCTAATAATCATTGTTACCATAACAGATATATTCTGTAGGACCAAAAATTAATATTTATGTGTATAGTAAACATTGTCTGTGGTGCATCTTATAATGATGATGACGATGATGATGATCAATCAATCTTCTTAATGTATCCAGCTGTTTGCTGACAACATAAAGTCCACTGTAGTCTATTCAGTTGTTGTTTTTCACGAGAAATGAGGGGTATTTTGATCGGTGTTCATTATAAATGCCTGTTGCTAGTAGCCAGAGTTGGAGTGTAGTCAATATATACTGCAGGGCGGTGTCTTCTGCAACTGGTATTGATGAGTTTCAGAAACAAAAAAATTAACTAAAAGAACTCCAAAAGGAAATAACATTTCAATGGATACCTAGTATACCTGGAAACGAGAAAGTCGATAATATTGCAAAAACAGGCAACATATTTGCAACCAAGACCTCTTCAAGTGATATCTCTATCCAGTGCTTTTGCTTCAATAAAGTCTCATTTTACAAACCTATGGATCAACAATTGGCTCTCTTCTGACAAAGGCAAAATTTTACAGTCTGTACAAAAGAAGCCAAATGACCTGAAAATGTACAAATCTTGCCCAGGCATGTTCAAACATTTTTAACAAGAGCCAGAACAGGTCACATTGTCACTCAATTGTACCTACACTGATTTCACATTTCTGATAATCCTACATGTCTGTGGTGTAATAATCATGAATGAAGATCTGGAACACATTCTTCTATACTGCCCATCCATAAACCACGATGATGATGATGATGATGATGATGGTGATGATGATGATGACTGGAGAATTGGTGAAATTCCGATAGAGGAAACAGGAATAATCCTCAAGAACTTCCCCTAACATCATTTTTACCTACCACAAATTCCATTTGACTCACTGGGATTTGAAGTGGGTCTTTCGCATGAAAGCCTGTACAGCGCACTGATTGAGTCAAACATAAATAAATAGTCTGCATTCACAAAACTACTGGTACAAAGTGACTGTTCTTACCAGCTTGCTCACTTAAGGGGAGCAGGTACTGCCTATCTCGACAATGTTAAAATCACAGAATTCAGGTACGCATAGCTCAGAAACTACTTGAGATAGAAAAACAATTTTTACAACACTTATCAATCTTAAAGTCCTCTATTTTTAAAACAAAATGTATTATTGTATCTTTATAATTGTGGTCTCAAAAAAATAACTTACTTACAAATGGCTTTTAAGGAACCCGAAGGTTCATTGCCGCCCTCACATAAGCCCGCCATCGGTCCCTATCCTGTGCAAGATTAATCCAGTCTCTATCATCATATCCCACCTCCCTCAAATCCATTTTAATATTATCCTCCCATCTACGTCTCGGCCTCCCCAAAGGTCTTTTTCCCTCTGGTCTCCCAACTAACACTCTATATGCATTTCTGGATTCGTCCATACGTGCTACATGCCCTGCCCATCTCAAACGTCTGGATTTAATGTTCCTAATTATGTCAGGTGAAGAATACAATGCGTGCAGTTCTGCGTTGTGTAACTTTCTCCATTCTCCTGTAACTTCATCCCGCTCAGCCCCAAATATTTTCCTAAGCACCTTATTCTCAAAAACCCTTAACCTCTGTTCCTCTCTCAGAGTGAGAGTCCAAGTTTCACAACCATACAGAACAACCGGTAATATAACTGTTTTATAAATTCTAACTTTCAGATTTTTTGACAGCAGACTAGATGATAAAAGCTTTTCAACCGAATAATTACACGCATTTCCAATATTTATTCTGCGTTTAATTTCCTCCCGAGTGTCATTTATATTTGTTACTGTTGCTCCAAGATATTTGAATTTTTTCACCCCTTCGAAGGATAAATCTCCAATTTTTATATTTCCATTTCGTACAATATTCTGGTCACGAGACATAATCATATACTTTGTCTTTTCGGGATTTACTTCCAAACCGATCGCTTTACTTGCTTCCAGTAAAATTCCCGTTTTTTCCCTAATCGTTTGTGTATTTTCTCCTAACATATTCACGTCATCCGCATAGACAAGAAGCTTATGTAACCCGTTCAATTCCAAACTCTGCCTGTTATCCTGAACTTTCCTAATGGTATATTCTAAAGCGAAGTTAAAAAGTAAAGGTGATAGTGCATCTCCCTGCTTTAGCCCGCAGTGAATTGGAAAAGCATCAGATAGAAACTGGCCTATACGGACTCTGCTGTATGTTTCACTGAGACACATTTTAATTAATCGAACTAGTTTCTTGGGAATACCAAATTCAATAAGAATATCATATAATACTTTCCTCTTAACCGAGTCATATGCCTTTTTGAAAAATAACATGTGATTAAAATTTAAAAAAAAATTAGGTCACAATAAAAAAATTTTATCAGTTATAGGAATTGAATGTACTTAATGAAATTATTCTAATACATAGATAAAGGTTATAAATATAACATGTAAAAATTTCAAATCTCTATGTTCAATGGTTTCAGAGCTACGCATACCTGAACTCTGTGATTTAACATTGTCGAGATAAGCAGTACCTGCTCCCCTTAAAACAAAAACTCAAGTATACGAGTAAAGTTCTTTTCTTTTGAAGATTTGTATTTCCTCTAAAAATGTAAGGAGAGAATCACAGCATCACTGCCATACTAACCGTGCAGCTCACACTAACAATAAGCCTTCATGTAACAAAATTTTTTCTCTAGGAAGAATTAATTAGGTTGAATTTTTCAAGAGTAAAAGAGAGTAATAACCACTGCATCGAATGATTGCAGACCTTCGACCCAAGGGACGTGGTAGGCCTCAGAGGATCCTGTTGGGGTCATGGCCAGAGGACCACATCCGGGGGGTGATCAGGGCTGTGGTATTCCGTGACACGCAGCACATCAAGGAAGAGCCACACCTTGGCTATGCCCGCCTGCAGGTAATGATACTATATCACTTAACTCTGTGAATCTGTGATTGTCTCTGAAATTACTTATGCCTTGTTTTCTATTAGAGGAACAGTTTTCACATGTAAGTGTCTATGCATTCAAAGAACATTGCTTGTCTGACCCAATTCCTTCATCATACTAATTGTTACTTCTGTTGCTGTCATATTGTTTAAAATACAATGGTAGATCTTACTGCTTGTGAACATGTACATACAAACCAGTTTTCTGAACATTTTCATTTTGAGTACATATTTATTTTATTTCTCTTCTTCATCTCCTCTTTCAATGTTGATTGAATAAGATTTATATAATCTAACTGTTGCATATATACATTTATGCTCGACTATGCCGAAATGTAGTAATTATACAGTAGCGTGCAAATTAATCCGAACAACGTAATTACTTATGCATAAACACTCTAACGGGATAAAAAAAAGGATCTAAGACATACCTCAGTAATCTATGTGGCCTCCCTTGTTCCTAATAACAGCTCTGAGACGATTTGGCATGGATTCCACTAATTTCCCACAAATATTCTTCATTTCTTCATCGCGAAACCATACACTAATGAGGGCAGAAATCATCTTCTCCTTTGTAGAACAATCCATTTTTTGCATTCTTCTTTTGCAAATTGACCACAAGTTCTCAATGGGGTTGATGTCGGGTGAGTTGCCTGGCTAGGGGAGTACCTGAATATTCTTCTTGTTGAAGAATTCTGTAGTTTTTCGAGACGTATGGCATGGTGCCAGGTCTTGTTGGAACACACCTCTGCCATCCGGAAATGATTTTTGCAGCTGGGGTACGATTCTGGTTTCCAATAAGTGAATATATTTGTCAGAATTCATCATTCCCTTGATAGGTATTAATGCTCCAGGCCCTTCATGTGTAAAACAACCCCAAAACATTACTTTAGGGGGTATTTGGGTGCTTGTTGGAGATGAGCTGCTGTTACTTTTTCGATCCTTTCCGTGCGTAAGAAACACGGTGGCCATGGACCTCGAAATGAGACTCATCGGAAAAAGTACATTCTTCCAGTCATTCGCTGTCCAGTGTTGATGTAATTTTGCCCACATTAAGCGTTTTTTGCACATAACAGGTGTTAGCAGTTGCTTCTTAATAGGCTTATGAGCCCTTCGTCCAGCTTCCAAAAGCCTACGCCGCACTGTTGTGACGTGAATATTCGCCCCAGTGGTAGCCATTAACTCGCGGGTTAAGTCGACAGCAGTTAGTCTAGGATTTAATTTACTTTTCCTGACAATTAAACGATCATCTGCAGGTGAAGTCTTCCTTTTCCGGCCACAGTTTCCTTTTTTCTGAGGTGTGATGGATCCAGTCTCCCTGTATCGTTTTATGATCGAATTAACAGTAGCCAAACCGATGTGATATTCTGCAGCAATTTGCCTCTGTGTCATAGAAGAATGCTCTGCTAATGTTATAATTTTAGACCGTTTTCGTGGAGTTGTATCCATTTGTGAAGACGACAGAATGTACACAGGATTGCAGCATTAAGTCTTCAACACAACTGAAGTGCTTATAAGTACAAAACGACAGCAAAATGTCACATATTATAAAAAAAATAATGACAGACCTTCAACAATGGAATTACATGTACTACAGATGTCAATTAAAGCGGTATGAGCAGCTGTGAGGCCAACAATGACAGAAAATGTAAAAATATGTTGTGTTCGGATTAATTTGCACGCTACTGTACACCTGGTAGTAGCCCTTTAATGCATCTCATTAAAGTACACCTATTCATTATAATTCAGTTGTTCAGCCAATGAGAAATCACCATTGTACCATTATGAAACCGCAAGTATTGATTATTCTCGAATATGCAATCGAAAGACAATTAGCGAAAAGTCACGGAGGCTGGAAATCCAATACTGTCGCAGAAGGTTATGTTCTGTTACTGTAATAATTAGCGTTAATTGTAAATAATATTCAAATAAATTCAATTTGTCATCTCGTTTTTCAATTCTAAATCAATTTCCAGGTTATATCAAGACTAATCTTCATGTTATTTTCTAGATTATATCAAGGTCAATCACATTCGAGCCTCAGAAAAAAATCAATACTTTCGCGTCTGCACACATGTCACAATTCAGGTCAGTTTCGCTCCTCACTTACATAACCATAACATGAATACTTATGAATAATTTCAAGTTAGAAATATGATCGCGCATAAAAAGTCGTATGAAACTTAACTATAATGGTAATTAATATGCTCGTATGAAAATTATCAAACTCGCGCTCGTTTCATAAACAAACATACTCACATCTTAATTACTACCATAATGTACTATAATGGCATTGCTAAATAAAGTATAAAATTACGTTATTATTCTAAACATTTTGGCCATTTTCAAGGGTATATGTACGTGAACGACCACAAATATTATCAGAAAGTGCAGGCTCTAACGTTCTAAAATTTTATAAGAAAATGAACTCACAATTGGACAAAAATTATAAGGTACCACAACATGACTTATTAGAACTTAAATATCTGATAAAAGTATAAAAAAGGTTACTAATAATATTTTTCAAACCAGTTTTATCAAAGTATAAATAAATTCTGCAGTTACATCGTTTGGTAACCATAACATTGTCTCTCTGACATCTTTAATATTTTTCCTGCATGTAATAAACACTTATTTCTGAAAAGTAGACTACTCTCAGACATGTAGAGTTGTTTATTTTAATACAATTATTTTTTATTTGTCCTATATAAAATATATTAAAATTTACATAATATTTTATGACCTAATTTTTCTATTTTCAAAGAAATGGGCATTATTGTAGTCTACCTTTTGCATAAATGCATGTTAAATCAGTGTACAAAATTTCAGAATTCTATCTCTAATGGTTGTAGAGATATGAAATAATGTGCGAAAATTTTCACTTTTGGAAAATTTAATTTAAAGTCAAAAGTGAATTCTAAAAAATATTAGTAACCTTTTTTTACTTTTATCAGATATTTAAGTCCTAATAAGTCTTGTTGTGGTACCTTGTAATTTTTGTCCAATTGTGAGTTCAATTCCCTATAAAATTTTAGAAATTTAGAGCCTGCACTTTCAGATAATACTGGTGGTTGTTCACATACATATACCCTTAAATATCTTCTCTTGATAATGATAGCGTGAACAAAAATAACTGGCACAGTAGATTAAAATTGTTAATTTTGTGGAATACAATTTAAGTAAATTTTTCGTAAGATGATAGATATTAAATAGAAAACCCACTGCAAATGTTTATGGATTTGATGCATTGCAGGAAAAATTCATTTTGATTCAGTATTTTATCATTTCTCCCAGTTTATACGCGACAATTATTCATTCATGTAGGATTTAAAATATTTCTAAATAGGTTTTAATTTAATATGCAGGCATTGACCTCTGTGAAAATTTTTTAGTGTTTGACCTTAACCTTGAACATTGATATTTATGCAAGAAATATTTGCATTGGGGATTTATCTAAACTTTATCTAATAATATGCCTCGATCATTTAAGCTGATTCACTGTTAACTTTATTGTTGGTTCTTCTTCTTTTTCTTCGTCATCATCATCATTATATTTGAGTAGCAAATATTTAAACCTTGCTTTCTTCTTCAGATCAGAACTTTCAGAAGATAATAAGAAAATTCTCGTGGTGCAATTGTGATAGAACCATAATTGTATTGTTGTTGTAATCTTCTTGGCAAACTGAAACCTCTGATCACATTTATCATATTATCCAGTCCCATGTTATAAAATGACAACATATAAAAGAGAACAGTCACTAGGATCTCCACTGTCGAATATGAAGTTTTGGTAACAACTGCTAGATGGAAAAATAGTTGCAAGCTTCAAGGAGCAATATGTATTTATTACTCCATATCAGCTCTATGAATTCCTTTTTCACTTTATTGCACGGAAAAGATATAATTTGAGTGCACCAACATTATATTTCCTTACCAAAATTACATAAAGAAAATGATCACATTACGCTATAATTTATTGTACGGTTGGCAACGCTGCTGCCATTTTGCCTAAATGCATATTTTGAGGGTTTTCATTTTTTAATGTCTATATTTTAATTTTGCATATTTAAATGCATATATGAACATCGTTTCTTGTTTTGCCAGATTTATTATCTAATTTCAAATTTGTTTCTGATAAAAACAAGAATAATTTCCAAGAAATATAAAAATTATGTGAGAAATGAAACCAATAATAGTTCATTACTGTTGAGGACGTGACATTGACAATGAATATTTGGGTCGTTTTCCACTTTAACATGAGGCTAGTTGTTGTATATACTAGCCATGTAAGTGTAATGTTTCAGGAGTCTGGGCAAAAATACGCCTCACCTACATGTCATACTTTTCGTCGAAGATCCTGGATTCACCAATTGCTTTTCTACAACTCCTCTATAACCAATAAATTTCTTCGGTTGAATTCTGAAACACTCTGTATAGGGTTTTCCTAAAGTAAGAGATAATTTTAATTGCTCATATTTCCTTCATTTTCTATTCTGGCACTGGCTTATACTGAAATGGGATTTTTTTTGCATCACCACGCATTGCCATAACTTCATTATACTGGGTAGATGTTGTAGTCATCCTCCATTTTGTTCTTTTACAAGTAATAGACTCTCTAAAATACTTGTACTTTGTACAGCAGCTCTGAGTTTGTGTTCTGGAATACCTGCCACAATGTGTGCAATGGAGTCCTACAACTCATCAGTTGTCATAAGTTTGCTCAAGAACACACTTTCCTTCAGATATCCCTACAACCAATAATCTGCTGGGTTAAGGTCTGGCGATCTTGCAGGCCAAGTTACAGGAAAGTGCCTACTGGTGACACAACCACCAAAATAATCAGAAAGAAACTCGTTGTCATGGTGTTGCAAAAAATCCCATTTCTTGTATAATAAGCCAGTGCCTAGATTTTTTAAGATTGTGTAGAGAGTGAAGAAAATGTGAGCAATTAATAATTCCATAAGAATTTTGTGACAAATACTTACACCTCACTCAGTTTCCAAACCCAGTTTCTCTGCAGACTTGTTCACTTAGAACAAGGTAATACATAATGTTGGTGGTTGGTTGCTAATGCTCAGCATATTGGAGTTCTTCCATTTGCCTTCTTGCTTTTCAGTACCATAATGACAGATCTGTAGCTGTTAAATTTTATATTTCCTGAGATGTGTCATATTCATTAGTTCATTACAGTTTTATTTTCTTTACAAAATAAACAATTAGGAGTAGGAACAGTATTTGAATTGATCAGTGGAATAAACACCGAAGTCCAGAGAAGTAAATTTTTCAGGAGACGAAAAAAACATCACATCTCCTAAACCATTAGACCAAAACTAACAAAAATTTGCACAGTTGTAGGTCATAGTGCACCACTCTGACTGATAATGAACACTCACATATGAGTTTATTATTATGGGTAATAAATAGGATGATAAGTGGTGGACTTCAGTCCTTATTACATTGTTTTACTACACAAGTGTAAAAGACAAGCACAATAATCTGAAATAGTGAATTTTATTTATTGAATAAGTTGTATTTTCAGAATACACACATCACTTGAGATAATTGTCTAGAAAAAACAGGATATGACACCAATATGATTAATAATAATGCGTATAATAAAGAAACTATTTCAATGTAGTGAGAAACTGCCTTCTGTCCTTAGTCACTGCCATCATTCTGAGTTCTGCTACCTTCTTAACACTTAATACTCTGCAAGTACTGTTGTGCATTCTCTAAAAGATATTTCAGGAGTTTAGATACATCACTTTTAATGGTTAACTGCCCGTGATTCAGCTGTGGTACATTGAGGTTGGGAGATGCATTACTCTTAAGGAGACAGAAGCTGCTTGTTACTATTACGCTCATTAATTTACTGACTACCTGGTATTTCTGCAAATGATGGTACTGGAAAATCTTGTGTTTTGATACCTGAAACGCGTCACCATTTTGAGATGCGCTTTTCTTGAAAAACTGTGTGAAATATCCATCAAAGACTTTGAAATCAGTGTGTGTCATTTCAACAACTTGGAAGTGACGTTTAACAAGTTCAATCCATTCACTTCGAATCTCCACTTTTTCCACTTGCAGCGCCTCTGTGAGACACTCTCCGAATGATACTCGTAGCTCAGCCAATACAATTATGTCCGAAGTCCCGGACATCGGACCTTGTTCCAAGGATTGAAATTTTTAAGTCGCTGTAATATGGTAATGGGCATGGATATCGGTCATTTTAATAGTGCATAATGCCTTTAAGAGTAAAATTGCACTCAAAAACCATTTTTGGCAAAACTTGGACTTCGGCCCTTATTTCGCTGACCGCTTCATTTATTTTATATAGATGAGCAGCCAAATAAGTTGAGCTACCACGGCATGTACTAGCGTCTCTTTATTGGCAATGAGAGATATGGTCGGTGGGAACTTTTAAGGCCCATTCACAATGAAAATTAAACATAAACATAACGTAAGCATAAAACCTTGTGTCCATGTTATTTAATGAAAGCATTCACAGTGAATTACATAAGCATAAACATAATCTTAATCATAAGACGTTAACATGAAAGTTTGCAAACTCCAAACTTTCATGCTTATGTTTATGCGATTTGGAAACAGTACACAAGCGGAAAGCGTGTTTTCACTTTTTGTTTAACATCTCATGGGCTTTGCCTACAGGCAATATTTTGATCTATTGGCCGTGATGATAGCTAGGCGCGCAACATGGAATCATATGACGAAAAGTTGATTATTTTACATCTCCGTTTCTTTGATTTCAAGTATTGAAAGCCATATACTGATGCCATTGTAGTTATTAGAAACATAAATTGAATAGCTACATCGTCAGTCATTGTGCATTTCTCCATTTTTATGTAATAGATTCTGTAGTTTTGTTGATTCGGTATGTTTGTTTCCACACACTTGTTATGTTTAGGTTATGTTTAATTTTCATTGTGAATGGGCCTTGGCTACTTAAGTTTGTGGCATATGTTTATGTGCTTGTGTTAATGTTTACGTTATGTTTAATTTTCATTGTGAATGAGGCTTTAGTCCTCCTGGCTAAGTTGAAATAACCCGCAGACCAACAGTAGGTGCGGAGGTTGTGAATGATTGACTTAGCTGCCAAAACGTAAAACTGGTGACCATTTCAAAACAGCTACAGTGAAGCTCAACTTAATGAAGTGTTTCCCGAAGTAACACAATGCGTTACACTGAGTCATGCAGAATGCATCATTGAATTTTAAGGAAACTCTTTGTTGTCAGGAACCTCTGGGAGTGCAGAACTACCCCAGTGGGTCATGCAGTAATGGTCCAGAACCAACGGTGTCACCGGGAGCAGCAGCTGCAGCAGCAGTGGCCGTGGTGGCACAGGGGCTGAGGCAGCAGATGTGCAGCATGGTGGCGGCTGCACAGCACAACGCGTCTCTGTCCGGCGACACTGGCGTGGGACTCGTCAATAGCCTGGGAGGCCTCGTGGGACACTGCAACAGCATGGGGCTCCCCAGCAACGGCACCACTCACGGAGGCATGCCCAATCTGGGCTTGGCCAGTCCTCTGAGCTCCAGTCTTCGCATGGCAAGCCCTGTGGGATCGGAGCTGAGGACAGGCAGTCCGGTGGAGTCGGTGGCTGCCAGTCCGGTCCCGTCACCGCTAGGAGGTGGCGGCGGCAGCAGCGGAGCCACGCCCACCCCCACTCCGTCGACACCAAGCGGTGGGGGAGGCGGGCCGCTGGGCAGTGTGGAGGTCGGGATCGGCGTGAGCGGCATGACCTACAAGCCCACGTCGACCTTCACGCCTCCCCGGCCGGAGAACCTCTTCCAGGAAGACATTGAGGACATTGTGAAGAGTCCGCAGTTGGGTTCTCCTGACAGCCTTGCTAAAGAACCCAAGGAGACCATTACTGTAAAGGTGGAACCTATCATCGGCAGCCCGCATGAGTAGAGCATGCAAGTATTGATTGATATTGTGATATACCATATAGAGTAGCGTTAGAAATATACAGATGTTAGAAAAAAATATATATCAAAGAAAAATGACCCATTTTGTAGCCAGACTTGGCAAGGTCCAAAAAAAGACTCGTTTAATCTAGCAGAATTATAGAAATATAAAAGCTGAATAAACTTCCAAAAATATATAGATAAGTAAGACTTCCTAAAGAACTTGAGTTCAATATATAAATTCTAGTGCCATTAATTTCAAGAAAACATGTGTAACTGATTATGGTATGCAAGGTTAATGTCTTAGTATCTTCAATGTACATGTAGCACCTCCACAGTGTTGAGTTATCATGATGTATAGCAGTCACTGTAGTAAGAGTCTGTATGCTGATCCTTAGCAGGGAAAAGCCTTTCATTTCAGTTCATTCTAATTAATTGATTGTTCTAATGGAATAGGCTTATTTTTCAGAAAATAGTTGTTGTGTTAAAACAGCGTACGTATTTATTTTAACTAGAACTGCTTTTCATCCATGTTGTCAGCAATAGTAAAACTTGTAACACACTTAGGCTAAGGATAGGTGGGTTGTCCCTGGTAAGGAATGAGTGTCCTACGTCTTGTAGCCAAAATTTGGCAGCAGGAATTGTAGCATTTCCATTGTTTTCAGTACAAACACTGTTAGGAGAATAGAATACCTACAAACTGATCTGCAACCAAGAAGTCTTAATGTTTTGCTAGCATTAACACCAAAGCCATAACAGATTTCCCAGATGTGATGTTCGTTTCATTTTCACAGCTTTGTAGCGAAGAGTATTAGCTGTCAGTGAAATCTCATCCCAGTTCTTTCAGTTCTGCAGGTATCATGGCTACGTTGTTGTACAGTTTTATAGAGTTTGTACCTATATGTTAAATTATTTGAACATTTCACATTATTTTAACAAATTTTCGGGCAATTAAATAATATATAAGGTATAATGATACCCGTACAGTACAGGGAGATAAAGTAATTTAAAGAAATGTGATTACTGTTGGAGATTTTTCTTTTGAAAGAGCTTGTTGAGTAGTTCTCACTCAGTGAAGAAAAGCAAGGTCATAGTGGTAAGTTATAGAATATATTATCAACATATTTATATTTTGTGGAATAGTGAGAGTGTACGAGGAAAGATATGATGATGTATGGTGCAATTTCCATGTATATCAGTAGTGTCGGGCCTTCCTGTCGAGAAGTCTGGGTGTCCAGTAGTAAGCATCAATGTGTTGTGTCGTCTCCATTTACCATATGCATCTACATACCTATTGTTTTTGCCCTTATGTAAATGCCAGTATAGTCTAGTCAACCTAGCTTAAAGTAAATCACAAACAAAATATATCTATACTTATTTTTGTGATTTGTTTGTTTAGGAATAATGTACAAAATTTATATTAATAGTAAAATTAGTAACATTATTTGAAAATGCCTTCCTGCCTGCCATTGGGGTATGCCAAGATTGAATTGAAGAAATTGTTGACACAGACACACAGACACAAACAAAAAAAGTGATAAAAAGTAAATTATAATGAAGTGGCCTTGAAATTCGTTTTGCTTATTAAATCAGTTGAAAATAAAATAGCTATTTAAAAAGTGGTACCGTGAATTTGTAGACAACCCTATTCTTGATAAATCAATTTTTTGCATAAGAAATTTGTATACTTAGTGGACGCAAGCAATTTACATAGCATTCATCAACTTGTGCCTATTGTGAATGTTTTCATGAATAGGTTGTACTGCAAAGTTCACGCAAAAATGTAAGTAGAAATGGATGTCCATTGTTGTTAGTATTCTTGGCTTACATGTGTTCAAAAAGTAGTAAAGTGCCTTCCAATTTTCTGACCACTTGACAATGTGATCAAATTATGTCATCACATTTTAATTGAGTATACTCTTTTAGTAAAATCTAAAACAGAAAAACCGTGAAACTTCATTTTGGTAACAGGTATCACCCTAAATGGCACATTTATTTCATATCCGTAGATCCTGAAGTTCAACCTTGGATTACCGGATGTCTGCGTAAATTTCTGGCACTGGAAATACAACCTTGTTACACATCAAATGCTAAGTATTAGAATAGTATATCGATGCAATAATTATGGTAATGTCATGTGTCATGTTACTGTTCTGTAGTAGAGATCAAGAGATGACATATTGTGGTTTAGAAATCTTGTACAGTACCTTGAAACATTTGTCAACTTACAGATTTATTAATGTCTACTTTATTTATTTACTGTGGCAGCTTTCACCCTGTCTGCTTGCTTTCCATGAACAACTTGACTTGTGTCTAAAACTCTACAGAGCTTAGATGTTATTTATAGATAGATATTAATTTGTGGAAAAATGTTTAATTTCATCTCTTCAAAGACAGAGATGAAATTGAAAATATTATAGGTACATATATATGGCAAATCGCCAGTAATATTATAACACAACAGACAAATTATATATATGAAATAAATAAGTACTGAGAAATATAAATATATTGAATAACTGGCAGTTAATTTTAAGAGATGCTTGTAGGGAATGATTACTAAGACATTATTTTAATCTCATTTGCCTTGATTGTACAACCTCCAATGCGTAACGCTGTCCACAGTTGTAGTTGATCTGAATTATACAATAAAATTATCTTTTCATTTGAAAACACTTTGTATTCATTTTCATTTAAACTGTTATTGTCACAGTCAGTAAAATATTTTTCAAGACTTATTTATCTGTTGTACCAACAACAGCCCTTTACATGTAATGCTTGTTGGTTTTTGTATTATATGATAGTCTTTTGAAAATATTAAACCATTCATCAGAGACTTTAGTGACAGATTCATAACCATATAATTCCCCTCCTCGTAAATTTCCTTTCATAATATCTCTGAAAAATGAAGGAAAAGGATATGTATGTCAATGTAGTGTAATTTGTGAGTAAATTTCAGTATAGAATCAGTCATTAGGGAACAGTTGCATTCTTTATGATCATTACAGTAGTTTTCAGTTTGCATGAACGACACATTTTTTTAGTTGGTTATTTAATGATGCTGTATCAACTACTAGGTTATTGTTGATAGAATCGAACCCATGCCTGAGTGCAATGATGGGAATAAACCAGAAGGAAAACATAACTGTCTTCATGAGGATTTTTTATTATCCACTCATTTAATTATGGTTATGTTATACTATGTAGATATAGTTAATTCTGTTTTCATGAAGTACCGGTACTGATAACGAAGAGGTTGCCACTACTTAAGTGTTTTCTGTAAACTTCTTTTAGAATGGATATGCTTCAGTTTATTCTTAATTTGTATTTATTCTTATACTAACTTAAAATAAAATATTTCTAAGGACAAAGTTTTCCTAATTCCCAAATATTTCAGAATATTTGATAAAATAACAAATCATTTAGATCTATTTACTGCATGCTAAGCAATGGCACCAGTAGTAATTGTAGAATTTTTAGTAATAGTGTAATTAAATTTATACCCATATTTTGAAATAAAACTTCTCTTAATATTGATAACAATTTCATTATTAGATTATGTTATTTTTTAATTATTTATTTATTTATCTATTATAGTTAACTCCCACCACAAGTAACATATCGGTATAAAAGATGATATTTTATTTATTCTTTCTCGTATTAATATTATTTTCGCCTCTTGTGCAATTCTTTATTTCTTTCCTAGATTGTAAGGGATGGGAAAACATTGATTGTATTGATGAAAGTAACACTTCTTTCCTATAACGTATGTGTCACTGCTTCCTTTGTCAGATTGTACACTTGTATGTATTTATATATTACTTTTATGTGTGATTGTGAAATTCTATTTACTCATTGGAATTGTACTCTGTTACAGTTGTATTACTCTAAATTTCATTTTCACCATAAACACTGTATTATATTCTCTTAAATGTTAACTTCATGATTGGTACCATCTTTGGAAGTGCGAAATAATGGAGAGAATATTTTTAATCCTGATGTATATTTAATTATGAATTGGCACTGTTATGTCAATTTAGCCAACTCTTTAAGTTTTTTCTTGTAGTGATGATGTACTAGCTATTCCAGAATGAAACTTCCATTGATGTGTGGTTAACAGTATATTGCAGGAAGCTGCACAAATTAGAATAATCCGACTAAAAATTTCTGCTTGTGCTGCATGTTTTACCGTCACTTTAATTAAATCCAGGGTGTGATAGCCTATGGAGGGCAAGGCCGACCAGCTGACTGCTGGCCTCATACCCACATACCTGGGTAGGAGTGAATGATCTTGTAAGCAGTGTGTAATGTGGGGTCTGTATGATAATCCCCCCCCCCCAGCTGTTACATATAGTGTACAAAACCGGTTTTCACTTCTGACTGTAGCTACTCAAATTCTTCACGTACTGAGTGGACACCATTCTCATATACAAGGTGACTCAGGAGGAAAGGGCTGTGCGATAAGGGGTGATGGACGATTTTAAGGAGAAACATTATATAAACACTAGTGGCTTGTGCAGCAAATGCTGCAAACTAAATTCATTAGACGTTCAAATAAACATTTTTCAGATTTATTTTCAATGAAGAATACCAGACATTCTTAAAGTTATTTGCTTCCATAATAATGAAAGATTCTCTCTCTCGAGCCAATACTGAAGAGAACCACGCATATAAATATCTACACCACACTACCATTAAATATATGAAAAAGACCCAACCCCACTTGATTAATAACTATAAGAATATTTGATTTTTAATAATATTATTATCTTACGTAAGTTTTTAAGCTTTCAGTAACATATACTATATATACTATATAGCCGCCACTCAGTAAAATATAGAAATCAAAATTTAATTTAAGTTATTCTCTACATCTACTTAAATAACCCCAAAAGTTTCAATTTCATATCATCAATATAGCATTAATATGTATAATTAATGAAAAATAGTCACATCACGGCATTAACTACAATAATATTTCATTTCTAATGGTAATAATGTCATCACACCACCTCAAGTTTTGTAGTTTTTAATATCCAGTACACAGCTGTACCCAGAAAATTACACACCACAGAATCGAATCTGTAAATTATTTTTAGTAAGTTAAAGTTTTTAATAACCAATTGAATTTGAGCTCTAAATATGTCAGCATTCTTGCAGATCATGGCCTTCATGTAATATTGTTTACTGTAGTGTGTGTTTTATTTTATTCTGAAATGCAATTAGCTAGTTCCCAAAACTGACGACAGATCGATTTTGGAAAATAGGAAAATTATGTTGAAAAATTGACATTTCACTGAAAACTACTATTTTTCTGAAAAACTTTGAGTTCCAAGCTTCAAAATGAGGAGTCATTTATTAAAATCCGTTCAGCCGTTTTCCCGTAATTTCCATTACCAGTTCAAATGATATATATAGAAGATATGTCTTACTCTCAGCGGTTTTGGAGAAAACCAATTGAAACCATGAGGAACAGGAACAGTACAGATGATAGTAAATTAAGAGAGCATTACCTGTATGTTGTGTTTAATTGTCCATTTCTTTTTACATGATTTGTTAAGAAAATGCCACCGACATCCTCAATGCAATTTGTAGCTCTTGTAGGTAGATGCCATGTTACTGATTTCATCTGGTTCAGACATCCTTAATGTGATTACAAACATTTTTCCACTTTTCACTTCTAGATTTCTCTTCTTAGCCAATCCCAGAAACAATAATGTAATGGAGTAAGGTCGGGCCAAGGGCCAAGAAATGACGCTACCACGACCGATCTAACGCCCAGGATAGATTTAATTGAGGTACTGAATTATTGGCCAGCTGCAGTGTGCGTCTTCATCAATGTAAACAAATATTCGGAGGAAGAGAAGGAGACTCATGTCTGTTATTTCAAATAGCTGTTTCTAGGAAACCATGTAATATGTTTATATGTTTTTCCTTTAGAATCGCTCATACTAATCACCCCTCAATGTATGGCTCTTTTCTCATGAATTACTCTGTATACACTGTTCAAAATATCATCAATGCATGATGCTTTTAACAATGTACTTACTACATTACCAAATGCAATAAAAAATGCAGTTAAAATATTTAATGAGAAGCCACCATGGTGGTCTATTAGCTAGAGCACTGGACTTATAATCCTCTGGACTGGGGTTCAATCCCCAGTGTAGCCCTGATTTATAACTTGTGATGGACAATCCCGTGGTCCAGGTAACACAGGGGTTTTCTCTGGGAGCTCCGGTTCCACTATGGCATACCAACAAAAATCTTCATCATCTTTTCTCGTTGAGGATGTAGTGTAGACAAGCCTCCCATACCGCACTCTGGAAAACAATTCTGTCGGTAAGTCGATCTACAAAATTGGCTTCATATGGGTGAATGACAGAAAGTAAAGTACCCGCCATTTGTTAAAAAAATAAATATAGTACCGGTATATATGAATGAGAAAACTATTAATATAATTGTATAAAATATTATCTTGTAATGAAAAAATAAATTACTTCCAAAAATATCTATCTATCTATAAGTTACTAAATAAATTTTACAAGAAAAAGAGTTCATCCAAAGGGCTGGACTGGGGAAGGGTACCCAAAACGCTCATTGCATTTCCGCGTTGAATTGCAATACTTAAACATTGACGCAAATAAGTAGTGCAACGACGATCACCAGTAATGGAGATCACTTTTTATATGCTACTTTAATTAAATCCAGGGTGTGATAGCAATATAATTGCAGAACTTTTATTTTCATTTTATTGAAACACTGCGTCAATTGTTCCATTTTATTGATAATAATTTAACCATGTTGTCAAATTAATGTAATGTGATTGTGAATGGCTTTACTGATTTATATTAAAATTGCTTCTGTTTTCCATTTTCTTTTTTTATTATGATATGCATGTGAATTTGTGAAATGCATTCAAAAGCAATCTTGCATTTAATGAAGAAGTTAAAATTTGCGTAAAACTTAAAACTTTCTAGTTGAAACGTTAAAAAGTTATAATTTTAAAGAGGTTATGTACCTTATGACAGACGGGTCCCATTTTGACACCAATGTGGTGTCATCTTTAGTGTCTTTCGAACTACTGCTGCTCCAGCTGATCTTGATTTCCGTCATTTGTAGGTGTTGGGGTGTTACATAACCTCTTTAAAATTACAACACTTTTAACGTTTCAACTAGAAAGTTTTAAGTTTTAAATAAGTGTTAACATGAACAAGGAACATGTGTTTGTTAGGAATAAATATAGTCGTCTGTCTCAGGAGCATTAAATTTATTGATGTCTGCAAGTGAGTGAATGGGGGGGGTGGATGGTTGAATGAATAAGTAAGCACATGCATATAGCTGCATGCTATATTATTTTGTCTGCATGTTAACGTGCATATATTAAAGTCTCGAATGTTTTCATCAGATAAAAGTTTTATGTCAGTGCTGTCCAATAGGACTTTATTTTTCATCTACTGTATGGCATTCATTACAATAAATTGAACAAAGTTGATAAGTTATATTCAAGGCAAATTCAGCAATTTTTGAATACCAATAATGACACTGTCTCAGCAACATTTAAACAAAATGGTGTTCTGAGACAAGAAAATTGAATGATTAACATTCTTTTAGAAATAAAAATAATAATGATCAAAAACTAGAATAATACAAAAAATATGGAGCATATTCTACTTACAGTTTCACTTATTGTGATCTTAGACACGTTTGAACACTCCTTTCCAGAATATCCCACTTTAAATACACATAATGAAAATAAAAGTTAAAAAAATATAGGCTATACCAGTATATAATTTTCAACTTCTCTCTCTCTCTCTCTCTCTCTCTCTCTCTCTCTCTCTTCTTTAATAATAATAATAATAATAATAATAATAATAATAATAATAATAATGGCTTTATTTAACCTGGCAGAGTTAAGGCCTTAAGGCCTTCTCTTACACTCAACCAGGATTAAAACTTGCTTACACAGTTGATCATAAAACTTGATCAGAATTAAGTAATTACATACCGACTATATAATGAGATCAAAAGAGGTAGTTACATAAAATTTACCTCATAAAATAAAAATAAACATAGTGAAATACATATTAATTTGTTAGAATCAAATGCGAATCACATAAAAACAGAAGCCAATAATTCAATAAAAAAAAGAAAAATGTACACAGTAAGTGAATATCTTAATATTTAAAACAATTTCAGCACTCTGGGTTCATTTAGAAAGTAATAATAGAGTATTCACGAAATGTATAGTATATAAATACATCCATAAGCCTCCGGTGAAAATTCTGATCAAATTTTAACAATGCCCTTTAATGTTGTCTCGCCTCCGGTATTGTTACACAGAACACATACAGAGGTTAAGATTGTCATATTAAGAGCGGGAGGAGTATATTAATAAATATGATTGCTACATCAAAAGTGACAAAACCAGTGGTAGCTATAGGAATGGGTATAAATAGGACTGATTCACTCAAACAAAAAATCCCAAAGAAACATGTTGCTTAGCCCTTATAGTATTAAATAAAATAAATGTACCTACAACTTACGGGTTTATATATCACAATTTCAGTCTGTCGAAATGCAGGAGTAAGGGAAAGCCCAGGTCTTCAAGGGATCACGAAAGATTTGCTAAAATATTTCTTCCATATTTCTGTAATGAAGACCTCATTGGTTCTTTCGAGCAGGCCCATATATATTTTATTCCACTGCTGTATTACAGCAATTAAAGTTTGATTTTCAAATGTGTGTGGTTTTATTTTTGGCCATTGCCATGTTTTAGAGTAATTTAAATTATTATATTGTACACAGGATTACGTGAGTGTGTTAGACATTTCCACTGACATATACCACTACCTGTGACAAACTATCTGGCAACGCATTTTGTTAATATTAAAAAAAAAAAAAATGCTTTCAGGCTGATATTAATATATTTTCAAACATTACACTGAACATGGAGAAGAATTTGTAAAATTCTTCGTTATATCAAATTATATAATCAGCTGCATATGGTGGATGGTAACCTTATTGGACATCACTGTTACATGTCTGTGTAAGAATTTATTTACAGTGGTAATTGTGAAGCCTTCAATTAATTGCACGTTGTATTATTGAGATATTCTGTTGAAATATCTTGACGCATTCACATTATGAGATATTTACCTCTCATACTACATGAAAGTAGACCTAATTAATTTTATTGTGTTAAAAAGATCAAATCTGACGACAATTAAGATGCAGTATATGTAACTTTTTGTTCTCCCATAACCTCATCTCAGTGAACGTATTACAAATCTGATTTATTTTTTCTTGCTTATGAAATATATATCTGTGGTTAAAGAGAAAGATGCCGGAAGTTTAAGAAGTTACTGTCGTTGTTTCTACAGAAAAGTGTTTACTGTTGAAGTAGATTGCATCACGATATATTAAACAAATAAATCAGTAATTTATTCCGTAAGAATGTGCATTTAAAAACTGTTGAATTATTCATAAGATCTGTAAGCCTGGATATTTAAATATGTGAGTCTCTTCGATTAGGAAAACTTTGTACAATTGTCTTCTTAATTAAATCGTAGGATAGAAAATCAAAGTAATTCGTCAAAATGAATTTAGCAGTGGCACCTCTTCCTTCAGAGATTTATATTTGTTTCTATCTTTAAATAAAGATTTCAGAAACAGCTTCCCTTGTAGTACGAGTATTTGTTGTTGCTAATACCACAGCCAAGTGTGTGACATGCATTTTTATGTTTCATTTTCAGAATATACTATGCAGTTATTGTCAGTACAAGTATATTATAAATAAGCCACGGCTACTTACATTTTAGTTTTGTGTAATTTTCTTAGCTCTTCCTTCTCGAGAACATATGTTTAAGATTTAAAATAATTTTAATACACTTCTAGAAATTAATACGGTAATTAATTCGTTTCAAATTTTGATAAGTGATCAGAGTTTTAGCACTCATTTTGTATTTACAAAATATCTTGTTCATGATGAAAACTGGATAGTAAATTTATCGCTTGTTGATTCCTGAATTAGCAATAAAATGGCCTACATTCATTAATGTGTAAATGAATGAAATGCCTTGAGACATTGTTTTGTCTTTCAAAACGTATCAAGCATCGTCAATTGCCTTTGATGGAAGTGATTATCTCTTTCAGAAAGAAGAAAGTGAATAAGAAGATGTAGATTTTTATTTAACGTTTTATGGATTCCATTTTTTTTTCCTTGAAATTTATTTTTGTTTGAATAAGTCATCTGCACCACAAAAATACTACAGTGTATAAGTTTCCGCTATATTTCAGAGGCTGATTTTGAAGGTTTAACATTATAGAATCTTTATTTTTTCAGTAATTTTGAATTTCATTTTGTGCCTATGACGAGGTGCTTGCACGATAAAAATAGAACAATTACATATCTTAACTGTCACATCTTTGGTTGTTCTTTTCTAGAAATATTATTTGAAGCAATGTTCATATATGTAAATCCTTAGTTCATCTTTTCCAAAATACTCTATGGGAAAGAAATTAGCAGACTACATTAAAATATTCTGAGTGATCAAGTTATTGGTTTAACACAAGAGATCTTGTCACCTATATAATATTTATTTAAGGAATATATTTATTATCATTATTATTATTATTATTATTATTATTATTATTATTATTATTACCTACTACTACTACTACTACTAATAGAGATACCATAACCTATTTTACACACATATGTTAGAATTATATATACAGCTGTAGTTATAAGTCTTAATGCTTTGTGAGTTTCTGTCTTCGGGAATTTAAGACAAAAAAAACATTGCACATGTTTTCTTCTGAATACAAGAAAGGAACTGTTTGTTTATATACCATTAAATTTGCTAGATGCAAACTTAAAGTATATTCACTTTTTTTTAAACTTTTGACAATATAGTACAGAATTATGCCCTGAAATATTGCAGACATTTATAAACCACTTTAAAAGTTGTTCTGCTTTGTTACTGATTTTCTTCTGCAGCCATGAAATTTTCACCCAACTTGTTTGTTATGACAGTATGTTATATAGCCTACTTGAAGTCAATCTGTTCTTTGCCCTTGTCCATTACACATACCATTGACAGCCAATACATTCTTCCTTAGAAAACTAGTGCTGCCTCTTTAATAGTGGCTATATGTACCATAAACATTCCTGCTAGCACAAACCTGATGTTTGTGGTACCGATATAACATTTTAGCTCTAGCCAAGTGATCATGTTAATATGTAATAATGCATGCAGTATGTGAAGATAATATTTAATCAAGTTTATGAACATGTTTTCTGTATGCATTGTTGTTTGCAACAACAACTAATAAAGCTACTGAAAATTTATACTGCGCTGTATTTTTGAAGTTCAGAGAAAATGTAATGGGTCAAGGAGGCTATTCTGCCATTAGGCAATAAAGATAATGGATGCAAAATTCCATAAAATTCTATTTTAACATAACACTCTGTTGGCCAGTTTGTCCAAGTAATGTTTAATTTTGCTTAACGAATGTTAAATTAACAGTCTGTTTATTTTTAACACTTTGTTAATGTATTTTCCATTTGTTAAACATAATTTTGTTTAAGATAACCAACACTTAACTATAACGTCTGTTAGCACTATTTTAACTACTCAACAGCAGTTGGTAATGATTCTATACATGTAAGACAATTTTTTATTGGCTAAAATTAATCTTTAAATTCTATATTATAGAGTGAGTCATGAAACTTGCATAAAATGACAACCTGTTATAGTAGGCCACGCTCCATGAACAAACAGTTGACAAATGAAAGTTGTAGGTGACGTGCTGAATAATAATTACAAAGTAAGGTTATATTTCCTCATTGCCATTATGGATACGAAATACGAAAGAAATAAAATAACACTGATGTATTGAAACAGTCCAAAGTATTTTTTAAATGTTATATTACCAGTCATATGCTAAACATTTCCGACAGAGAGACACAAAATATTAATTTCGCAACTTCTGTTCGAACAGCTGTGGAGACATCGGCCATATTTAACTAACTGTTAAACGAGTTAACTGCCAAAAATCCTACATTTAAAATTAACAAACTGTTAACAATCTGTTAAACCAAACTGGTGTTGAAAACATACAATTTTATGAATTAACAAACTGTTTAGAGTTTAACAGTCGTTAAATTTTCTAACAATACTTGGAAAAACCGGCCATGTGACTAGTATTTATAGCAATGGAGTTATATGGAACTTTGTGTTACACAATTCTTACACCTGAATTATAGAATAACCTCTTAAGTGCCTGAATAATGGTTGGAATCGTATATTTTCTAAATGAAAAATTACTTTATAAGCGATGTAGCTGAGTTTTACATTGTCAGATGTTGGTGAAGTATATTTATTCTTGTCTATAAGATTTCTCTTCTGTCATTATCTGTGAATGATTTAGAATGCCTGAATATTATTTAAAGAGTGCAGCACGTTCATTTATGAAGTTTTTAACCATTGTAATGTAATCAAATCTATTAGGACTATACTTGTGAAAGTATAGTTACCTTTATATAATGATACCAAATTTGTTGCCAAGTTGTACATGGAAAGAAGGTACAAAACAATATTCTAAATTGCTAAACACCATGTTTTTATGCATTACACATGGTGCATAAGAACAATTTTGGGAATTATTTTCAGCAGCAAACCAAAATGTTAGAATGGGATTTTACTATTAATAAGTATATGGAATCTAACAACAAAGATCCATTTGCCACACTTATAGATCCAATCCAAGTTTCCATCATGTGATATGATATCGGGAGAGCACTGGAGGTACACTATTAAGTGGAGCTTGACACTATTTTTCTAAACAAATGTACTTTGGTATATTTTTGCTCTGTCCTTTCCTTTATTCATTTTATCTGACATTGTTTCTCGATGGCGCTTGGTTCATTGTTGCTAAATGCCATTAAACTTTGCAGCATTGAAGGTCTTGTATAGTGAGTGAAGGTTCAATGTCAGTGTAAGAGACAACTATGATACCATAGATAGTAGTTGTTAAACCAAAGTACAAGCAACAATGTTATGCGTAGAGAAGTGAAGTGATAAAAAAAAACAATTCTTGTTTATATTTTCTGTCCCTAGATGACATATGTGGCAAGTCCTCCCTGGTTAATGCTTTATATGGTATTTTTGAGTGCCAAAGATAATTATTTATATGCTCTACCTGCACCATTTCTTTCTTCAGTACATTGCCGATAGCGTGTGTGCATGAGATGTGTGCATAGCGTACACATATTTGAGAGGGAAGCAGGGACTTGCTTCTGGTGTTATTGTTGGAGTATTATTGTTGTGTGATCTGAGGATAAGACAGCAAACAGTTTCTATCTATATTATTGCCACCACCACCACCGTCACCGCCACACCACCAACAATGTGAAGTGAGGTGCTGATCAGGTTAACTTGGACAGTATTTTGAGATGTGAAGGTTTCCAGACATGTCACTGTATTTATAACATATTTATATGATAAATGATTTTTCTTCCCTTCTCCCAGTCACAAGCTCGATGTTACATAATGTGCTCCTTTCAGTTTGCTAATGTGAATATGTACTGGTGTATTCAATAAAATAGTTGGAAAAGTTAAACATGTTTATTTAGTATGTCCCTTACTTCGTGAATTAATTTAAGTAAAGTTAATAGAAGATTTTAACTTCTTTCTTATGCTTTCAAAACATATGCTTTTCTTTAAAGCTTTTTAACTTTAATTGTTTAAATTATCTCAAAATTTTATTGTTATCATTTATTATTGGATTATTATTTGAAATTTTATTATGTAATTGGATTTAATTGTAATTTTTTGTAGATTTTAATGGTGATTTTGGCTCTAAAATATGTACAAATTGCCTGTCGCTGTCAATATTTATTATTTTATAAAGTGTATCTGAAGGAATATGCAGCATCTTACTTCAGAAAATGGTTTTTACCATTAAACTACATCGATGCCCACTGCTGTGAAATAACGGTTAGCATGTCTGACTATGAAACGAGCAGGCATGGATTCAAATCCTGGTTGTTTTTCTTTTTCGAATTTTTCCTTCTCAAACAATTGAAGTAGAATTGCTGGGTAACTTTCGGTGTTGGATCTCGGACTGATTTCTCCTTTATTAATTTCATCTATCATTTTTGAACAGAGAATGTAGCAGGATGTAGTACCGTGACTTGCATTCAGATGGCATTGATCTGAGGAAACTGCAGAAGTTCCAGGGGGACGGAGGATCCTTTGTAAAAGGATTCCATTGAAACTAGGTGATGTGTAGCTGAATCAGTCATTCATTCATATACTGCCACTCCATTAAATCCAGATATTTGAGATGGGCAAGCCATATAGCACGTATTGTGGAGTCCAGAAATGCATATGGAGTAATTGATTAACTAGCGGACTTACTCGTGTTAATTATGTAAGTCTGTGCGGCTTACAGCTGTTTTGGTGCTTCATCACACCATCCTCAGAGCCTACTAGATCTCGGCGTCATCTCGAACTTCTCTGCCTGTTATGTGGGTACGTTTGATTGTTGAAAGGTGTTGAAAAGTGGAGTCAAATAGTGAGGATGGTGTGATGAAGCACCGAATCCGACAGAAAAGTAAGCGCCATCTTAAATCAAATAATTAACACGAGTAAGTCCGCTAGTTAATCAATTACTTATATTCAAGTGTTAAAAGTAGTTTACGCAAGATGCAAAATGGCATATAAGTATTAGTTAGGAGGCCAGAAGGGAAAAAGACCTTTAGTAAGGTTGAGACATAGATGGGAGGATAATATTAAAATGGATTTAAGGGAAGTGGGATGGTAGAGACTGGATTAATCTTGCTCAGGACAGGGACCGATGGCGGGCTTATGTGAATATCCAGGTTTTCTAAAAGCCATAAGTAAATACTCTCACTTCACGAAGCATAGGGCAGCTGTGAATGTTCGCTATCAGACACAATTTGATGCCATCACCTTCATTTCATTCCATATCTTGGCCTGCTGTCCAATTTCGTCATAAACAGCTATTCTCCATGAAGATATAGATCGTCTTCTTCTGCGGGATCCCTGAGGATTCCAATCCAGAGCTTGTTTTCTATCTTGGAATCAGGTTTTCTTAGTTTATGGCCTGTCCATCGCCATTTTCTCTTCGCATCAGTAATTCTATGAGTTCACCGCCTGCGAGTACAAATAAAACTTCATTCTTTATTATCTCTGGCCAGAAAATTTTTAAGATTATTCTGAAACATCAATTAATAAAAGTTAGTTATTTTTGTTCGGTTAATAAAAGTTAGTAATTTTTGTATGATTGGTGCATTTGTTTTTCAGGTTTCAGAACCATGAAGGAGGACTGATTTAACACTATTATTAAACATCTTTAATTTGAGCTGAATTAATAGTTGGCACCAATTAGTGAATCACGATACCTACAGAAACATGGTCTTCAGATCAATAGGGGATACAGCATGCAGTGTCTATGCGAGAGCAGGACAGCGGTGACATCTATATGACTCTCCTCTCTGGTAACCATGACAACAGCAGTTCAACCAATAAGATAGCTGGTTAGCAGAGTGTTTTTAACTTAACTAAACCTGCTAGAGGAGGCGAATTTGGAGAAATCCTACTCACCACTGACAAGTATATCGCTAGTCTCAGCTGCTTTTGGTTATGTTCAACTGTATTGTTAAGCTCTCTCTCTCTTTTTTTTTTCTTGGCTTTTTGAAAATCGTGTCATCTATTGTTAGTTTTCTTTCTCTGCGTAAAAGTTTTGTTTTATGTCGGCATAAATATTTTTTTTTCTTGTTTGCGGGTGTTCCTGTTATTTTTTCTTTTTTGCTACGAGATATGTTTATTTATACGGTATACTAGACCTAAATATTGATAGTTTAGAAATACATGCAGATTTGTCTCTACTTTCTTATAACAGTAGTTGCTCAGTATGTTGTGACCTAATTGATCGGTTTACGAATGAAGAGGATCGTCAGTAAATTTGCTGTACAAGTATGTAACAGTAATGAGATATGTGACAGGCCCAGGATTTTTAATACATAGAATACAACCTTTCATCAATCATGTCTTGCCCTCCTTAACTTTCAACTCCACCGTCCGCCACTGTATATGAGTATTCCTTCTAAGTTATAATTTTAAACAAAATTACATATTTGAAGAAATATCATACATTAACAACATCACACTGATTTGATTTAATTTAATTTAATAACAATGATTAAATTTATTTAATTTCTTATAGGATTTTAAAAGAAAAGTTTAATACATACTGTAAAATTCAATAAATACCGAATTTCGTGTTTCCATGGAATACTATACAGTGAAACCTCTCCTTACGGACACCCCCAAGATACGGACACTCCTCTCAAATACGGACAGATTTTTATGTCCCAACTGAAATAATATATAAATAATGATAAATTTAACTCTCGTTTACGGACACTCTCAGACACGGACACGGACGGCTGTTTCACGGTCCTAAAGCTTGCTTTACCTCCTGAATGCGGACAGAACTTGGTTTTCAAGACATAATATGTTACAAAAATGAAAAATTTAGTTTTGAGAACTGTACAGAAATTCCTTAACATGTAAGAAGACAATAAGGGTCTAGTAGGCTACCACTAGCCCAGCCGGCTACCCCTTGTTAGCTGGAAGTGAGTGGATAAACAAAGTCATAAAATTTAACCTGTCTGATGGGTCCAACGTTTCCGTGATCGTGAAATTGTATTCGACACATGACAGGGTTATAGGATTATTCTCATCTCTTCAATCAGTTGTTCTGTTTCGAGAGACATGGCACCTGGACGTAAAGGTTAAGTTGAAAACTGTAAATTACAGTACTGCATAACTGTAGACCTAGAATATAATTGCATGGCACAGTACTGTATTTTCCTTTTTCAGTCTTATCTACTGTAGTTCAAAATTGCAAATAATTTACTGTAGTACAGTATACTGTATTTAGAATTAAACTACAGTAATACAGTTCATTTAAAGCGTGAAGGGATACATAATGCATATTATAAATTTACTGTTAGAGTGGGGAGCCTCCCACCGAATAAAGGACACCTCCCAGATGCGGACAGATTGTTATGTTCCTTCATTGTCCGTAAATGAGAGGTTTCACTGTATTTCTTTACTATACCAGACTTTGATATCGAAAGAAACACATGACTGCCCTTAAATGTCTACGTCACGAGGACAGTGGGCTTACAAAACAAAACACTCGTGATCGGATGCTAGAGATTGTGTCAGTTTTAACCTAGATCATTATATACCCAGATAGCTCGGCCTTATAGGCTTTGACGGTAACAACTTTTGTCAGGTTTACTATGCTGCCATCTAGTTGTTACATAAGGAGTCACGTCATCATTCCCAATTGAATTGCATTATCGACTGTACTGCCATCTCGTGTTCGTTTACGGCGGATGGGTGGCGATCCTGGTGGCTGTTCTCTTCAAAGTGCTGCCGATTTTAACATAGGGATGAGCTGTCTGTTACGATCTAGGTTTTAGTCATAAAGAAAGAACATGCCAATATTACGATGTGTAGAAAAGGTGATTAGTAGAATTTTGATAACAGTAAAATTAAATTTAATGATATTAAGTAGTGAACAACATTTAGTAAAAACGACAATAGTTTCCGAAATTCCATTGTAACCTACATAATATGGAGTAGTCAAAAAAAAAAAAAAAAAGTAACCAAAATTATTCTAATGTTACATGCATGATTGTGGACATTGGAGCGAACTCATATTGACTACAGATATTTCACGAACTGAAGGAATCTGATTTCCAAGCACGCCTATGTTATTGTGCACGTGTTCTGACCAATGTTTATGAAAATCCTGATTATCTCCGAAATTGAGAGTGGTCTGACAAATGTCATGTGATACTCAGTGTAACTTACATGTCAGTAAGCAGAACTGTTGTTTCCTCAGTTGGGAAAAACCTGAGGAATATGAACAGAAACCATTACATTTGGTGAGAGTAACAGTGTGGATGTCCTGCGCCATGGCGTCTTGGTCTAAGGCATCCTGCTTAGGACTCGCGTTACGGAATGCGCTCTGGTTCGAGTCCTCACGGGGGAAGAAATTTTCTCATGAAATTTCGGCCTGTGTATGGGACCGGTGCCCACCCAGCATCGTGTTGCACTTGGGGAGCTACGATAGGTAGCAAAATCCGGTTGCGAATGCCAGCTATAATGGCTGGGGGGATCATCGTGCTAACCACACGATACCTCCATTCTGGTTGGATGATCGTCCACCTCTGCTTCGGCATGTGGGCATGAAGCCAGCAGCTGGCTGGTCGGTCTAGGCCCTTCACGGGTTGTAGCGCCACGGATTATTATTAACAGTGTGGACTGCTGTGTTTTCCCACGGCACCATTGGCCCATATTTCACTGCACAAATGTACAGAGTTCAAATTATTGAACGTTTTTAGGAGATTTAAAGACACTTTGATATCGGCAAACAAGTGTGTCAACAAAATGGGGCAACTGTCCATACTAGTCATGGGAATGGGTGACTGTTCCAACATGTCGTTGTTCCTGCAATAACTCCTATGTGCAAAATATAAAATTTTTCAGTAGGAAGAAAAAACACATTTTATTCATTCTATGGCAGTGGTACATAGGAGACTGTGAATTCTTAAATTGTCGAAAGAAAGAAATATAATTACATATAGGAGATTTTATTATTTGCTGTATCACTATTTAAGTTATTTAAAAGAGCAAAAATCTGAAAATCGATAAATATGTCACATAGGAGTTATTGCAGGAACAACGATGAAATGTTTCAAAGTCGTTTTATTTCTAGACCCTCAGTCTTTTTATATCCAGCACGAAGTTCTAATTTGTCTTTATGTAATGCGTTTTGAGGAGGATATTCGAAGAACAATGCTTCTTAAAAACATAAAATTACTTAGTCACACGTTAAAAAGTGTTAAAATTTTTAAAAAAGGTATATACCTTCCACAGACAGCCCGTTTCGACGTGATGTTACGTCTTCATCAGTGTCTCCTGAACTACTGGTAATCTTGAATTCTGCGATGTTCATTTGTCGATTGTAGGGGTGGGGTATATTGCCGTCTGTTGAAGGTATATACTTTTTTTTTTAATTTTAATACTTTTTAACGTGTGACTAAGTAATTTTATGTTTTTAACAAACAAAGTGTTAACATGAACTTTAATCAATGAACAATGTTTCTTCACATCCATTCCATGTAGACTAGACGATCTTTGTGTAGATAATGAAATAGCTCTGCATAACGTAATAAAGGAGCAGTATGATGCTATGGTCACTAGGTTGATAGAGTGTATGGAGCATTATCATTCATAATGGCAGAAAACCTGTAGAACACATAATTGTACAATAGGTATTGTGTTGTATATTCATTTATTGTGTTCAACTGATCACATACATGATATGGAACATGTCAAATTTATACCATAATTACAAAATTTATTACAACATGCAAAATTTGCAACACAAGTTACAAATAATTATTTAAAAATTAACAATTCATATTAATGACAACTTCTCAGGTCACCGTATTTTACTAATTGTTGTGTAAATGCAGACTGGGACCAACTTCGACTATAAAACCTGTCCAGGAGCAGCGAGAAAACGTCTCATCTTGAAGCCAGGACATTGAAAGGAGAAAGTATTTTTTTTAATAAGCCACTCTTTTACTAGTCAGTTTTGGCACTTTTCAATAAATTCATTTACACTGTAAAAGCAGTTTTTAATTGAAACTTTATAGAGAGGTTTCTTAAATTTTTTTATGTGCAGATATTTCTTTAAGATAATTTGGTACGCTATTATACATTTGACCAGTCTGCTGTCAAAAAATCTGAAAGTTAGAATTTGTAAAACAGTTATACTACCGGTTGTTCTGTATGGCTGTGAAACTTGAACTCTCACTTTGAGAGAGGAACATAGATTAAGGGTGTTTGAGAATAAGGTGCTGAGGAAAATATTTGGGGCTAAGAGGGATGAAGTTACAGGAGAATGGAGAAAGTTACACAACACAGAACTGCATGCATTGTATTCTTCACCTGACATAATTAGGAACATTAAATCCAGACGTTTGAGATGGGCAGGGCATGTAGCACGTATGGGTGAATCCAGAAATGCATATAGAGTGTTAGTTGGGAGGCCGGAGGGAAAAAGACCTTTAGGGAGGCCGAGACATAGATGGGAAGATAATATTAAAATGGATTTGAGGGAGGTGGGATATGATGATAGAGAATGGATTAATCTTGCTCAGGATAGGGACCAATGGCGGGCTTATGTGAGGGCGGCAATGAACCTCCGAGTTCCTTAAAAGCCAGTAAGTAAGTAAGTAAGTATTATACATTTGAAGATCTTCATGAATAAAATTAATATTAGAGGAGAAAAATTCGCTCTGGCACCAGGGATCGAACCCGGGTCTTTGGTTCTACATACCAAGCGCTCTCACCATTGAGCTACGCCGAAGTCCAATCTACAGCACAGGATCGAACTCCACTCCTCCAGTGTTTTTCCCTTTGTGGCCTGACTCCAAGTTGGGCATGTAATGACAGTTGACTTAACTATTATTGGAGTTTAACTATAACTATTTGGCATTTTTATAATTTATTGGATAATACGGCAAGAAAAAAGCTCTTTTCCACGACACATTGTAACTAACATGATACCTACATGAAGAAATATTTTAGTGCATCTTACTCTCCAGAGTTCTCAGTTACGGAAATGGAATTTAGTAATACTGTATTCCGTATTTAGTACATATACCAGTTGAATTAAGTTATTACAACATTGAGGTAAGCTAACAGATTCACATACACTAAATGTAGTAGGTAATGTAGCTACTACTCTCACTACTGATATTTATGACAACAATTTTAGAAAGTATTAATAATTTTTATATATATATATATATATATATATATATATATATATATATATATATATATATATATATATATATATGTGAAATTAATTTTCGACAAATGGAATGACCTTGTTGCTTTCATTGAGGTCAGTTTTTCATTTTTGAAATTCGTTGAAATGTTAGCTGCATTCTTATAGTTTCTTATTTTATTCATTTATTTATTCTGGTAGAGTTAAGGCCATGAGGCCTTCTTTTCCACAATACCAGAAGTGAAATATACATTGAGACAATAACAAAAGTAGTAATATTAAAAGTAATACTTACTTACTTACTTACTGGCTTTTAAGGAACCTGGAGGTTCATTGCCGCCTTCACATAAGCCCGCCATCGGTCCCTATCCTGAGCAAGATTAATCCATTCTCTATCATCATACCCCACCTCCCTCAAATCCATTTTAATATTATCCTCCCACCCACGTCTCGGTCTCCCTAAAGGTCTTTTTCCCTCCGGCCTCCCAACTAACACTCTATATGCATTTCTGGATTCGCCCATACGTGCTACATGCCCTGCCCATCTCAAACGTCTGGATTTAATGTTCCTAATTATGTCAGGTGAAGAATACAATGCGTGCAGTTCTGTGTTGTGTAACTTTCTCCATTCTCCTGTAACTTCATCCCTCTTAGCCCCAAATATTTTCCTGAGCATCTTATTCTCAAACACCCTTAACCTTTGTTCCTCTCTCAAAGTGAGAGTCCAAGTTTCACAACCATAAAGAACAACCGGTAATATAACTGTTTTATAAATTCTAACTTTCAAATTTTTTGACAGCAGACTGGATGATAAAAGTTTCTCAACCAAATAATAACATGCATTTCCCATATTAATTCTGTGTTTAATTTCCTCCCGAGTATCATTTATATTTGTTACTGTTGCTCCCAGATATTTGAACTTCTCCACCTCTTCAAAAGATAAATTTCCAATTTTTATATTTCCATTTCGTACAATATTCTAGTCACGAGACATAATCATATACTTTGTCTTTTCGGGATTTACTTCCAAACCTATCTCTTTACTTGCTTCCAGTAAAATTCCCGTGTTTTCCCTAATCGTTTGTGGATTTTCTCCTAACATATTTACGTCATCCGCATAGACAAGCAGCTGATGTAACCCTTTCAATTCCAAACCCTCTCTGTTATCCTGGACTTTCCTAATGGCATACTCTAATAGTAATAGGTATTTAAATATAAAATCATTATCATGCACATTAACAGGCTTACATATAATTAAATATTGACTAAACATGATAAATAATAAAGTAATTACAATTTATATCCTAATTATACTTTATAATAGGCTTAAATGACAATGAAAGAGGATGAATAGAAAGAGGTACGGTGATGAGGGATGGATAATAAGGCCTGATGTTGATTCCGTAACATTGTAAGATATTCAAAGCGAGTTCTCAGACATTTGGGAGTAGAAGTGAGTAATATTCTAAACAGAACAAATGAAGAGTGTGCTGTTCTACGCTCCTTCAGGCGGACCCATGAAAAAGCTTCAAAAGATGGCGTTATAT
This sequence comes from Periplaneta americana, assembly GCA_025594305.2. Taxonomy (NCBI): domain Eukaryota; kingdom Metazoa; phylum Arthropoda; class Insecta; order Blattodea; family Blattidae; genus Periplaneta; species Periplaneta americana. The sequence continues at coordinate 25,569,826 of JAJSOF020000001.1, forward strand.
GGTTGACGAGTATTGCAGATGAAGCGGAGAGACACATTATGAACACTTTGTAGTCTTTCAGTTCAATTGACAGTTATATTTGTCAAGAGAGAATCGTAGTTCAAAATGGGGCATCACTAGCGATTGAACAATGTTTCTCTTTATGAAAGAGGCAGGCAATAGCTTTAACCACAGTAAAAAAAATACCAGTACAGCAATTTTTCTCACTGTGTTTCTTGTACTGGTAATCCTTTTTCATTGCGTAAAATAAGAATGCAGTATAAACGGCACGTAATTCGTCATTACACATTTTATGCACTGACTACTGAGCACTTAGTTTAATGGAAACTTGTGTTGAGTGACCACAGGCTTTCAAATCCTCTGTTCGCAAAATTTAATCATTCCATAATTATACCAAAGTTAAATGACCAGTGTAATTGAAGCAAATCGACCTACATTTCTGCTTATTTGTCCCCTTTCCATATGCCAAATCGACAAGAGAAAGGTACATTTTCCTCATTTCAAATGTAGGACATCGAACAATTTACTACAACACTTCACTGAGAGATGTAAATAGGTATTGAAACTAACTCTAAAGTAAACATTTTTAAAATATTTTTTCAAAAGTATGGTATTCGAAAATATTTCGTACATATGGGAAGAACAAAACAAAAAAATGATATTGGTTATTAATTGAAAAAAAATTTGCTCCAGTGCCAGCCATCGAACCTGGGTCTTTGGTTCTATGCACCGAGTGCTCTAATCACTGGGCTATGGTGAGGCTCAGTCCACAGCACCAGATCGAATTTTTCTCCTTTGGATTTTTTTCTTTTAGTGGTCGTATTCCATGTTCGACATATATGTTGGCACACAAGTCAATTGTTATCACACAAGGAGCGCACTCATTTGAGTGACTTGGTGGCCGGGATTCCACAGTATCACTGTTGGGTGGATAGTCTACGTACAGATTAATTTTTGCTCCTACAGAATCATCCAGTCTGCTGTCAAAAAATCTGAAAGTTATAATTTATAAAATAGTTATATTACCGGTATCAGTTGTTCTGTATGGTTGTGAAACTTGGACTCTCACATTGAGAGAGGAACAGAGATTAAAGGTGTTTGAGAATAAGTTTCTTAGGAAAATATTTGGGACTAAGAGAAATGAAGTTACAGGATGCTGGAGAAATTTACACAACGCAGAACTGCACGCATTGTATTCTTCACCTGACATAATTAGAAACATTAAATCCAGATGGACAGAGCACGTAGCATGTATGGGCTAATTTAGAAATGCTTATAGAGTGTAGTTGGGAGGCCGGAGGTAAAAAGACCTTTGGGGAAGCCGAGACGTAGGTGGGAGGATAATATTAAAATGGATTTGAGGGAGGTGGGATATGATGATAGAGAATGGATTAATCTTGCTCAGGATAGGGACCAATGGCAGACTTATGTGAGGGTGGCAATGAACCTCCGGGTCTCTTAAAAGCTATAAGTAAGTAACAGAATTATCTTTTATGGTTATGTTGGTTATTAGTTAATAGTAACCATAACAAATAATTCTGTAAGACCAAAAATGAATCTTTACATACAAAAATGACAGCTGATGTGAAGTAAATAGTCACTTTGTGCTGTTTTATAAGGCCAGTATTAAGTGAGTAATTTCTATATTGAATCGCAATTTCTAAATATGTGCAAAAGAAAGAAGTTACACTTAAACGAATGGATAAATAGATAACATGCTAGGAATAACATATTTTCTTATATCAGGGACTTAGAAAATGCGTATTTGTATTAGAATCTCCAAATATATTTTTGCAGCAACACAATACTTCCTACGTAAGTAATGTCAAGCAACATATTTTGTGTATTTTTTTATTATTATAAGCTTTTGGTGAAGTACTGTTATTGTACAGATAAAAATGATACAATAATAGCATTTTTTCTCAGGATATTAACTCACAAGTATTATGTATAAGTAGGTACCCATGTTAGATCCCTGGCTTATCCCCAATTTATAATTTATGATTAATAAGCTCAGGTAACACAGAGGTTTGTCCATGAGCACCAGTTCCCTCGTGGCATCCCATCTTATCTCATCACAGGTGTAGCATATACCAGCCTCCTATGGCACATCCTGGGCAATGACTCTGTCGGTAAAATTGGTCTACACAACTGGCTTCATGTGAGTGAATGATGAACAGTCAAGAACCCGCCATTAGGCAATAATTTAATTTATTGGTCTGACCCAATATTTTGGGTTTGCCCTGCGACACAGAATAGCTCACAATAAAATTTAAAATGAAAAATTATATAAACAGGTTTCAGACAAAATTGATTAAGACATAAGAAAAAAAAATAGAACCAAATATAATTTAAATTGAATGTACACCATAAAGATGCTGACGAAATATTGCTACAGAAAATTTTATTATGGTGATGACGATGGCATCTTGAAGATCTCATTTCAGTTTGTATTTTTCCCTCCACTTTACAAAGGCTTTCGGAATGGTGCCTCTCACTCCGAAGAAGAGACCGGTAACTGTGATTTTTTTCTATGTTGTATTTCGCCGATAGGTACTGAATCGTGGGCTCATAGATTTTATTTTTTTCTTCGTTCACTTCAGATGGTTGAGTGGCTGAGATTTCAAATATGATTGTAGGATCAATTATTTCGGCTGTCTGTTTATTTCTATTTATAGCTATGATATCGATCCTACGATTGCTCCCACCATCAGCAATATAATGAACTTCCTCGTGAACATCTAGATTTTTGGATCGAAGTGCATCTGCGATCATAGAACGTATGATGTTGTGACGTTTTATTCTGAGTACTTCTCCCTGTGGGCAACTCCCAAGCACATGTGGTAAAGTAAAAAGTTAAGTATGGTATGAGTAGAGAATAAATATTAAAATATTAAGAAAAGATTAGATGCAATGATAGTATTTAAAATGTTGTTAGAAAGAAGTCTGTATTTAGTGTGGAGTGTAGGCTACATTTTAATTTACAAGTTCTCTCAGAATAATTTATAATTAACTCATTTTTAAACGTAGGTATTCGTTAGCCATCCATATCTCAATTTATTCATAAAATCTTACGTGCTTATAAATTTACAAAATTTTGTTTGAAAATTTCCTATATTTGAGGTGTTGTTTGGCAGAAAATAATTTAATTACCAGTACTACAGAGGACTGTAACTTTTGGAAACATTAACTCCTACGATATAATAGAACTAGTCCTCAGAGAGAGAAGAAGAAATGGTTACCGGTAATCAAATTGTTGGAACTAGTTTCAGGCAATTTGCAGTTCCTTTGCTCCTAAAGGCTAGGAACTATCATCATCATCATCATCATCATCATCATCATCATCATCATCATTTGTTTAAAGAGAAGATTTCAGTACCTTATTTTCTAGGTCTGCCCTTGTATTATTGTTATTCAAGAATTAAGATTCTATCACAGCTAGGATTGCCAGATCTCCCATATTTTACCCACATTTTCGCCTACCTCCCGTCTCACATATTTGCTAATATTTTCTCCTGTAACTTACATATTTATTTATCTATTTATTTATTTAAATGGTAAATATGAATAGTGTTATGATGCTATGAAAGTTATTATAATTAGATATTTTCAAGTGTAATCTACAATGACAAATTCTCATTAATTTTTAACCTGTTTTGTTAACGGAAATTTCAATTGTAAAAGTTTCTGAACGAATATAAAGCAACTGATAAGTATTAATAGTGCTATCAGATTCATTTAAATTACTTTTTTATACAGTTATACTGTATATAACATGCTCCTAAAGGTAAAACATGTCGGTAATGTCTTAAAGGAACGATTTTGGCAATTATTTCCAAAATCTCCTGTATTTTCAGTTTGAAAATCTGGCAGCCCTAGCCACAGCACAGACAGCTAGTTGTTTCTGTTGTTTGATGTTTCATCACCGGCACTGGGATTTGAACCCAGAGAGAATTTTTCTCTGTTCCACTCTTCCATCTCATATGAAGACGCAGAATTTATATACTGAAATATCATATGTACTTCGGTACATCATAATATATGATGTGCGAAAAATAATCACTTTGTGATTTAAGATGGCGCTTATTCCGTCGGATCCCGGCCACTTAGTCACTCATAATGAGTGCACCTCTGCACATGTGTGGACATTGTGGCACTGTCATACATCTATGACGCAGTGCATGAGGGTAGGCCACTAGAGGGAACCCAAGAGGTGGAGCTTAAACTGAGAGGATTCAATCCGACATCGGGATGGGAATTCGGTGTGGCTTAGTGGATAGAGCATCAGCACATAGAGCTGAAAACCCGGGTTCAAATCCTGGTGGCGGAGAGAATTTTTCTCTGTTCCACTCTTCCATCAACTAAAGTTAAACTGTCATTGGATGTATATTCGCTATGTATTGAGCTTCGTGACTGTATGTACTTGACTGTGGCCATTCTGCTCGAGCAGAAACAGTTGATTCCATATAGCCATATAGAAAATAAAATTGGAGCAACTTTCTGATAGCAAAGATAAGGAGATTGTTACGTCTGAAGAGTAGACTTCACTATGAAATTGCTTAAATATGAATAAAATGTGACTTTTTATAAGTGTAAAATTTGACGATAATATGAAAACCAGAGAAGTTCCCTGGTGCCGCCAGGCCTGAAATAACCCTGACTGACTGACTGACAGTGCATATATGGAATAGATTTCAAGCCTTTGTCCGAGCATTTTGATTTCCCATTTCTGCATTATCGCCAGTGTGTACTACTTGTAAACAAAAAGTGCCCTGGCTCTGGGATTTCATTAGTACTGGCAGTAGTTGTCTTCGTTGTCGTCGTCATCACCATCAATCACCACCACCACCACCATCACCATTTTCGCAGGAAAATACAGATGAAAATACATGGGTTCGAATCTAGATATAGGGGTTGTTATGTCTGTGGAGTAGACTTCATTATGAAATTGTTTATATGTGAATAAAATATGACGTTTTATAAATGTAAAATTTTACCTCAGCCCCAAATTATCTGTCGTCTCGTCTTGTGTATTTATGCTCCAACCATAACCTAAATACTCGATCTCAGATCACATACTTTGAGTATACCTCATCGTAACACTTCCCGATTCTCTTCATCATTCACCGTTTCAATTTCTCGTCATTGGAACTCCCTACCTCATACCTTAAGGGGCTCTCTGACATTTACTAATTTCAAAACCCGGTTGTCAAATAGACTGGTTAGAGTGTGAGCTTTCCTAAGATATAATTTTTTCTAATATATGACTTTCATTTTTAACATATAAATTTTCTTTATTATTTTAACAGTTCTATTCACATTACTATAATTTGTTTGATTTTTAGAATTACATGTAACTAAACTTGTTTTCATTCTGTTATTATTATTATTATTATTATTATTATTATTATTATTATTATTATTATTATTAATTAATTTATATTGTTCCTGTATTTCTGCTATTGTATTGCTCTTGTTCTAATACTGGTTAAGTGGAAGAGAAGGTTTTATGACCTTAACTCTGCCAGTAGAAATAAATCTGTTACTACTATTACTACCACCTCTGATTGAGGTTCTGTCTGATATGTTTATCTGTTATCAGGCAGTACATCTCACTTGACGATATGTCAGAGGAAGAACAATTGTTTGTATGCATCTGAAGTCTGATTAGTGGAATATGTAGCTAATCAGTGATGTATGCATTGGAGGGGGAAAGGAACTGGCCACCCTACCCCAATATCTACTGGCCTAGTTGCCTCATGAGTGATGCTTTATTTGTGTTACTTATGAGGTTCAAACCTGTTTTCGATAGTTGACTCAACTACTACTACTACTACTACTACTACTACTACTACTACTACTACTACTACTACTACTACAATAATAATATGTCATTGCATTGTCGCTGAATAGCCTCTGTAATTCAAAGGGGGTTTTTAATAACTAATAATTATATCCAGCATAATTATCCAGTCAATTAAATTGCAGATGCTATAGTCCCGTTGCTCCTATTTCCGGCAGCCAATTACGTTGCAGGTCGGCTACATTTAAACGTGTGCGTCTTTCATTCGCTGCTAATAACGTTATGCACTTCCTAAGGCTCGATAAATACTTAATATAATCGCCCGCCATTTTGGTTTTTCATTGGGGTTCGCAGAAAGCACACGAGGACGTTATTTGCCGCTCAATTATTTGCTCAATTACAGTGGGTTTGATTTATTATCATAGGAGCTACGACATGATAATGTTTAACGGTGCCGCAAATAGATTCCTCATCTGGTAGCTCGGCAACGAAAGAACAAAAATGGCGAACGATACTACATACCTAGACTTTATAGAGCCTTCACTTCCTAAGGCGTAAGCAAAGCGGAAGAGTCACGCCGGAAATAACAGCGACGCGACTATAAATAAGAATGAAATTAGCTTAATAGTTACGAAAGGTGGCGAGTGATTTCTCGTTCCCTATAAAAATTATCAACATTACTTTGGAAGTAGGGCTACGTTCTGTTGTATTTAAATAGATTTTCAAAAGCAGCATTATTATATACGGTCTCATTGGTATTGTTATTTCTCCAACTTGCATAGCTATTAACTCCTACGTCATTCATTTCGTAGGTTGATGGATTTGTTGGTTGTTTCCCACCACAGATGAGAATATGTGAAAATGGTTTGAAATGTTAAAGAGACAAGGGCGTGGGAAGAATCTGGTCATCAGTCAGAATACCTCTGAGCCAATTTGTTCAGTCATGTTATAACAGATGGCGCGATGTATTAGAGTGACACTACAGCGTGAAAGATGTACGGCAATTCCGCCAAATCTACATGACTTTCGATGTACAGTATGTGACAGCATAACACTAGTCTTGATACTAGATCGTAATTGATGAGAAGGACTACAGGTACGGTAAATGATCTTTAATCTTCATAACCTAATTCTTTTTGACAGTCTTGTTTCCACAGAGAATGCAACACTCGCAAAGAGAAATGTCCCACTGAACAAAATACTGTATTTAGCTACTCGTTTGTTTATAAGCAACTAGCCATACCCGTGCGCTTCGCTGCACTTGTTAGAAATAAATATAAAATAATTACATACAGTAATTAAAATAGGACATTTGGCCCAGGGAACATCCGTGTTTGATAGAAGGATAAATCGTTTAATATGTTACCTAATTTAAATTGTATTTAAATAATTAAAATATGATCATTTTGGTCCAGAGAGTACTCATTTCCTACAAGGATAATTCCTTTAACATGTTTCTTAAATGTTATTACATTCAGATACAGTAATTAAAATGTGATCATTTGGTTCAGAGAACATCCGTTTTTGTTGCAAGGATAATTAGTTTAACATTTTTCTTAATTAGTCTTGACTGCATCCTTTAATAAATCACTCCAAATTAATGCCAATGTAGAGTGAATTGTGTACGAAGATTAATTTTTATATTAACATCACTGTGCATCTTATTTTCTTTTTTAAGTTTATTTTATACTCGCTTTAACATCTGTGGTCATGTCGCGTGTTTAGAATGTGTGGGTATACCAGTAGGCCGTTTTTACTCTTGTTGAGTTCCTGTTTCTGTAGTGTGCTGTAGATGCTTGTGTTCACGTAACTGATTATAGATTTTGATTAATGTTTATCGTATCTGTAATTGAGGCGGTGATGAATCATAGCATGTAAATTTCCAATCTGACATTTGCCTTTATGGCTAAGGGAAACAATGAAAAACTCCAATCAGATTGGTCGGCCAAAGAGTTTGAACCCGTGACCTCCCGAATGCGAATCTCAAATTCTACCGTCTGAGCCAACTCGCTCGGTTGTGCATCATTGTTTATGTAAATAAAAAATGAAAATGAATGTGATACATAAATATTATTTTAAGAAACACAGGAAACGAATATGGGTAAATTATGAGCGCAAGAACGCCATTTCGTGACACTTTTTAAAATAACTCAGCTGCAGTGAGCTTTATGGTAAAATGCTTATTTTCACATCATATGTGTTGTATTTTTGGTCCACTAAAAATACTTATCTTTACGACAAAACTCTTAAAAATACTATTATGTTCTATGGATAAAAGGAAACTAAAGTGTATAAAATTAGAATATTTTATGTGGACCAAATAATGTTGCAATAATCAAGTTATACAATATTTCGACAAGTTTTCTGTGCGTAAAGATCTATTTTCATCTTACCTCAATCCTCATATGTAGCATTATAATTATCCATTTAGAGAAACTACAAATTTCAAATAATGAAGGAATTATCAAAATCGGTTAATTAGCTTCTGAGATTACTTCATACAAACAAACAAACAAACAAACATTCTCTGTATATTAATATTGATAAAAATTTATACAAATTTCAAATAGTGAAGGAATTCTCAAACTCGGTTAATTAGCTTCTGAGATTACTTCATACAAACACACAAATATTCTCTGTATATTAATATTGATAAACATTTATATATTCCCATCATAAAATAGAAATATATCCGTATGTAAATAGTGTTAAATGAATAATATTCTCCGTTTGTTGTGTGCAAGGCCCCTCTAAATAGATGGAGTCATTTGTTTTCATTTCATTATAGCCTATAATCTGAGGGGGCAGTGATAAAATGTATTGTTATTTTAAAACTCTTGTATCTCCTTAAATATCAGTCATATCAAAATTTTGCATAGAATAAAACTTATCGAAAATAATTTTTAAAGAAACTTTTGTTGTGTAATATTTTTCACAAAAATCAGTAATAAGCGAGATATTTCGATTTATTTAATTCAGATCCCCTTATAACCCCCCTTTCAATAAAGTATTTCGAATGACATATAGCCTAAAATCGAAGTTAAAACGAACTTAATATTCCAATTTTCATCGAAATCCGTTCAGCCATTAACGTGTGAAAAGATAACAAACATCCAGACAGACATTCAAACAAAAATTAAAAAAAAAAAAATGCGATTTTCGGTCTCAAGATGATTAATTATAATTATAATTATTATTTTTGGAAAAGCGAAAATTACCAGAAAAATTTCGGTTACAGATTTATTATTAGTAGGCCTATAGATTTGTGAAATGTGTATGACTTTCATATCGCCGTGGTAAATTGAATATTTGATAAAACAAACTACCACCATTTCGGGAAAAACTTCGGACATGTTGACTACGACAATAAGAAACTACATCTTCCCGCTCCGTCGAAGATCAGAAAATGATAAAATGTATTCCGTGTTATTTTAAAATATAGAAGTGATATTACATAACGGAGTTTAAGTAATCGTTATTTCCATTAGGATTGACTGTGTTTCTCAGACTACGTCGTTATTTCTCCGCTACGATAAACGCTTTCCTAACGCTATATGTAGCGAAGATAAAAAGGGTGTGTTCTCAAATAATGAACGAAAATTGACCAGATTTACAGATACGTATTCTGATTGCTATATTGTCATGACCCGTGAATATGGAAAAAATGAAGATGCAACTCAAGCGGCGCAATGTAACATAACCTGGAAAGTAGACCAGTTCCTACGAGCAGCGGAACCAAATATGTCTCGCAGAAAACACGATTCTACATTCAATTTATTTTATCTTCAAAAGGTATGGTGTAATAATCTTCGTCACTATTTGCGTACTGTGATTTAAGTACTATCTTGAGGGAATGTAGAAGTTAAGGTTAAGGTTAAGTTTATTTTATAGTAGGTATCTGTTGTCTTTTGCGTTTCAGATCGTAGGCCTACGTCTATGTCGTTTATTAGTATTATACATGCACCAGTGGTTTGCAGAAGAAACGTCCAAGTAATGTTAATGAATTGATAGTGTTAATGAATGTGGTACGTATTTTGTATACGGTACCGTATTTTAGAATTCTACTTTTGGTTACATTACAGTGTTCGTGACAGAGCCCTCCATTTTCAGTGACTGATATATTGTTGTTTTCTAATGCCAGGCATTTGACAATAAAATTCATTTGACCTCTTGCACTCCAATATTTTTCAAAGATATTGTCATGGTTAGCCACTGACGCACAGATTTTGAGGTGTTCTGAATCCATTTCTTGATTCGAGTTGCACAATGGACAGTTAGGGGACTGATATATTCCAATTCTATGCAGATGCTTGGCCAAACAGTCATGGCCTGTTGCCAATCTAAATGCAGCTACAGACGATTTGCGTGGTAAATCGAGAATCAACTGTGGATTATGATGCAGAGAGTTCCATTTTTTCCCTTGAGATGACTGATATAAGATTAGGTACCGGTAGGATTTGTTGAGATTACTATTACTGACAAGATAGTCTACCATTTTTTCAATAGTTATATTTTTATGTTTCGTATTTTTTACTTTAGCGATAACGATAGGATTTGGAATTGATGGAATATAATTATTGACAAGATAGTTTGTCATTTTTCAATAGTTATATTTTTATGTTTCGTATTTTTTACTTTAGCGATAACGATAGGGCTTTACTGTAGGAATTGAGTATGGAATATAATTACTATTATTGACAAGATAGTCTACCATTTTTTCAAATAGTTATATTTTTATGTTTCGTATTTTTTACTTTAGCGATAACGATAGGGCTTTACTGTAGGTATTGAGTATGGAATATAATTATTATGTACCGGTACTGTAGATACACAATTGATTCTATGACATTCAGTATACAAACAAATCAGAAAATACCAATCCCAACATTAATTTAGCGATAAAAATAATGTTGGTTTGGCGTAGGGAAAATTACTTTTTGTTTTATAATAAACAATAAACATCCAATCGGAAATGAACTATTTCTTTGCATTCAGAGATTATATCTGCACTAGTGAAATGTTAGAAATTGGATGAAATATTGCAGTGTACATTCTTGATACTTAATGAAATCGTAAAGTAGCAAATTTTCCGAATATTTTTGGTGTAAAGAGACCCCTTTCTATTTTTTCGGAAATTCGAGTAGGTATCGAATCTAATAATAAGAAAGACATTCTTTCAGCTTTCCCAATAACGGGACTGCCTCATTGGACAAAGCATAACAAAAATAAAACAAAAAAAAATCAGACCACAAAAGAGAAATGTGGGGAACGAACAAAAAATGAAATTAAGTACAGGAAAAATAATAGCATACATATAACAGGCCTAAACATAGTAAACAAACAAAACAAAAGTTCTTCCTTTATAGGAAACAAAGTACAGGTGGTATTTTAAATTGTTCTGGACAGTAGCATACTTGGAATTAAATAACGTAAACATTTCATATATACGACCAACGAAAGATTTTGTCCTCGTTATCAGAAATGTCACACTTAACAGAAGTAAAATATACAGTATTACCACAGTCTAATATATACAGTCACGAAGCTTGAGTTGTGAGGGTGCTAGGAATAATAGACTGTGCCGGTACTATTTCGCATTGTCTGTGATAGATAGATAGATGGATGGATGGATGGATGGATGGATGGATGGATGGATGGATGGATGGATGGATGATAGATGATAGATGATAGATAGATAGATGATAGATGGATGATAGATAGATAGATGGAGATAGATAGATAGACAGACAGACAGACAGACAGACAGACAGACAGACAGACAGACAGACAGACAGACAGACAGACAGACAGACAGACAGACAGCTTTATTTGTTCCATAATATTCTTACATTTGCTTTACAGCATGGAATAAAGAACATGTCCAATTCTTACGTTTAACAATAAAATGCAATACATATAAAATGCAAATATGAAATATGTACAGAATTAATACCTTAATAACAATAATATTTTATACAATGTAATATGTTTACCATTTAATATTATTATAATATTTACACAGTACTGTAAAATGTCAAGAATTCATCTACAGAATAGAAAGTGTGAGATATTAAGTAATTTTTTAGTTTTACCTTAAATAATGCAGGGTTTTGGCTATGATTCTTAATGTCTTCAGGAAGACTATTGAACAATTTTATCGCCATGTAACGTACTCCCTTTTGAAAGCATGATAAATTTGATGATGGCGTATGAAAATCATTCCTTCTGCGGGTATTTGTACTATGTATGGCTGAGTTAGTTGGAAAATTTTCTTTATTACATAAGAGGAAATTTATTGTAGAGTATATGTATTGATTTGTTAAGGTTAGATGAGGCGATAGTAGCGATCCTAGTGGTTAGCAACTATCTATGGATGCATATTTACTACGTATTGAGCTTCGTGACTGTATATACTAGATTGTGGTATTACGACCACATGCATTCCATTTCTTTCATGTACTGTAACTCCGCGTGGGAACACAGGACGACTGTGAATGTTTATTCGTATATAGTTCTCTTCCATGAAGATTTATGTCGTCCTCATTTGCGAAATTCCTAAGGATTCCAATCCAAGACTTGTCTTTCTATTTCAGAATCAGGTTTTCTTAGTGTGTGACATATCCATCGCCATTTCCTCTTTCGAACCCGTATTTCAGCTGGTTCCTCGTCTGCTACTGCCGACAGAATTTCATTTTTTTTCTTCTGGCCAGTGAATTAAAAAAATATGGAGACCTCGGCTAATGAAAACCTGTACTTTCGTTTGACGAATGTAGGCCTACTGTTTATTTTCCAAGTTTCAGCAATATGAAGGAGGACTGATTTAACAGTGCTGTCAAAGATATTTAGTTTAATCCTCTTTGTTGTAGGCTATAAATGAACTTCTCCATATTGAATATAGTTGAACAAAAGCAGAGTTAGCTTTCCCGATAACTTCTTCTATAACTATAACACTTCCATCTTTTGTCATTTTATAACCAAGATGTATGTATGATTTACCAGTATAGCTTTCCGGAATTTAAATTTTCAGTTTGATTTGTGATTTAGCATTAATCATTGACTCCTTGGTTATTATAGCAGAAATTAAGACACGTCAAGCAGATATTGGGACGGCGGATTGTGGTGTTCCAAAGAACTTGTAGGCTACTCAAAACCCGAAGATAACCATTTATAACAGGTGGGGGGATCATCGTGCTAATCACACGATGAATGGATGGTCGTTCACCTCGGCTGGTCGGCCCTGGCTCTTAATGACTGTTGCGCCACGGATTTATTTTTATTTATTTCAGACGTAGGTAATATAGGAAGACTAAAACAGACGGCTGGCTGGTGCGGAGGATGATTTCAGGATTGTAGGCGTGAAGAGGTGGAGACTAAAAGCACAAGATAGGAAAAAGTAGGCCGGTATTTTAAGGAAGGCTGAGGCTAAAATATTACAAGAGCAGTAAGAAATAATAATAATAAAATAATAATAATAATAATAATAATAATAATAATAATAATAATAATAATAATTTAATTTATTTGATTTATTTATTTATATTTAATGTGCTGTTCAACAGCCAGTGGCCAATTACAGTTCAGCACAAATATAACAAAAACATAATACAAAAATAATTATTACACATACATACAATTACAATTAATTACAATAATGACGATGACTGGATAAATAATGGATGACTTTAAAATACATAACTAAGAATACTATGAGACAATGATAATTGAGTATAATGCCTAAAAGAATACATAAATGATAAATCGTTGCCAAGAGCAAACTAAGTCTATACATTGAAGGGATCGAATTCGCAGCCATGCATGTTGGCATTTTTAATGCATCTGGAGACTGGTGAAAGAAATTTCGAATTTCTAATATAGTAAAGTTTGTGGGCTCTCATATCTTTTGTTGGAATACGTAAGGTAATATTGTTTAAGAAAGAGTCACAGGATATATCACCTTTGAGGACTTTACAAAAGAACAGATAATCTAGTTCTCATGGCATCTAGCACAAAGATTTTGACAATTAAAATATTCACATTTTCTCTCATAACTATACCCGGAATTAATGGGCAGAAATCTGAATGAACATAAGGATATAAATTTTCTTTGTATATTTTCTAATTTAGCCCAGTCTATAGAACTGTAATCGAGGTCCAAGCTACAGATGCATATTCGAGTTTCGATCGCACCTATGTATAGTATAGCATTAAAAGAGAATCGGGCGTGGAAAAATAATAAGTTATTGACCGTATTATTCCTAACATTCTGATTGCGTGATTGTAATAATAATAATAATAATAATAATAATAATAATATTATTATTATTATTATTATTATTATTATTACTATTATTATTAAATTCCTTGGTTTCATAACTAGCTTATTTATTTTGAAACCATCTGTCTTAGACGCCGAAAAGTGTATTACTAATTTATTGGTGTTAAAGAATTATTACATATTATGTATAATTCTTCAGTTCTTGATTTTCTAATAATAAAAACAACATTTTTATTTTGTGAATGTTATTAATGATTTATTGTTTTGGCAGGTAAGTGTAATTGATTCAGAATCTTTATGCCGGGTCAATACAAAGTAATCCCCGATTAATATTCTTGCAAGCATACCCAGTTCGAAGATATTTGACCCTGCTAATCTATAACTTAGTGATCGATAATTTGTTGATGTAAGTGTGGCTTCTTTAGTTACTACTTCTACGAATAGATGGCGAAAAGTCGCCCTCGGTAGCGTAGTTGGTATAACGCTCGAGGTTGCGGGTTCGATCCCAGCCGAGGTCGATGGCTTTTAAGTGTATTTAAATGCGACAGGCTCATGTCAGTAGATTTACTGGCATGTAAGAACTCCTGCGGGACAAAATTCCGGCACACCAGCGACATTGTTATAACCTCTGCAGTTACGAGCGTCCTTAAATAAACCATAATTTAATTTTTTTAGAGTCGAAAATAATAGTCAATGTTGCCAATCGTACATAAATATACCCGCATTATAGAATTCATTTTTTCGTCCAACTCTGCTGATAGTAAAACAACACTGGGGTTAGCTGAAAACCGCCGATATTGTCAATTATGAGAATAATTTGTGCTTAATCTACATAACCATTTTCCTTGACACTTTTTTAACCGCTCCAATAATGGTGCCACCTATTGAGAACTACCGGAACTCTTTCAAAGTTTGTCAATTTTTTATATCTTCAGTTCTGACTTGTGTTTGAGATGGGCAGGGCATATAGCACGTATGGGCGAATCCAGAAATGCATATAGAGTATTAGTTGTGAGACCGGAAGGAAAAAGATCTTTGGGGAGGCTGAGACGTAGATGGGAGGATAATATGAAAATTGATTTCAGGGAAATGGGATATGATTGTAGAAACTGGATTAATCTTGCACAGGATAGGGACCGATGGCGGGCTTATGTGAGGGCAGCAATGAACCTCCGGGTTCCTTAAAAGCCAGTAAGTAAGTTCTTCTGACTTAACCCGTTGTAAAGAGTTCGCTTACACGATCATAAAATCGTAGGTCAGTGTACAAATATAATTTTATTGGTGTTATTGTTACTATTTTGTGAAGCTGTTTTTGAGTGTGAGTAGAATTACTGTGTCATGGTTATGGTTCGTTTCAAGTAACCATGGGTTGAAATAAATAATAAATACATAAATAAAGAAGTAAATAGATTAAGTAAATTAGTAAATAAATACATAAACACATGAATGAACAATTAAGTAAGTAAATCATTAAGTACGTAAGTACATAAATAAAAGTAAATAAATAAGTGTAAGTAACTAAGTAAGTAAATAAATAAGTAAATAAATAAATAAGTAAATAAGTAGGTAGGTAGGTAAGTAAGTAAATAAGTAAAAAAATAAGTAAGTAAATAAATAAGTAAATAACTAAATAAATAAATAAACAAATAAATAAGTAAATAAATAAATAAGTAAATAAATACATAAATAAATAGGGGTGCAAGGGTAGTGATGTGCATTCCATAACCTCTCCTACCCAAATCCCAACCTTTACCTGCCCGTGGTGCACTCTGCTTCTACAGAAAAGGCAATGGGGACCGAGTCACGGCGGTATAACCGTTCCATCAGATGCAGAGGAAATGCTGTATCCTCAGCCTGTCCAGAGGCTAAAGGTGGCAACCCCACCACTGGACTTGTTTTCTCTTGGTTAGCAACCAATTGAAAGGACTAAAGAATTTCTTTCAAGTCTCACTACAGAAAGATCTTTGGGCCGTCCGCTGAAACGATGGAGTGAGACCGTAACAGGCCACCAGGCTTAATGCGTGATAGGAAGAAGAATAAATAACGAACACACACATACATCATTAGACAAAGAAACAGTGTTGCCATATTTAGCGATAAGTCGCTAAATCTAGGGAATTTTGAATCCGTCTCGGCGACAAATTTTGTAAAATACGATTAGCGACTTTTCTGCTGATTTTTATATTCTTCCACTTTTTCCTTTCTTTTAAATTAAAACATTCAACTGAAGTCATGCACTTCTTAGTTTTAGAAGAGGCATGAGTGCAAGACTGAGTAGTCTAATGATTCATACGTGAAAGCCCTGATTTCATATATTTGTGATCAGTGATTAGGAGTGAAAGATGCAGATTCAATGATTCTCACGGGTTAGTCTCTCTCTCAACGCTACTGCTCCAACACCCATAAACGGTGGCAACTTTGATTGACACGTGACGAGTCGCGAGCTGCAGCTGATGTAATCTCGGTTCTTCCCCGCAACGCGGAGATTTTCCACTCCGAACCGACCCGAGGCAATTGAGTTTTGGAATTTTGTGCCGACAATTCGTGTGAAACAAATGAGACTATAGTTTTTGCTGCTTTTAATATATTTTAATATATAAGATTTAAAAAGTGTTGGATTTCACAAAAAAAAAAAAAATGTGATAAAACGCTTGGGTGAAAATTTCCACACTTACAATTTGCCAGAAGTGTAGTGTCAATGATTGGATCAAGTGCAGTGTATTCACAATCAGCTGTTCCCACAGCTTCCACCTCAGCACCACAGCCGTCAACAACACAACCAGACTCCGCAGAAGAGGGCGGTGACGAGGAAATCATATATTTCTCCGAATATGTATGTTTCTCTTATTTTTATTTAGTACCGTAATTTCCCATAACTATGGTCCAGGCACCCAACTATGGTCCAAAACGCATTATGTACTACTTAGTCCCCCAAGAGTTCGGTGTTTGCCATTTAAGGCGCCACTGTGATGGAATTATGTTCCCCATAGATGCTTCTATCTACCATTACACGTGGCAATGATATGGATGCTTAACAAGGTCATGGCGAAGTGCATCAACATCGGTTAAAAACGCAGTAATCACAGATTACGAAACGACGGTTAAACAGTAACCGTGGTTAAAATGTAATTTCTGTGCACCATTCATAATCACCGATTACTTAAACATGGTTAGTTGACACCTCATTTAACCAGAGTAAAGTCTATGACGGTACACTGTTTCTACAAAATGACAAAAGGAAAGCATCCATACCGCTGCAAAGATAATAGTCAACGTCTAAAAACGACTGCGCTCACTCCGTTCTACATCGAAATGAACGTGTCCTACATTTTCGGGTTGCATTTGTTTGCCTTTGGGCGCTGTTATATTTGCGAGTTGCATTCTTTGTTTTTCAGTGCTGTTAGGTTAAAATCGTACAAAATATAAAATTGAATTCAAAAATGATTATATTCCAATATGAGGTTAAAGTATCGATAGACCTACTTACTAGATTTAAATATATTATATAAAAAAGAAGGAATATCCATAAAGGAAAAGGATGCAGAAGATTAGTAGGAATGTGTGTACGATCCAGGACCTCCTTTACACCAGATTACTGTTCATTATCCTAAGATCCATCCATAACCTCTCTTTGTTCAGCCAGTGACATAGAGAAAGAGATATTCAAGTATTCCCTCTTAAAATATAGAAAATAAGTTATATAGAATCGTAATAGAAGAAATATGACTGTTTTTGTGTTATTTCAAGTGAGCCATTTGTAGATTTTGATAAACGAAATCCTTCCTGAAATGTTCTGTCACCTAATTCCACGTAAGAATTCTCTCTTTCCACTAAAGAAACTTCACGCTCACGCTCTATGCAAGTAATTCAAGTACTGTACAATAACAATCGTCTTCGAAATAAACATCTGTGGCTCTGGCCGCCATTTTGCTTTACTTGCTCTACTAATCATTGGTTATCTCCTTTAACCGCTCGCATATGGCCGGTTAGAGATTACTGTGGTTAACCTCCTATTTAAGTCGTATCCGAGGTCGATCCACCGTAAAAATCTTTAAGCAGGGATTAGGTGACAATTTTAACTAGTGGTTACACTAACCGACGTTGATGCACGTGGGCATCAGTGTGCATCGTTCTACTGAATGTGTGAAGACACGAAATCATTCAGTTTGTGATTTTCTGTTTTATTAAGCTCTCCTCTGTAGAACTGGTACGTTATAGATATATGATTCTTTGTACAATTAAACCTGGCTATATAGTGTTTACTTTCACGTAATAATTAGACTGGCAGAGGTTAAGGGCTCTGCGTGAAAAATGTTTAACCTCAAGGCTACAAGTCAGTCCTCAACTATGTACCACAATTTTTCGTGGACCATAGTTGTATTTCATTTTGAAATATTTGTTTCAATAAAATGTGATCAATGTGATTATTTACTTCTGCAAATACGGTATCTCAGTATATTCTAAAACACTATTTAACATTATAGTCAAGTAAACAAAGAAACAGGCTGTTCCAGCATCAATGGTACGAATGATGGTCCGGTAAAACGAAAACTTCAGGGTAGAAGGAAAACAACCGTCCCTGTAAGTGACTATGAGAGCGATGAAATTGAATTGGATACAGATTATGATTAAATTTCAGAATTACAAGAGAAGTGGAGATTCAAAGGATCGAAATAAGCCTAATGAATGTAGTTCTCAGTACGATAAATAAACATTATCAGTGAATTTATTTGCATAATATTTTGCTAAGAATGTGTTGTTTATTTTGATACCGTACTTTTGTTCTTTAATACATATACAGTAGTTGTTCATTATTGCAGAAAAATGACTTTCAGATTTCACTTGTTTATTGAGTGTTTATGTAATGTGTACTAATAAAGAGAATCCATGTACTTTTCATTTATTTTTAATATTTCTTGCTAGATTATGTTTCTACCCTTAAATTAGAAACTCAGTGTATTGATTTACGAATAATTACAGCTCCAGCTATAGTCCATTCATGCTTTCAAGCATGAATATATGAGTGGACCATAGTTGGGCAACTCAGAATACAACTATGTACAAATTCTTATTATTTTTTAACACTTGTAATTAAATAATTTCAAACACATATGTCAATATTTATTTAATATAAACTTACAACAGTCCTAAGCCAAAATTTCGTTTAATCTGGATGAATAGTACTGAATATACAAAGAAAAATGTGACAAATGTGGACCATAGTTAGGGGAAACTACGGTAATATTTATTATTAATTTTTAGCGACATTGCTGGGGACTTTTTTTAATAAACTTTGGAGAGATTTAGCTACATTTTGTTGAAAAGTTAGCGAGATTGTAGGGCGATATGTTGGCAACAGTGCAAAGAAACAAATGATTGAGTGAATGAGTAAGGGAACGAACGAATGAATAATACTTCTTGCATTCAAAATCGGGCGTAACTTTTACATACTCGGTATATAGATTTTCTTAAGACTTTGTCTTACATTTCTGAAAAAACTATCCAGCTCATTAGCAGCGGAGTATTGTGCTGATTTCATGTGAACGAGACTTTCAAGTTACGAAAAGCGCCTGAGCGTCAAAATAGGCCATCATAATGTCACCTCTGCTCACGAATCGCGGGTTCCCCACTATTGTACGTACCCTGTTACGCTGCAATGAATTGAGTCTGAATTTTTATCCCAGGAGTTTTTTTGTGAAGTCTGTGTAACTGTTCCTCTCCTCGCTCTTCAATGCCAACTGCATCTCGTGTCAGTGTTGCTTGCACTTCGTGACATGATGAAATTGTGTTATAAGCAGGGAACGGATTTATATGGACTAAAAATATATGAAATATGTAAATATATATGTAGTTATTTTTACCAAAATATGGAAAAATATGGATTTTTACCAAAATATGGAATTAAATATGGACTTAAAATTATTAAAATGACTATTGTTAAATATTGGTACATTTTAATCAAACTAAACAAAAATATAATGGACGTACCTTATCTTCCAATGTAGTTTCAACAAAACACAATTTTTATTGTCTGTTACCATAAAATCAGGTTAAAACATTTCTTTCAAGTGCTGAAAATGAATCTTCTTCTATTGTCTCTGAGGATAATTTATACTGACTAAAAGAGCGTTCGACGTCAAAGAAGTAACTGGTAATAATTCATTTAAATGTCTGGTTCCAGTTAATTTCATGTTGATTCACCACTCAATCAAGCAATCAATCAATCAAGTTCTTCATATCCAGGGTTTTTTAAGACAGTGTCCACCTTAGCTCTTACTGCATCTGCAACTTTACCTCTACACGATTCAGTTGTTCCACAGTACTTTTATAATTTCAAAACTTTCAGATAGTGAAAGGTGCCATTTTTCCCCTTTTGAGCGTTTTCCTGATGCAAAAATGTTCTGAATTCCTATGTCATTTTTCACACTTATGTCACTAACTGTTTTCGCAGTATCAATTGAGACTTCTTCAGATCCAATGCAAGGAGAACATTGTTAATAGAGTCTATATGTTCGGCATTTATTCAACTGCTTCTAGCCATTTGTACCCCATCTAGTTAAAATTGGCTTTGGTTTTGATTGGAATTTCATCTACATTTCTTTCAACACGTTAACTCTACTGGGAGCTTTGAAAATCTTTTTCACAAATGAAATCAACAAATTATTTTGGAAATTGTCTCTGACCACTTCCACACGATGAAATCATGCGCCACAAGTAAAATAAGTCAATTTAGGATATACAACAGATAATGCTTAAGCTTTGACCATTTTTTAGCAGCATCGCTAATAAAGAATAACACATTATCGTACATAATACCCTTTGGCCACAGGATATACCCATAGCTTCGTTGAACAGTTTAACTATAGTTTTGTTATTGCACTTTTCTAGAACATCACAATGTAAAAGAATTCGTTCAGAATATTGTTCACTTAACAAACCGATAACTACATTACCAACAAGTCTCCCTTCTTTGTCGGGAGTCTCATCAATGGAAACCCAAATTGAACTATCTTTAATTTCATCTCTTATCTTCTGTATTGTCTCATCGTAGATGGATTTAGCATACGTCTTCTAAGTGTTGACTCATCCGGGATTGTATGTTGATATATTTTTATTCCCTGAAGACCTTATTCTTTATTTGTAGAGAGGAATATCAGCAGAGATGAGAGAACTCGATTTAAACTCATTTCTTTGTTGTTTTGTTTAAAAACAATTTCTTTTGGAATTTAGTTGTTTGTTGGCCTGATGTTTAAGTTGTATTCTTGTTCATCAAAACTTTTGTGTAGATGATACTGCAAACAGATATCACAAAATAATATTTTATTGTCAGTTGATAAACCATCTTCTTTAAATTCCAAATGTAACTTGTTAGTTTTGATTTTAAATTGACTGAATGACGTACTTTTGGCATATTTACCGTCTTTATAGTATGATTTACAAAACTGAACCTATGTGTACTCTGACTGGCATTTAACTGTTGAGCTGCACAACTGAAGTCTGTTAAAAATTTTAAATTAAATTAATACAGTTTTGTAACTTACTTTCCCATTGTTGATAGGACTGCTTTTTCAAATAACTCTGATGTTAAAGGGATTACTGAACATGTGTTTAAATCTCTATTGTTGAAATGTATTTTTAAAAGTTAATGGAATTTTTTTTTGTTTTATTGTTAAACCTAAATTTTGTTTTATCTCCAAATATGGAAAATATCAAATTAACGAAAATATTACTAAACTCTTAAATATGGAAAAATATGAAAATAAAAGTATTTTCAACCCACCCCTTCTAAACATAAAGATAATGCAAAATATAAATTATTAGCTTTATAAGTAAATATGTATTTACATATAAATCCTTTCCCTGGTTATAAGTATCACTAACATTAAAGATGTCAACAATTACTTGGTGACAGTATTGTAACATGAAAAAATAGTGTAACGGAAACGTATTATATTCTCTCGTAGTCCATTTTTATGCGCTTTGTAACAATTAAGGCACTTAATCACGAATGTTATTACTAGGGTTCGGATTTTTAGGTGCCAAAAATCGGGAAAAAAATGTTATGTGCCAAAAATCGGGAAAACAATTTTATGTGCTAAAAATCGAGAAAATAAGTGAGAAAATACGAAAAATATTTAAATAGGTTTCAGTTATTTTATATGATCAATCAATCAATCAATCAATCAATCAATCAATCAATCAATCAATCAATCAATCAATCAATCAATCAATCAATCAATCAATCAATCAATCAATCAATCAATCAATCAATCAATCAATCAATCAATCAATTCCTGTATCTCCTCAAGAGAAGCATAGGGCATTCACAAAGTGCCTCCATCGGACCCTATTTGTAGCCAACTTCTTCACTTCGCTCCATGTTTTCCCCTCCCTAGCAATTTCCTCCAAAACTGTTCTCTTCCATGTATTTTTTGGCCTTCCTCTTGTTCTACTACCCTGGGGGTTCCAATCCAAAGCCATTCTTTCTACTGCTCCATCTTCTTTCCTGACTGTGTGCCCTATCCAATTCCACTTTCCTCTTTTGATTTCTATTGTGATTTCTTTCTGATTTGTTATCTTCCATAGTTCTGAGTTTGTGATTATATCTGGCCATCTAATTTTTAAAATTCTTCGTAAATATCTATTAACAAATGTTTGCAGTTTATTTTGTATAATTTTACTTGTTTTCCATGTCTCACAACCATATAATAAGACTGATTTCACATTACTGTTAAAGATTTTAATTTTTGTAGATCTAGATATAATAAAAGATTTCCATATTGGGTACAACTGGACAAATGCACTATTTGCATTTTTTAATCAGTTCTTTACGTCCTAAAAGGCTCCATCATCCTTGTCAATTATACTACCCAAATATTTAAATTCTTGAACAGTATCAATGTTATTATTATTTATTATAACTTTATCTGTATTTTTACTATTTAATCTCATTTCTTTAGTTTTCTTTCCGTTTATTTTCATATAAGCCCCTTTTATTACTTCTAATGGATTAACTTTATTCTGCATATCATCAAAACTTCAAACAGATATCAGCCCAGATCTTCCAAGGTATCATTTAATCCCCATCTTATACCTCTTCTAACATTGCCAACCGACCTTTCCATAATATCATTCATAATAATCAGAGAAATATGATCGGAGAGAGAATACAACCCTGTTTCACTCCGCATGTAGTTGTTATATTTTCTGACAGCATACCTTTATGTATGACATTACAAGTATAATTTTCATATATAAGTTTAATTAGTCTATAATTTGTTTCTGATATACCAAATTTTGTTATTGTTCTCCATATATAATCTCTATTAAGCGAGTCAAACGCTTTCTCAAAATCAATAAATAGTAAATATAAGGTACTTTTCCATTCATTGCATTGTTCACAGATATTTTATATGAAAATAAACAATATACAGCAATCACCAGTATAAATTATGCTGTCTCGCCAAATGCTAAAGAATTATAGCACACAATGAGATTAATCCTCAAGTTGTCCATCACAAATGACTGACGATTATCGCGAAACACTGCCTTGTACTGAAAAAAAGAGCGCCCTAGCCATTGTGAAGCAACATGCACTCCCTAGAGACATGTTTATGATTGAAAACGAAAACGGATGCAGCTAAGTTTATGACATAATTGCTTCTTGAATCAGCGTTGTGATAAGGCGCTCCTAAATGACATATCAGTGTTTGTGTGTGTGTTAGTTACAGTACAATTTTTTAGTGCTGACAGCTCTTAGCGCTTGTGGTGAGAGCTGCAGTTATACAGGTCCACAGATAGGCAATTTCGAGAAAAAATTAGCTGTCACGTCTAAGCAACTGCACAGAACATTCGGATGATGATTAATCTGAAATGGGACTTTTGTCGAAAATTATTTGATGAAAACGTGATTATTTTGTGTTTTATGTGAATATTTGAAAAATATATTTTACATAAAAAGTTCAAAATATGTGTTTTATGTGAAATAAAATTTAAAATATATGCTTAGGTGACCTTGTCCGAAACTTATGTAACGAGCCTATAATGGTAGTAATTAAGACGCGAGTATGTTTGTTTATGAAACGAGCGCAAGCTAGTTTCATAATTTTCATGCGAGCGTCTTAATTATCATTATAGGCAGGTTTCATACGACTTTTTATGCTCGACCATATTTCTAACTTGAAATTATTCATAAGTATTCATGTTATGATTATGTAAGTGAGGAGCGGAACTGACCTGAATTGTGAGATGTGCGCAGACGCGAAAGTATTGATTTTTTCCGAGGCACGAATGTGATTGACCTTGATATAATCTAGAGAATAACATGAAGATTAGTCTTTGCATAACCTGGAAATTGATTTAGAATTGAAAAACGAGATGACAAATTTAATTTATTTTAATATTATTTACAATTAACGCTAATTATTATAGTAACAGAACATAACCTTCTGCGACAGTATTGGATTTCCAGCCTCCGTGACTTTTCGCTAATTGTCTTTCGATTGCATATCCGAGAATAATCGATACTTGCGGTTTTATAATGGTACAATGCTGATTTCTCATTGGCTGAACAACTGAATTATAATGAATAGGTGTACTTTAATGAGGTGCATTAAAGGGCTACTACCAGGTGTATAATTACTACATTTCGGCATGGTCGAGCATAAACACAATTACGGGGTTTTATTACAGTAAAAATAAAATACAGGGACATCATTTTATTTTTACTTCAATTTTTATAGTACCTGAGTTTTTAAATGTACTTCACTCCCACCCCTTCTACTAATGAAGTTCAACCGTCCTCCACACAGATCCAAGACCGTATATGCAGTCATAGTAGCCTTACGGTCATAGTAAACAGTACGTTTCAAAAATATGTTCGCATTTTCCAGTGACGAAAGAGCTTTCAATATTGAATCATTTTCGCACAGGTACTGTCGTCCATTTGCCTACGTCGTATCCCGGTTTCCCTCACCAGCTTTTATTCGCCAGCTAGTGGCTGGGCTGTCTTAGCTCTTTTCTGAGAACATTAATTTCTGCTAGGAATTGGACGTCTACGTAATATTATACCCATACAATTGTTTAAAATAACTTAAATAAAAGAGCCTCAGTAAGTAATTAACTGTCACGTGATTTCCTCCCTTTCTACGACGCTGCGACAAAACCACTTGGACGGACAGTAGATAACATGTCTGAGTAATTTTATCTTTTCGGATCGGACAAAAGTGAAGATTGAATTTACAGTACGTAAGGGACTCTTTTATAGAGTAGGTACAGAATTATTTCAACATGAGTTACTAGTACGAAGGACGAAACTGATAATTTGGATTAGGTACAATAGTCTATAATACGATAATATGCACATTAGAACAGAAGCCTGTATCGAAATGAACGGCCACGATTTTAAAAAATGTGTTTAAATATCCATATTATGATTATTTTTCAATTTAACTTCATTCTCTATATTGTACGCTAATGTGCTGTAGACAGTATAATATACACTGCATAATGAATACGTCCACATGGACAGATCAGTTCGTGAGTAAAAACATTCATTGTTAATACTGTACTGTATTTTGATTAAACAAAAACCTAATGAAAATGATCAAACTCAAAAGCGCGATATTTCCTAGTTTACGTAAACGGATGAACTACTTTTCTTCCCTCCTATACCTAGTAAAGTGATTTGTTTGTATATTACGCCAGTATCATCGAACTTCAGTCGTGAAAGGGGGTAGCAAACGGCGTTGGTCCAGAGGTATAGCCAAGTTAATATTAAAAATGTTAGTAAAAATAAAATGATGTCCCTGTATTTATTTACCTTAGAATCCTAGCCCTAATTATTACTATATAATGTATTTAGTTTATATTCTGGAACGGTGTGGAAGTGATAGGCATAACTGCGCACATTGAAGGGGACATTAGAGCACTTTAAAAATAAATGAAAATCTATTATGCGTTTTGAAATTAAGTTTGTACTTAAATATAAAATTTGGCAGAAAGTTTGCGTAGTTTGGCAACAGCGCATCGCCGACTCACCTATGAATACACACACGAATTCAGGTCTGAATTGCAGCATTGCTTCCCTTAGTCACTGCAGTAGGGTTACCAGACTTCCTAACGATAGGTCTACGTGTTAATCTTTTTATTTAAATTGCAAGAAAACCTCTCCTTTTATTTAAAAATTGTATCCTACTGCATGAGTGTATTCAAATATTTTCCTTTTGAAGCAGAAATAATACAGGGACATCATTTTATTTTTACTTCAATTTTTATTGTACCTGAGTTTTTTAATGTACTTCACTCCCACCCCTTCTACTAATGAAGTTCCAACTCCACACAGAGCACAGACCGCAGATAGTAAGCAGTACTGAGTTACTGAGTATAGTACGTTCCAGAAATAAGTTCGCGTTTTCCAGTGACGAAAGAGCTTTCAATATTGAATCATATTTTCGCACAGGTACTGTCCGTTTGCCTACGTCGCATCCCGATTTCCCCCACCTGCTTCTGCTCGCCCCTCTGTAAAAGCTGGGCTGTCTTAGCTCTTTTCTCTTAGGAATTGGACATTTACGTAATATTATACAGCTGTTTAATTTAACTTAAATAAAAGGGCCTCGTTAAGTAATTAACTGTCACGTGATTTCCTCCCTTTCTACAATCCTGCGGCATAACCACTTGGACGAACAGTAGATAGCATGTCTGAGTAATTTTATATTTTCGGGTCGGGCAGAAGTGAAGATTGAATTTACAGTACGTAGAGTAGGTACAGAATTATTTCAACATGAGTTACTAGTACGAAGGACGAAACTGGCAATTGGAATTAGATGGAATAGTCTATAGTGCGATAATATGCACAATAGAACTGAAGCCTGTATTGAAATGAACGGCCACCATTTTCAAAATTGTGTTTAAATATTCATATTATGATTATTTTTCAATTTAACTTCTTTCTTATATTGTACGCTAATGTGCTGTAGACAGTATAATATACACTGCATAATGAATACGTTCGCATGGATAACTCACTTCGTGAGTAAAAACACTTATTCTTAATACAGTACTGTACTTTGATTAAAGAAAAACCAAATTAAAATTATCAAACTCAAAAACGCGATATTTCCTAGTTTACGTAAATGGATTAACTACTTTTCTTCCTTCCTATACCTAGTAGAGTGATTTGTGTTTTACGCCAGTATCATCGAACTCCAGTCTTGGAGGGGGGAGCAAGCGGTGTTTCCGGTTCTCTAAAGGTATAGACAGGTTAATATTAAAAATGTTAGCAAAAATAAAATGATGTCCCTGTATAAATACATACATTAGGCTACCAGCTTCCTGCAGGTAGCTCTCCAAAAGCATCACTATGCTGGGTGGGCACCGGTACCATACATTGGCCGAAATTTTATGAGAAAATTTCTCCCCTCCCTCCCGAGGACTGGAATCAGCGCGCATTCCGTAACGTGAGTCCTAGGCAGGATACCTTAGGCCACGGCGCGGGAACGCAATAAAGGCTGGTTCACAATAAACCGGAAACGAGAATCGGAACGAAAACGAAAACGGTAAAATTGTTAAAATGTGTACATTTAAATGTGAGCATTCACAATTAACGAAAAGCTTGCCGGAGCCCGGGATCGGGAACGGAGACTTGGCCAAGTTTCAACTTTGGCGTTCACAGTTCCGATCACAGCCCACTAGATTCATTCTATTGCCGTCTAAAAGCTATTTTGTCGTCGTATATTTTGTAGAAAGAAGACCGTGACATAACCTATGCATTATTTTGTTCTGTGCTGTGCATCATGGAGCAAGTTTTATTTGATGAGATTCTAATATTGAGTGTTGAGGAAAATCCTCACGTTTACGATAAGCGGCGCGCCTCGTATAAAGATGAGAAAATGAAGGAGAATACGTGGCTTTCAATAGCTGCATCTTTGAACACCGATCGTAAATGAATCATATTTTATTGCTGTATTGGTGGTATTACACACTACATATTCATGCTTCAATTCAATAACTACTGTTGTGTTCATTTTTGTTCGATTACAAATGTTTCTTCTCTAATTATTTTACTTTATGGTAGACTTAAAATAGGTTGTGATAATAAAGATGCATGGGCATATTTATAGTACCGTACATAATGAAATGTTTCAGTTGAAATTTCGAAGTTGGTTAACCTGTGTTTATGTTGGCTGTCTTGTACTCATGAGGAGAACGCCATTGGTCAATTATACATAAATATCATCAGAATGCGTAATATCGACTTTACATATCGTTATTGACATGCATATCGATGCATAGTCGTCTACGTTCTCGGTTTATTGTGAATCAAAAATTTTCATATTCACGTCCTCTGCTTCTCGTTTTCATTCTGGTTCTCGTTCCCGGTTTATTGTGAACCAGCCTTTACAGTATATATTGTAACAATTCCGGGAACAGATAAAGGTTACTTATTATTTGGTAATAGTAATTGAAAAATGTCAGTTAATTAATAATAATTAATACATAGGGGGAAAGGAACTGGTCACCCTACCCCAATATCTCCTGACCTAGTTGCCTCACAAGTGGTGCCTTGTTAGTATCCTTTGTGAGGTTAAGACCTGTCTTCGGACAGTTATGTTCACTAAACAACAATAACAACAATAATATTACGAATGGATAAATAAATGAATACGTAAATAAATGACACAATGAGTTTCCATAATAAAAGGCATAGGTTATCCTATACTATTTGCAGATGACACAAGTATCATTATTACAGACAAGAACTTTGCCACATTCAAATATAAAACGGAAACAATTCTCCTTAAAATTTATGACTGATTTAAAACCAATAAACTAGCATTAAAATTGATCATAAAACTAACATAGGCTAATTCAATTTAATCTCTGAAACATTAGACGCAACTATCAACAATATACCCCTGTTAGAAACATCAACAACCAAATTTCTTGGTTTGCATATTAGCACAGTCCAGTATGTACAGTACAGTCGCGAAGCTCAATACGTAGTAAATATGCAAACATTAGATAGTTGCTCACCACTAGGATCGCTAATATCGCCTCATTACAGGCAATGCAAAATAGTACCGTCACAGTCTATTGTTTCTAGCACCCTCAAAACTCAAGCTTCGTGACTATATAGTAAAAGGTAAGGTAAAGGTATCCCCGTAACATGCCATGAAGGCACTTGGGGGGGCATGGAGGTAGAGCCCCATGCTTTCCATGACCTCGGCACTAGAATGAGGTGGTGTGGTCGGTACCACGCTCTGACCGCCTTTTGACTGTATATAGTAGACTGTGATATTAGTAAGACATTAAATTGGAAAAATCATATTAGAGAAATAACCCTCAAACGAAGCTCAACATGCTTCGTAATTAGGTCGTTACAATAATTTCTAAACAGCTGTATCTTAAAGACAATATATTTCGCCTATTTTCATTCCAATATGTCCTACGGAATAATATTTTGGGAAAATTCTGCAGATAGTAAAAATATATTCTTATTACAAAAAAGAGCCATTAGAATAATAGTTGGAGCAAAGGCTAGAGAATCATGTAGATTATTTTTAAAAAATTAGAGATTCTGACCTTAACAAATCAGTACATATACTCTTTAATAAATTTTCTCTTATGTAATAAAGAAAATTTTCCAACTAATTCGGCCATACATAGTATAGGCCTAAATACCGGCAGAAAAAATTATTTTCATGCGCCATCATCAAATTTATCATGGTATCAAAGGGGAGTACGTTACATGGCGATAAAAATGTTCAATAGTCTTCCCGAAGACAATAATCATAGCCAAAACCCAGCATTATTTAAGATAAAACTAAAAAATTACTTGATACCTCATACTTTTTATTCTGTAGATGAATTCTTGACATTTCACAGTACCGTGTAAATATTTTAATAATATTGAAATGATAAACATATTGCATTGTATAAAATATTATTGTCATAAAGGTATTAATTCTGTACATATTTCATATTTGCATTTTATATGTTAAACGTAAGAATTGGACATGTTCTTTATTCTATACTGAAAAGCAAATATAAGAATATTATGGAACGAATAAATCTATCTGCCTGTCTGCCTATCTGCCTGTCTGTCTACACTGATGCTGAACCCCGGACTCATTTCACGGCATTATCACCTTCATTTCATTCAGACGCTAAATAACCTGAGTTGTTGATACAGAATCGTAAAATAACACACCAAAATAAGATTCAGACACTGAAATAAGACCAATATTCATTCTGTTGTTTCATTTTGCCGTGAACATATAAGAACTCGCTGATAAACGTAGTACGCTATATGACTGAGCGTTCAGTGTGCATTTGTTGAGCGAAAGAGAAGGTTGGGCACAACAGATTTCCGACGGGGCATAGAATGTGACTAGTGTCCCAAAGAAAGTGAGCCTCTTTAGCTGTTAGTCATGCTTGCAGATGTAGACCAAGAGTAGAAACGGAAGAGGAAGCGGATTTGAAGTCTGCTCGGAGAAACCTGTGTGTCACAGCTGACCATGCATTACACACAATTTGCTACTCGGAAGACCAATTTCATTTCGGATTATGCGTCTTATATTAGTATGCTTGCGCCGAAGTTCTAAGGTAAGTGGGGCACATGAGAAACTAACATTAGGAACAGGTTCGTTTATTTAACGACGCACTATCATCTGCGAGGTACCGGTAGGCCTATCTAGTATCAGTAGGGTTGGTATAAGCGAGATGTACAGGGACATCATTTTATTTTTACTTCAATTTTTATTTGTACCTGACTTTTTTAATGTACTTCACTCCCACTCCTTCTACTAATGCAGTTCAACCGTCCTCCACACAGATCCAAGACCGCATATACAGTCAGAGTAGCCATACGGTCAATAGTAAACAGTACGTTCCAAAAATATGTTCGCGTTTTCCATTGACGAAAGGGCTTTCAATATTGAATCATTTTCGCACAGGTACTGTCGTCCATTTGCCTACGTCGCATCCCGGTTTCCCCACCTGCTTCTATTCGCCTCTGTGTAAAGGCTAGTGGCTGAGTTGTCTTAGCTCTTTTGTGAGAACATTAATTTTTGTTAGAAATTGGACGTCTACGTAATATTATACAACTGTTTAAAATAACTGAAATAAAAGGGCTTCGTTAAGTAATAAACTGTCACGTGATTTCCCCCTTTCTACGACCCTGCGACATAACCACTTGGACGGACAGTAGATAGCATGTCTGAGTAATTTTATATTTTCGGATCGGGCAGAAGTGAAGATTGAATTTGCAGTACGTAAGGTAGGCCTACTCTTTTATAGAGTAGGTACAGAATTATTTCAACATGAGTTACTGGTACGAAGGACGAAACTGGTAATTGGAATTAGGTACAATAGTCCATAGTGCGATAATATGTACAAATGAACTGAAGCCTGCATCGAAATGAACGGCCACCATTTTCAAAAATGTGTTTAAATATCCATATTATAATTATTTTTCAATTTAACTTCATTCTCTATAGTGTACGCTAATTTGCTGTAGACAGTATAATATACACTGCATAATGAATACGTCCACATGGACAGCTCAGTTCGTGAGTAAAAACACACATTGTTAATACTATACTGTATTTTGATTAAACAAAAACCTAATGAAAATTATCAAACTCAAAAGCGTGATATTTCCTAGTTTACGTAAATGGATGAACTACTTTTCTTCCCTCCTATACCTAGTAAAGTGATTTGTTTGTATTTTACGCCAGTATTATCGAACTCCAGTCGTGGAAGAAGGTAGCAAACGGTGTTTTCGGTTCTCAATCGTTGATCCAAAGGTATAGCCAGGTTAATATTAAAAATGTTAGTAAAAATAAAATGATGTCCCTGTATTTGGAGACAATATTTCGAGAATTTACCAAGAGTGCATTCTCCAATCATCCCTATTTTCCGCCTTCCTCTTAGTCTCCGTATACGATCCGTATATCTTAATGTTGTCTACTATCTTCTGCCCCAAACTTTTCTTCCTTTCACCATTCCTTCCAGTGCATCCTTCAGTAGGCAGATTCTACTTAGCCGGTGTCCCAGGCAATTTCTTTTTCTCTTTCTGATCAGTTTCAGCATTATTCTTTCTTCACCAGTGGCCCACACAGAAATACGATTTGATAGAGGAGCATTTCTAATCACGTAGACCTCGGACGTTTAGGCACTTAAAACTAACTTTTAGGCACCTAAAATAGGCCCTGAATTTATAAAAAAATACACTAAACGCATGTAAAATAGCCGCATACTAGCCATACCGACACATAAGACGACATCGTATTCATCATACATAATCTAGCTATCGCGCTTGTGGAATACCCTACCCAGTGACATCAGAGACTGTCGGATTTTAACAATGTTAAAAAACAAACTCATTAAGCATTTTCTTATTGCGTAGAGCGTCATGCAGTAAACTGAATATATTAACTCATTGCAAATGTTTCGAAACTTTTACCGTTTTATTCCGCTTTACATTTGCAGTCAGCTACTTTCTAGATATTTAATATTATTTCTCTAATTCCTTTTGCATTTGTGTATTACTTGTATTTGCAATTTTACTACTATTTCTTATTTCCTTCTTCCCTCAGCATTTGTTTCTTGTACAGGGACATCACTTTATTTTTACCAACATTTTTAACATTAACCTGGCTATACTCGAAAACACTGTTACCCCCTTCCATTATAGGAGTTTGGTGTTACTAGTGCAATATGTAAACAAATCATTTTACTAGCTATAGGAGGAGAGAAAAGTAGTGTATCCATTTATGTTACAGGGAAATACAGTATTACGATTTTCAGTTTGATCATTACTTTTACAGTATTGTATCAAAAAACAGTAGAATAGTAATTTTTTCACAAACTCAACTCTTCAGTCGGTTATATTCATTATGTAATGTCTACTTTATTCAGCATATTACTAACCTAATTTATTCTTGAGAATTTTGTGAGCACTTCCGTAAGAAACCCCAATTTCTACAGCAAACTTCTTGACCGACTTATTAGGACCTCGCTGCATCCTTTCTCTAGCGTCTTCTACAGCATCTTCTGTCACAGTTAATAAAACCATTTGTTTAAATACTTTCGATTACGATAGGTATAAATCTATGATTTGCCCCACAAATTTCAGAACATTGACCTTTGCTGGCCATCATACACTTTTCTTCCTTTCTGTACATTCTGTTGCTCTAAATGTATCTACCAGATTAATGACATTTCTACGAAAATACTCCGTAATGATATAATCAGGAAATTGTGAAAAAAAACTGTTCTTCATATTCGGTTATATTGTAATTCCAGTTTCCATCATCGTCCTTCATACCTAAACAGTAAAACAAAACTCTTGTTTAAATAATTATGTTAAGTACCGTACCATATTATAAGGTAACGTACTTTCGGTAACTCTAATCTTCACTTGTGCTCAGTCCACACAGATAAATTCAGCTATGCTACACACCATACCTGTGTGAAAATAAACTTCAATAATATAAGCACTTTCTTCTATAGAAAATGCAACATATTTCTGAAACACACTGTACTCTGTACTGTTTATTTCACTGCTAGCAACAGCGGCCGTAAGTTTGTGTAACTGACGTTAGCAAGGACATTAGTGAAAGGGGTGGGGGTTAAGTACATTCAGAAACGCAGGTACAATAAAAATTGAAGTAAAAATAAAATGATGTCCCTGTATTATGTCTATTTGTATTCTGGTGGTGTGGTAGAGAAGGCCTGATGGCCTTAACTCCGCCAGATTAAATAAATAAATAAATTAATTAATTAAGGCACCTAAAAATATAACTTCAAGCATCTAAGAATACTATTTTATGCAGCTAAATTGTAATTTCTATCCACACAAACTACAAAAACTATAAAAATGCAATTAATTAGTGCTATTTAGTAACAAAATCTTTAAAGTGTATAAAGTGCGAGAATCTAAATCTACAACACGAGACCTCTACTCATATCTTTCCGCTGACAACCATCACAAGGATTCCCTTGGCACTTAAACCCGTCATTGACAACCGGTCTTAAATTAGAGAACTTCTGATACACTAACTAGCATGATAAAGAAAAGAACTCGTAGAAAATTACGGACCTATAGGTCTTAACTATTACGCACCTAATTCCCTTAGAATGTTTGGTCCTCAATTACAAAAATGTTTTGATTGCAAATTTGTTTTCTTGCGACTATCTGACGACAATTTATATTCATATGTTCAAACAAATGACAGCTTAAGAACAGCTGTTTCGTGGTTTGGACAATTTACCAGGTTGAGGTTTTTTTTTTTTCCGAGGGGTCACCTCAACCCAATAAGAGCAAATTCTGGGTAACTTTCGGCGCTGGACTTGATAAACGTCGCAGTTGATAAAGCGTCGTAAAATAAACCAATTTTATGAACAACAGCTGAGCTGATTATGAATAGTACTTATATTCTTGCACCCGTTTCGATGAAGTGCGGATGTTAGATTTTAGTACAGTAGATTTTTTCAACTTACTAGATTTGTCACAACTATTACATGAAGTTTTAACAATTTATTGTAAGTGTATTAACAGTAATTCGTATGCTATGTAGTTAATTTGATTATTTTACTATATAAATCCAGAACACTTTTGTTATTATCAAGTGGGCCTACTACATTATTAACCAAGTTTTTTTACAATACTGAAATAGGAAACAGGAGTCATTTTAATTGGCAGAAATGTTAACCCGGAAGTGAAATGATTATGATTTTATGATTAGCGTGGAAAGGAATCGACATTCGTTGCTGTTGATAGCTATCGATAGTAGCTTATGCACAAAACTGTCGATTACTATAGACCTAGGTATTTTTCAGCTTTTTTCGTAAGCCACCTTAAAAAAAAAACAATGCGTAACGATTGGCAGGACTGAAATAACATGGCATTCCGTGTATGTCTGGTAATCTTAAACCAGACAACTTCTTTTAATATTCTGATTTGCACCGAGTAAAATCAGCTAAGGTAAAATATATACGACACAACCACTTGAAAAGTACAATGCGTATTGATGTTGACTGTGGTGAGTAAATAAGAGATTTAAAGGGAAGGGCTGCTACTTTAAAGTGGAATGAGAAGAATATGAAAAATAATTTGAAGAGGAGGAAGGGAAGAAGAAAGAAAACGAAAGGGAGGGAATGAAGAGAATAAGAAGAGGGAATTAGAATGAAAGATGAGAAAAAGAAGAAATATGTGAGGAAACGAGGAGAATGGGTGACGAGATAAGGAGGAAGAATGTGGTGAAAGAAAATGAGAGAGACGAAGAGAAAGAAGAAAATAATTGAAAGTGGAAGGGAAAAGAAATTATGAATATGAAAGGAGGAGAACAAGAGAAGAAGATAAAAAGGAAGCAGGAGAAGGTGAGCAAGAGGAAAAAGAAAAGCAGGAGAAAGAAGGGAGTGGGATGAATAGAAAAGCGACAGGAAGGAGAGGAGAGAAAGAGAGGACAGGAAAGGGTGAACGACGGGATGAAGATGAGAGCGATAAAGAAGAGAAGAGGAAGGAGCAAGAGATGGACAAGAAGAACGAGACAATGAGATAAAATAGATGCAAAGTAAAGTAAGTAAACGAGGAATCTTAAGAACATGAGGATTGAAGACAAGTGTCCAAAAGAGAAAATAAATGGAAGAAAAAGAAGGGAAAGAGCTAAATTAAAAGAAGTGTAGGAAGAAGAAAGATGAAGAGGAAGAGGAAAAAAAAAAGAAAATTACGAGAGGTATGGATGAGGGGAGAAAATTACCTCTCCCTCTGGAAATAAACCTGTTCGAGTGGAAAAGAAGGCATGATGGCCTTAACTCTGCCAGGAAAAATAAAAATATTATTATTATTATTATTATTATTATTATTATTATTATTATTATTATTATTATAAAGAAATGAGCAGGTCATGTAGCACGTATGAATGAATCGAGAAATGCATATAGAGTGTTAGGAGGCCGGAAGGAAAACGACCTTTGGGAAGGCCGGGTCGTAGATGGGAGTATAATATTAAAATGTACTAGTATTTGAGGGAGGTGGGTATGATGGTAGAGACTGGATTATTCTTGCCCAAGATAGGGACCGATGGTGGGCTTATTTGAGGGCGGCAATGAACCCTCGGGTTCCTTAAAAGCCATAAGTACGAATTATTATTATTATTATTATTATTATTATTATTATTATTATTATTATTATTATTATTATTATATAAAGGCCAGAATTAGGAATAAGGCTAAACGAAGAAGATGAAATAATCGTATATAGGCGAGAAATTGTAGGAATAGAAGAAGGAAAGGAGGTAAATGAAGAAGAGAAAGAAACAGCAGATAGGAAGGAAGAAACAATTAAGAAATGCATTGAGGAAGAGAAAGAAGTAAGAATAGGAGAGCAGAAGGGTTAGAATATTATTACATAATATGAAAGACGAAGTGACAGATTTTCCAAGGCATTCTGCGTCCATATGACTTACCTAATCTTACCAATCGATTGTTGTGAGTCTATACTAGACATATTGTAGAGGGACAGGTATATGGTTTTCCTTTATCTTACTAGTCGATTGTTGAGAGTCTGTACTGGACATATTGTAGAAGGAGGTACAGTTCTGCATCCACATGAGTTTACTTTACCTTATCGTTCCACTGTAAACACCCAGAATAGCGTTCCTATTTCAAGCCCTCCTCCTCCTCCTCCTCCTCCTCCTCCTTCTTCTTCTTCTTCCTCCATAAACTGCCTTCGATCAGGCGACAAATGAAGGACGCGCCTGCAAGTGTCGGGTTCACATGTCATGTCATCTCGTCGCTTCTTGCGATATTGTAATCACGAGCGTTGCGATGTTCAAAAAACAGAATTCCAAGTGACGGATCTTCTGAGGCGTGACGTCATGACGCAGGTACAGTTACCACAGGTACTGCACCCGCGGAGAGACAGACGCTGGCATTGGTGAGCCGCTCCTGACGTCACTAGAGGAGTACCCTCCTTCTTGCGGATTCTTGTAGCATCTTCTTCCCTTGCCCTCGTTTTCGGAGCGGTCTTCCAAGTCGCCTTCAGTCAGTCGTAAGTGTTGCGGGCAGCCGCTCAGATGCGCTTGTGACAGTGACAGTCAGTGCTGCGTTTGTTGGTTCGTTCCGCGGTGTGTGCGTGCGACATGAGGGCTCTCGGACTCGTCCTGCTGGCGGTGGTCGCCGCGCTGCGCGGTGAGTTACCATCCAACGTAAGAGTTACACAATTACTCAGTTATACTCATCTTTCTCCGTGCTATAGTGGGCACCATGCTTGCTATTGCATTGAAGTTCGCGAGTTCATACCCGGCTAAGACCGATAGATATTTAAGGACGATAAAATCATAAGCATGGCTTCCCTTCGGAAGGATAATAAAGGTGCATGTTCTGTGTCGTAGATTCTGCCCCGGATACAGGGAGGGTTCCTGACAACATTTTCCGGCTATTTCTCACCTACGTCAACATTTGGATGTAGCACAATGGGTCATATCAGCGGCTTAAGTGGACTTACCCAAATCTCTACCCGTAAATTATCATAATTATTCATTCATTCATCCATAAATTTACACACTCATTTACACACATTTAACTAATCAGACTTCCCTTTACTCATTTATTCGCATTTTTTCGGTGGAAAGAGATTTTGAATAATTGATTTGCAACTTAGGCCAAAAGTCTGGAAGCGAAATTGAGAGCTTCAAGATATGGAGAATATCTCTAAAAGAATTAGCCTACATTACTTTACGAGTTAATAATTTAATGAACATATTGTAAGATGCCGGTATTTAACGTTGTGGTCTTCTTTTCTATAGATTTTAGTCTGCAGAAGTTAAAGGAAACTATGCCAATCAAAGTGAGGACCCAGGATCATTTTATAAGTTATCAAATTCAAAAATCGTCTTCAGACGCATACCTTGATGTTGGGTAGCTAAGTGTGTCGCCTCTAGTATTGCACATACCGGTATATAATACGTACTACGTACACACAGGCCTGAATTTATTCATGGGCCATATGAGTCCAGATCCAGGACGGCTAAAGTCTAATATTTGTATGAATTAGTTGATAGGGACGCAACATTTTTTCCGCCCACGGACATAGCACTACATAAATATTGGGCTGCGCATACATACATACATACATACATAGGTCCACACCTGTGGAGAAACGGTTAGCACGTCTAGCCGCGAAACCAGATGCCCCGGGTTCGATTCCCGGTCCGAGCAAGTTACCTGGTTGAGGTTTTTTCGGGTTTTTTCCTCAACCCAATATGAGCAAATGCCGGGCAACTTTCGGACTCATTTCACCGGCATTATCACCTTCATCTCATTCAGACACTAAATAACCTAAGCTGTTGATAAAGCGTCGTACAATAACCTACTAAAATAAAAAAATACATACATACATACATACATACATACTAAATACAATTAAAAAATACATACATACTGTACATAGATACATACATACATACATACATACATACATACATACATACATACATACATACATACATACATACATACATACATACATACATACATACATACTGTACATAATACATACATACATACATACATACATACATACATACATACATACATACATACATACATACATACTGTACATAATACATACACATACGTAGCCTACATTTAATGGAAGAGAAGCTCTTATGGCCTTAACTCTGCCAGACAAAATAAAACTACTACTACTGCTACTGCTACAATTACAATTACATACATACATGCACGCACCATACATACATACGTATATATACACACACATACCTATTTGCACGCAGTCTGCCAATATGCATCGCTTATAAGTCAGATCTCCGAACTAATCAAGAGAACCAGTGGCACTCTACATCAATGGTATTCAATCTGTGGTACGCGTACCCCCACGGGTATGTTTTATTTTACAGTCCCAACTCGTTGTTTTTCTTGTTTGAATAACATTTTACATTATTCATTACTATTGTTATTGTATCAATGACTGCTGTATAATAATAATAATAATAATAATAATAATAATAATAATAATAATAATAATAAACTTAATAATAATGATGATGATGATGATGATGATGATGATAATAATAATCGAGTATTATAACAAATTTGTAATTGTTGCATGGTTTACTGAGTATCCCGGAGATGTGCACGTGTAGTTCCTATAATTTGTAACTCTATTTCTAGACGACAGGAGAAACTTCACATTGCCATGTATGGAAACAGAATGCTCGCGATGCATGTGAGACGTGTTTTGTTTCTCCCCCATTCATGAACTTTCCTTAACTCCAAGCTGATGATCACTTTATCGATAGAAATGATGGACTTGTGACGTTGAGCTTGTATTATAAAACTATTATTATTATTATTATTATTGTTATTATCATTATCAAACAAATTATGGTGAATTTAGTACGAAATACATAGTATATAGGCCTATATACCACATTCCGTGATTCTAAATTTACCCACCGAATCGATATAGAGAGTTATTCATGAAGTTTTACATACATTTTGAATTTGTGTGACATCGGTCTGATTCTCAACAATTAGTCCCACTGTCATATGAAACTTTTAATCTTTAAATACATATTAATCGTGTTAATTAGGAAACAAAAACTACTATCTACCAGAAGAGAAGCTTATTAGAGTTTCATCTTGTATTGATTGTTCCGATAAGCTGACTAATAAGTAATGAAAATTCAATTAGACCGTCTCAATCCAAAGACCACAACATGTGTACCTATCGGCCAGGTTTAAATTTAAATTTAGTATCATAAATACATCTGAAGATGGTACACTGAGGTACCGAAAACGTTACTGTAAGACATCAATAAATTATAATTGTAATACAGATAAGCAGAGACGGTCTAATTGAATTTTCATTACTTATTAGAGTTGTTTAGTCAACTGACCGAAGAGAGGTTTGAACCTCATAAATAACACTAGTAAGACATCATTCAAGAGGCAACTAAGCCAGGAGATAATGGGCCAGTTCCTTTCCCCATTCATTGCATACATCGCTGACTAGAAGCATTACAGTAATCAGACTTCAGATGCATACAAACAATTTGTTCTTCCTCTGACACATATTGCCTGTACAATAAGAACCTCTAAATGTTAATACATTGTTTTTATGTAGGCCTACACTTGTGCAAACAATTAAGTATAATTATAAACGATTTACACAAAGAAAGTGTGTGTGTTATGCAGTGATATCATGGCAGCATAATAGTTTGTATACAGTAAAATTATTGAATTGAATTACTCCTAGGCCTATTAAAATTGATACCACAAAGTTGATGATAATAATTTCTTATTATAAGTTTTACGTGTTTCTCAACCATTCATTTCTCGTTCGTGTTTTATTTTTTTGAATGACTGTTCAAAATACATATATTGTACGAAATGGAAATATAAAAATTGGAGATTTAACCTTCGAAGAGGTGGAAAAATTCAAATATCTCGAAGCAACAGTAACAAATATAAATGACACTCGGGAGGAAATTAAAAGCAGAATAAATATGGGAAATGCGTGTTATTATTCGGTTGAGAAGCTCTTATCATCCAGTCTGCTGTCCAAAAATCTGAAAGTTAGAATTTATAAAACAGTTATATTACCGGTTCTTCTGTATGGTTGTGAAACTTGGACTCTCACTCTGAGAGAGGAACATAGGTTAAGGGTGTTTGAGAATAAGGTGCTTAGGAAAATATTTGGGGCTAAGCGGGATGAAGTTACAGGAGAATGGAGAAAGTTACACAACACAGAACTGCACGCATTGTATTCTTCACCTGACATAATTAGGAACTTAAAATCCAGACGTTTGAGATGGGCAGGGCATGTAGCACGTATGGGCGAATCCAGAAATGCATATAGAATGTTAGTTGGGAGACCGGAGGGAAAAAGACCTTTAGGGAGGCCGAGACGTAGATGGGAAGACAATATTAAAATGGATTTGAGGGAGGTGGGATATGATGATAGAGACTGGATTAATCTTGCACAGGATAGGGACCGATGGCGGGCTTATGTGAGGGCGGCAATGAACCTTCGGGTTCCTTAAAAGCCATTTGCAAGTAAGTAAGTAAGTTCAAAATACATACACATAAATGAAACTATCTAGTTATTTAGGCTCGTAAATGAGAAAATAATCTGTAGTGACTTAAAATTCTTGCGGTGTTTCACAGGGTAGAGTATTTTTTGGTTTCATTCATTATACTCAAAAGACATCCTTACAACACCAAAAGCTAATGTGCCTGGTTTCATTCTTAAATTTTGCGGTGTGCAATTTCCATATCGAGAATGGCGAATGTTTTCGCAAGTTGGTCCGACTTTTCCTTTCCTGTGGATCCAGTATGCCCGCTGATCCGGGAGATGCACTCACGGAAGCATGTTTAATTATTATTTTTTTTACATTTATGTATTTAGTTTCTTTCTCCCGATCTTATGGAAACAGCAATTTGGTTTAAATTATATTTGTCATTTATTGCGTTCAGCGCAGCCTGCGAGTCACAGAATATCCAAGCATTTTTATTGTTTTCTCTGCACTATTGTACCGCAGACCTGATGGCCCGGAGTTCAGCTTGAAAATTGAGCAATTTGAGGAGAGTTTGTACAATGTAGAAAATACTTCTAAATCATTATTGTACGGGATTTGACAGTAAGTTCTGGATTAGTTGTTTGTTTAGGCTATAATATTGTATATATGTATTTCATAAACGTTATTATTTTTTTTTTTATTTATTTAATACTTTACATTTGAGCTACATTAGGCATTGCAGCCCAAAAGAGCAGAAGCTCGTGCTCGGGCGTAGTTCAGATCAGTTATACAAAATGTATCACAAAATTAAGAGAGTTCATTGAGCACAATAACATTAATAAATGGTAAAATAATACAGCATGTAATAATAGGGTCTATTTACAAATAGAAAATATAAAAGTACATAAATATTAGAGTATCAATTTTTAACTCAATTAGCTTAAACAATTAAATAATTAATCTCGTTTGTTTCTTAAATCTGTGTGTGTTAAGTGTACTTAGCTCAGGGTAAGCTCTAATTAATTCATTATATATTTTGGGTCCAAAATTTCTGCTGTGTTTTAATCCAGCAGTTGTGTGGCATTTGGGAGCATTTAGAAAGAAACTGTAGTTTTGTCTCGTATGGTATTCGTGAGGATCAAATTTAAATTTATTGTGGTTTTATGGAAGTAAATCAGCAATGTTTGTTTATAAATTTGTTCTAGATTTGATACACCAAATTCCTGAAAAATTAATTTTGTTGGGTAATCAAAAGGTTTATATAGACAAATTTTGATAATTCTTTTTTGGAGCAAATTTAAAGGTTTATAAATTTATAAATAAGATTGTATTCTATTCTTTAATTTCATCTCATTTCATCCATTCATGGTGTTCTGCCCAATGGCAGGTCTTTCACTGTAAATCCAGCATTCTCCAGTCTTTCCAATTTTTTGCCTTTCTCTTAGTCTCCTCATATGATACATTTATCTTAATGTTGTCTATCATCTGATATCTTGTTCTGCCCCAACTCTTCTCCCGTTCACCATTCCTTCCAGAGCATCATTCAGAAGGCAGTTTCTTCTCAACTAATGA
The DNA here is from genome assembly GCA_025594305.2 of Periplaneta americana. Classification (NCBI taxonomy): domain Eukaryota; kingdom Metazoa; phylum Arthropoda; class Insecta; order Blattodea; family Blattidae; genus Periplaneta; species Periplaneta americana. Next base: position 25,612,526 of record JAJSOF020000001.1, read on the forward strand.
CTCAGAAAATTCCTTTTCCTCTTCCTGAGCAGTTTCAGCATTATTCTTTCTTCACCCACTCTTTTCAACAAAGTTTCGGTTCTTATTCTGTCTGTCCATTTCACACGTTCCATTCTTCTCCATATTCACATTTCAAATGCTTCTAGTCGCTTCTCTTAATTTCGTTGTAATGTCCATGTTTCTGCCCCATACAATGCCATACTCCACATAAAGCACTTCACTTGTCTACTCCTTATTTATTTCTCCAGAGGTCTGCAGAAGATGCTTCTTTTTTCTATTAAAAGCTTCCTTTGCCATTGCTACTCTCCTTTTGAGTTCCTGGCAGCAGCTCATGTTACTGCTTATAACACAAGTATTTGAAGCTGTTCATTTGCTCTATTTCCTCAGTTAGAATTCGCAAGTTTACCTTCTCTATTTTTCATCCCTTGACCATGGTCTTTGCTGGGTAACTTTCGGTGCTGGACCCCGGACTCATTTCACCTTCATCTCATTTAGACGCTAAATAACCTAGATGTTGATAAAGCGTCGTAAAATAATCTACTAAAAAAACCATGGTCTTCGTCTTGTTTGCTTTTATCTTCATCCCATACTGTTCAAGCTGTTATTTAGCGCCAATAGCATATCTTGGCTTAAAAATCGATAAAGTGTTAAATTGGAAAAATCATATTAAAGAAATTACCCCCAAACTAAATTCAGCTTGTTTTGCTATTAGATCTATGCAAAAGATAGTAAATATCAATACCTTAAAAACAATATACTTTGCATACTTCCACTCGGTAATGAGTTTTGGAATAATATTCTGGGGAAATTCCACAGATAGTAACAATATATTTCTATTACAAAAAAGAGTAATTAGAATAATAGTAGGTGCGAAATCTAGGGAGTCGTGTAGGACTATTTTAAAAAAACTACAAATAATGCCCATGGCTTGTCAGTATATCTTTTCATTAATAGTCTTCCTCGTATGTAATCGTGAAAACTTTGTAACTAATTCAACAGTTCATAGCATAAATACACGTCAAAAAAATTACGTCCATATTCCATCGGCAAGTCTATCATGGTATCAGAAAGGAGTGCGTTATATGGCAGCAAAAATTTTTAATAGTCTCCCTATCGATATAAAAAATGAAACTCAAAACATAAAATTATTTAGGGCCAAATTAAAGAAGTACCTAATTTCTCACGCCTTCTATTCTGTAGGTGAATTCATGACATTCAATAACACTTCATGAAATTGATACTAAAACTTTGTGTTGTACTAGTAGACTATATTGTAAATCTCGTCTGTATATATTTCATCTAGACTGTGACTATAAATTAAGATTTTATAATAGTATTAAGTTTTTTGACTTGTTCCATATTCTAGCTGTAAGCATGTATGAATACCATGGAATGTTAATAAATACAATACAATACAATCTCTTAGTATCATCTCCTCTTCTGCTAACAATACCATACCATCAGCAAATCTTATGCTCTTTATTCTTCTTCCTCTTACTATCACTTCTCACTTCTCCTCCAAGTAGATGTTGGAAAGGGTAGGTGTCAAAGAACATTCTTGGCGTACTCCTCTCCCTATTTCACTTCCTTCTTACATTTCTTTTCCTATCCAGACCTTGACTCGTTGTTTCATATGAAGGTTACTCAATGTCATATAAATATTATAATAATGTATTTATAACCCTAACAAGCCTATCTTAGGTAAAATAGAGTTCTATGTAACATTGGAGTATGATAATAATAATAATAATAATAATAATAATAATAATAATAATAATACTTACTTACAACTTGCTTACAAATGGCTTTTAAGGAACCTGAAGGTTCATTGCCGCCCTCACATAAGCCCGCCAGCGGTCCCTATCCTGTGCAAGATTAATCCAGTCTCTATCATCATATCCCACCTCCCTCAAATCCATTTTAATATTATCCTCCCATCTACGTCTCGGCCTCCCTAAAGGTCTTTTTCCCTCCGGTCTCCCAACTAACACTCTATATGCATTTCTGGATTCGCCCATACGTGCTACATGCCCTGCCCATCTCAAACGTCTGGATTTAATGTTCCTAATTATGTCAGGTGAAGAATAAATGCGTGCAGTTCTGTGTTGTGTAAATGATACTCCAGGAAATTAAACGCAGAATAAATATGGGAAATGCGTCTTATTATTCGGTTGAGAAGCTCTTATCATCCAGTCTGCTGTCCAAAACCTCTGAAAGTTAGAATTTATAAAACAGTTATTTACGGTTCTTCTGATGGTTGTTAAACTTGGCCCAACTCCCACTCTGAGAGAGGAACATAGGTTCAGGGCTGTTTGAGAATAAGGTGCTTATTCAAATATTTTACCCTCCATATCTGGATGAAGTTACAGGAGAATAAGGACGCGCCATAATAATAATAATAATAATAATAATAATAATAATAATAATAATAATAATATGGTTTAATTTAGTTGTAACTGATGTTAAAGAACTTCACATGAAATGACTATATTTATTTATTTATTTATTTATTTATTTATTTATTTATTTATTTATTTATTTATTTATTTCATCAATCTTTGTTCACGTCATGGCGGATTAGATGTATTCCAGTTCTTAATCCGCCATCACTCTCAATACAAATATAACAAAAACTAATACATAATGAACCTATAATTATCCTCTGTTTACAACAACAATAATAATAATAATAATAATAATAATAATAATAATAATAATAATAATACACAACAAATAATAAGTATAGTTCTTGTATTTACAACTCCTACCTTAGCTTTTTCATTTTTATGCTCAATCTCTTAAGAATTATTCTGTTAACTTCACTGACTACTCTTTGTAGTTTCTTATCGTGTGACTACTCGACATTTATAATTCCATCTTCGTTAGAGCTTTGACTTTCTCTTCCCATCTAATTTTAACTCTAAAAAGAAATTTTCCTAATTTATGCAGATTGCTGGCGTTTAGGTAACCATTCATTTAAAATGACTATAATGTATTTTAATTACTTAAAATATTTCGATAAGTAATGAGATTAACATATTACTTACCAAACAGTACTATATTTTTGACATAAACTCGATACCGCAAAGATAGACTATGGATAGCATTGTAACAACAGTGCTACATAATTCTCTAAGAATATAGACTCCGGGTGGTGCTTCTTGATCATTTAGTTAATTATAACCAGAAAATAATATAGATACAGAGGGTACTGTATTTTCGATTTTGTCTATAGATGTGTAAACATTTCGCAGAAGAATAAAGTCTTGTTTTTTTTTATTTTATTGGGTTATTTTACGACGCTGTATCAACATCTAGGTTATTTAGCGTCTGAATGATATGAAGGTGATAATGCCGGTGAAATGAGTCCGGGGTCCAGCACCGAAAGTTACCCAGCATTTGCTTGTGTTGGGTTGAGGGAAAACCCCGGGAAAAACCTCAACCAGGTAACTTGCCCCGACCGGGATTCGAACTCGGGCCACCTGGTTTCGCAGCCAGACGCGCTGACCATTACTCCACAGGTGTGGACTAAAGTCTTGTTAGATTATGAGATTTTAGGTTTTCAAATTGATTATATTCAGTAGCAGATTGTGAGCATTCTACCGAGCTCTGCATTTCAAACGCTTCGGAATTATCTTCAGGGTAAATTAGTATGACCTGAAGAGTTGCCACTATTCTATTGGACCCGTTACGTCAGGCCTTCAAGGTCACACTAATTTGCTCTGAATGGAACCTGTAGACGTTTGCAGTTACGAAATGTTTAACATGCTAAGTTCGAGCACACTGTGGAAAACACAAAAGTTTGCTTCTGAATTTTGTTATATTAGACCTACTGTTATTTCTGCAACGGCTAACGGTTCAGGGGGGAGCATTGTTTTAATATTGTGGAAAACCAGTTAATTAAAAAAAATTCTTTAAGAATTCACTTTGATATGTTAAAATATCTAAACATAAAATTTAAATCGCGCCGACGGCTAGCGAGAGACTAACCCAAACACCCCTTGGCGTAACTAAATGGACTCGCCTGACTCAGGCGCACATCGCCGGGGACTGTCAGGACTAAATAATCGTACTATAATTGTGCTGTGTTGATGAGAAACAATGAATTATGAATAAAATAAATACTTCATTATAAAATACACTTTCTCCATCATATAAAGATAAACAGAAAGTAAATACATATGGAAAGACTAACTCTCGATTTGAACATAATAATATGTAAACAAAAGTGCTAAAATGTTTATACTTACTTACTTACTGGCTTTTAAGGAACCCGGAGGTTCATTACCGCCCTCACATAAGCCCGCCATTGGTCCCTATCCTGAGCAAGATTAATCCAGTCTCTACCATCATATCCTACCTCCCTCAAATCCATTTTAATATTATCTTCCCATCTACGTCTCGGCCTCCCCAAAGGTGCTAAAATGTTTATGCAAAAAAAAAATGAATTTGTTGATGTGATATTAAAAATTCTTTCTTCTGTTTTCCTCGTGTTCTTTTTTATTGTATTTGACATTTAGTTTAAGAAAGGTGTGATGGATTTAGTTCACATCTGGTAGCAAGATCTCCAATTTCAGTCATTGAACTATTTGCTGAAAATTACAGGAAAATAGAATTCAAGTATAGAACAGTTTAGAAAACTTCAAAGTTCCGTGAATTTATTATATTAATTTATCACTAGGTCTATTATTATTACTTAATTATTACAATTATTTATATAAAATTTTCATGATATAAACGATACATTATCGTTACTTTTCGTTTCTGATTTGAATTTTCTGGCATTACTCAGACAAAGTGGCTTCAGCCGCCACTGATTTTTATTTATTTATTTATTTATTTATTTATTTATTTATTTATTTATTTATTTATTTATTTATTTATTTATTTTTTGGAGCCTTCTTTATAATATTTCGTGACTTAGTTTTTTCTGTCGGTGTTAAATCTATGTTGCATGGTTTGAAGGCCGTTTTCAGAATGTAAAATTTATAGATTAAATTAACTGCAATCACCTGTTAAGTTAGCCAAGAGCCGCCATTGATGTATGTACATATATTTATCTATACTAATAATAAATCTGTAGCCAAAATTTTTCTGGTAATTCTCGATTTTCCAAAAATAATTGGTGTTAACATGTGTAATTAACCATCATGAAACCGAAAATCGCTTTTTTGAAATTTTTGGTTTGTATGTCTGTCTGTCTGTCTGTCTGTCTGTTACCTTTTCACGTGATAATGGTTGAACCGATTTATATGAAAATTGGAATATAAATTAAGTTCGTTATAACTTAGATTTTAGGCTATATGGCATTCAAAATACTTTATTTAAAGGAGGGGTTATAAGGGGTCTGAATTAAATAAATCGAAATATCTCGCTTATTATTCATTTTCATGAAAAATATTACATAACAAAAGTTTCTTTAAAAATAATTTCCGATACATTTTATTCTATACAAAATTTTGATAGGACTGATATTTAATGAGATAAATCGAAATATCTCGCTTATTATCCATTTTCATGAAAAATATTACATAGCAAAAGTTTCTTTAAAAATAATTTCCGATACATTTTATTCTATACAAAATTTTGATAGGACTGATATTTAATGAGATAAATGAGTTTTAAAATTACAAGAACGCCATCTAAGGCGCGCTGTACTGAAAAACGAATGACTTCGTCTATAAAGGGCCTTGGACAACAATCCAAAGCTATTAAACATAGCCTAAGAGAATGTTTCTGTGTTTGTATGAAGTAATATCGGAAGCTAATTAATTGTTTAATTATCATTTCACCATTGGAAAGAGTAGTTTCTCTAGATGGACATAATTCTACAATGTTATTACAGTAACTTCTCAAACATATAGCAAGTAATATAAAGTATACACATTAAAACTAAATGATATGTCAGTCTTCATTAAACTATGATTGCATGTAATAACAATTAAGAAACATGTTAAAGGAATTGTCATTGCACCAAATGATTGCTCTCTGGACCAAAATGACCGCATTTTAATTATTTAAATACAATTTAAATTAAGTAACATATTGAACGATTTATCCTTCTACCAAACACGAATGTTCCCTGGATCAAACGTCCTATTTTAATTTTGTAATTACTTTATATTTATTTCTAACAGGTGCAGCGGAGCGCACGGGTACGGCTAGTTATATATAATATATACGTGTACACATAAAAACTGTGACATATAACATACGTAGGACTTTTGTACATTTAGGGTGCTATGCATAGACATTTCGCTAGCCCGCGCTAGAGGGTGCTAAACTAGCCCCGGCTATCGACTGATTACTTGTACAGGATTCATATCATATCATAATATAGCTAACACTGGTTTATGAATATGAAAAACGTTAGTTCGCTGATCATCCACCGGAAGCCCACGCTAAGAATGTCTATGAATTTTACTTCCTTCTGCGTTGTCGACGCTAGTGACAGTGATTGCAACAAGATATGGATAAATCATCAGTTTTAGTTGGCATGAAAATCACATACTCTGCATTCTTCTCATCATCACAATCTTGAAGCAGCAGCAAGCTCGGTTCCAGTTTCGTATTCTAGCTCCAAACAAGTGTTCTCCATTAAGCAACTTTCACATGAGGGAACCTGTTGGAAGAAACCGTTTTATTTGCAGAATCATATGTGTCACTTGGCATCTGCTTTGCTCGCTGTCATGTTGGTATTACAAGTTCATAACAACGTCATAAAGCAAACAGTCGCATTCAACAATTGCTAAACTATTGTATTGATTCGTAAGAAATTGCGTGCATTTACTGTCTTCGATAATGAAAATCGTCTTTCCTCTTAAACTTTTGCTGACTGCGTCCAATAAAAAATAAATTAGAAACCTTTGTAACGAATATATTTATTACCGATAATAGAGTAGGCCTAATATAAACTTATAGTATTTGCAAAGCTTTGAGAAATGTTTTGTATTCGATCATCTTTTAGTTAACAATTATATCAACCATATTATTTAAGTCAGTTAAACGAATACAGTGGCTTTATGTCTGAAAAAGATTAGTGGCACTTGATCGACATCAGTCCGGATGTTTATACATTTATAATACTTAAAATAAGCAGGTAAAAAAGACAATTAAAACATAACAGACACTATCAATCTAGAAAAGGCAATTTAAAACATGAAAAAGACACTACAAGTTTAAGAAAAGAGATAATATATTTTAACACTTATTTGAGGCCCAAATGATATTCCTGCATCACATCTTGTTATTCATTGCACGTTACCACCAGGTATTTTAGGTTTTCTGATGCTATTTCTGCTTTCTCATCCAGTCTGCTTTCAAAAAAACCTGAAAGTTAAAATTTATAAAACAGTTATATTATCGATTGTTCTGTATGGTTGTGAAACATGGACTCTCACTTTGAGAGGTGAACAGAGTTTAAGAATGTTCGAGAATAAGATGCTGTCCACACCTGTGGAGTAACGGTTAGTGGGTCTGGCCGCGAAACCAGGTGGCCCGGGTTCGATTCCCGGCTGGGGAAGTTACCTGGTTGAGGTTTTTCCGGGGGTTTTCCCTTAACCCAATATAAGTAAGTGCTGGGTAACTATCGGTGCTGGACCCGGACTCATTTCACTGGCATTATCACCTTCATTTCATTCAGATGCTAAATAACCTGAGATGTTGATAAAACGTCTAAAATAACCTATTAAAAAATAAGGTGCTTAGGAAAATATTGGGTCTGAGAGGGACGAAGTCACAGGAGAATGGAGAAAGTTACACAACACAGAACTGCGTGCATTGTATTCTTCACTTGACATAATTAGGAATATTAAATCCAGACGTAAGAGATGGGCAGGTCATGTAGCAAGTATGGGTGAATCTATAAATACATTTGCAGTCTTACTAATAAATCGTGTATAGTTTTTATACGAGACTTATGCAGAGTTGAGACAGAAAACGTTACTAATAAACCTTGAATAAGCAATAGACGTATAAACAGGCTGTAACTATACAATGGGAATTGCTTTGCAGTAGTTATATACACGAAATCCCTTGTTTAAGCGTTGTATATAGGGAAAAAATGGCCGCCCCTTTAACAGCTGTTCGTATCGACTGTCATTTTATGATGATGTTTACCTTGTAACCACAGAAGAACAAATCAAAGATCATAGAATTATTAGAATAATTGCTGTAGCTTGTACTCTTTGACCAAAATGTAGTGTGGTAATCGATTAGAGCCAGTTGTATTATCGATATTTAACACGCCACACTAGAGCGCTCTACCGGGTCCAGTAGAGAACCTCAGATATTCTATTACCTTTCGTAACGAAGTAATGACGAAACTATGACGTAGCTGTGTAACAGTTATACTGTTATACACGACGTATGTAGTGATTATTAGTAAGGAATTTACACACAACTTATAAACGAGCTACTCATTGTATAAATATAAGACAGTTAAAAGTCTGTATACAGAGTTTTTATTAGTAAGACCGATAGAGTATTAGTTGAGAGACCGGAGGGAAAAATACATTTGGGAGGCCGAGACGTAGATGAGAGAATAATATTAAAATGCATTTGAGGGAGGTGGGATATGATGGTAAAGACTGGATTAATCTTGCTCAGGAGAGGGACCGATAGGCGGCTTATGTGAGAGCGGCAATGAACCTCCGGGTTCACTAAAAACCATTTGTAAGTAAGTAATTCTGCTTTGTATGGGAGAGCATAAAAAATCGTTCTACATTAACTGACAACTGGATTGTGTTTGAAGCAAGATAGCGTAGATGGACTTATTTGGAAAATCTATCTTATTTTTTGTAAACTGGTAATTAGAGACAATACAATTCGCACTTTTCACTAAAGACATTTGGGTGGGCGGTAAGTGGTTTTTAAGGGTACTGGTAAATCCGTTTGAATAATAAAACAAGTTCTATGAAACTGTTACAACATTAAGCTCACACATCAGAAGGGCTAATTAAAGAGAATAAAATATTGGTTGTTTAATAGTTTAAAACAGAAGATAAATTTATTTTTAAAAGATAAAAAAGTAAAATAATACACATGCATTGTTAAAATAGGCAACCGGAGTTTACATAGGTAAAATAGACGAAATAAAAATTGACTCTATCACTGTAAATACCCCGAAATACACATAAATCTATATAACGTTTGTCAACCCTGTAATAAAAGGCATTTTTTCCAAACATCCGGTCTCTAGACATCACAAACCTTGCAGCGTTGACTGGCCAATGAAAATAAGTAGCCTACTGCTTTACCAGGGTGGCATTACATCCGGTGAGGGAGGGTGAGGCGTTGTGAGTAAAGCTGTTACGGTGGGTTAGGCAGGAAGGAAGTAGCATGTAATTTGAAGAATCATGTTATTCTAACCCTGAACAGGTTCTCTGACATAAATATTATCAATGGCTATCACTGCTACAACTGTTAAGGCTCATTCACAATGAAAATTAAACATAACGTAAGCGTTAACTTAAGAATATAAACGTTACGGTAAAATCAAGAAGTCATACCATAATTCACGATGGGAACATAAACATAACAGCAAACATACTTGGTAACCATGGAAACATAACAACGACGCCATTTCTTCATATTCTGTCGTATACTTCAGCGCTCCACGATTGTGTTCTGTTTGCAAATCACGTAAGCATGAGCATGAAAGTTTGGAGTTTGCTAACTTTCATGTTAACGTCTTACGGTAATGTTTATGTCAATGCTTATGTGAATCATTGTGAATGATCCCATTTGGTAGCCTGGGCGCAAACTTCTATGTTTATGTTACGGTTATGTTTAATTTCCATTATGAATGGGCCTTAAGGCCTGCTAATACTACCAACAAGGGAACTGTCCCGGGTCATGATGCTATGACTCTAATGAAAATGCATAGTTAAGCTAATTTTCATTCTTTAAAAAAACGTGGTGATAGTCGTTCGTTTCGCTTTTTCCTCGTTTACGAAATATAACGACTTGAAAATCGATGCTACTTATGCCGCTTCTTGCGCGCACTCGGATCCTCATAGTTCCACGACACCGGAACACAGCTCTCGCATTAATGCTCTAGCCTCTTTTCTTTTTTTCGTAACTCACATTAATAGAGTCCTCTTGCTGAAATACAAATTCAATTTGAATTTAAAATATCTATTAACTTTGTGACTCATCTTTAATATGATACTGGGATTCGAAATGAAGTCGTCGGAACAAAGAACCATTGAACAGTACAAACATTTTATATACGCTGGTTTTTCACACTCTTCTGTAACACACACACAGTTTCCAATATGCAACATTGTTGCAAGAACGGTAAAACTTTATCACATGTTTCTCCGTCACATATCCACACCTCTACCACGCGTATATTAGCATGTGTTTGAGGATAAGTGAATGAAACTGTTGATACACAACATAATGCAATGTCATTATGAAGCCCCCATCATGGAATGAGTCCGGAATGTTTTCACATATAATTTTATATCTGAAATACTCTTGCCTTCGAATTACAATTTTATATTGCCTAAAAAAATACACATCGAAGGGTTGCACAAGTCTTGTAGATTTTGGAGGGATAATTTGTGTTTTAATTGTCTTACAATGTAAAGTATCGTTTACTCCTTCAGTATAGTGTCATCTATCTGACCACTCCAGGAATCCAGAGGTAGTAATGTGTCTCTTAACTTCCGGGAGAAATACATCTCTTAACCATTTTCTCACGTGATTTTTTGTCAGTTTACCGGAACTGCTTGCATCGATCACGACATGAAATAGCTTATCTTTGTCTACATGTTTTGCTTTAGGTCCAAATTCCCCTTTCTATTCTTGAAACCATAGTATGTAAAGTCGTGTTCCTAGACTTCCAGCTGCATACCCATGGATTTGGATACCTATTTTTTTATACGTTATATCATGTTGATCATTATTAGTACGCTTTCAAAAAATCATTCTTAAATTTTAACTGTCTATTCTATTTAAAATGACTATACTAACATTTTTCTAACTTCCCCGCTTCTAATTAAAAAAAATGCTATTCCTATTTAACACTTCACACTGCTTTACTCATTGGGATTCTGTTCTTTCTAATATGTACATATCATTTTAATAATCTAGTCTAACCTTTACATAAGTTTCAAGTTCACTTCAGCTTGGTCATCCATTCATTAACCTAAGCAAAACCTAAAAAAAAAAAAAAACTATCTTACTCAAAAACTCGTAACTACTCTCACTAATATCATCTTTAACTTCACTACATTATTTACTTAAGGGGAGACTTCACTAAAAATCATGAAAATTTTCCAAAATATTTTTATTGGCTATTTCACTTCTTTAGAAAAATATATTTTCATACCCCAAATAAATTTAATTCAATTCTGATTACAAATATGTTTATTTTTTAATTAAGGCTGTAAGGAGGCGTGACATTTAAAGAGTTGTCAGAATTATTTTTTCGTCAAAGAATTCTTTTTAAAAATTTCTCTTTACAGATTTAGTAGCTTTTTATTCTGAAGTTGGCTCCCTGAAGTTTCTAGATGAATGTATCGGAGGATAATTTTAATGGTTACAGTATGTGTTACATAAATATTCATTTTACTTTCAAGTACATTTTCCCGTAAATTTATTTTTCTTGATTCAACACCGACTTTTTATGTCAAATATTAATCAATCTGGATGAAATTTTTACTGGAAGTAGGCTATTTATGAGGTATCTGCAGGTTTCCACTTTTCTATGCATTTATTTTGTAAAAGATGCTACTAGTTTATTTTATTAACATTTCTTTTAATGAATTATAGAAAAAAATAACATTTTCAAAACTTCAAAATAGTTTTTGAAAGTGAATAAATAAGATATTTCATAAAATGAATGCATAAAAATGTTTCTCTATGTCTTGTGAATGTAACTAAAAAAAGCAGCTTAAGAATTGAAATCTTCTACTAAAAACGTGGGATTGAAAATATTTCTGAAAAAAAAAAAAAAGGAAATAGAAAAAATAAAAAAATCGAAAGCCAAAAACATTTGAGACTTCAAAATTTGCATTTTGTTAGTCCTTTACATAGTAAACTTTCTCTTAAAATTTGGTTTTAAAAAATATTAGGGAAAAAATTGTAATTTTTAGTGGGGTGTCCCCTTAAATTTTGCGAAGATAGTTACTTCAGGAATTGACTCGAATATTCAAAGAGAATTTCACTACTCGAAATTAAGGCGAGTGTTACTTCCTTCTCCTATCGGGATATTGCTGTTAGTTCTGCCTTATTTCTCTTCAACATCTGTTTCACTTTGTGTTTGGTCATCGGCGTCATCATCAATCACGGTACTTACCTCTGGAAGTGAGTGCCTTTCCACGATGCTCTTAAGTTATTGTTGTGAAAGTAACTGTACTTACTGTATCTGAATGCTTGATTTTATTTTAATAATGTTAATGATGATGATAATAGCAATGATAATGATGATAATAATAATAATAATAATAATAATAATAATAATAATAATAATAATAATAATAATAATAAATTCAGATATCTGGGAGCAACAGTAACAAATATAAATGCTACTCGGGAGGAAATTAAACACAGAATAAATATGGGAAATGCCTGTTATTATTCGGTTGAGAAGCTTTTATCATCCAGTCTGCTGTCAAAAATCTGAAAGTTAGAATTTATAAAACAGTTATATTATCGGTTGTTCTTTATGGTTGTGAAACTTGGACTCTCACTTTGAGAGAGAACATAGGTAAGGGTGTTTGAGAATAAGGTGCTTAGGAAAATATTTGGGGCTAAGAGGGATGAAGTTAAGGAGAATGGAGAAAGTTACACAACACAGAACTGCACCATTGTATTCTTCACTTGACATAATTAGGAACATTAAATCCAAACGTTTGAGATGGGCAGGGCATGTAGCACGTATGGGCGAATCCAGAAATGCATATAGAGTGTTAGTTGGGAGGCCGGAGGGGAAAAAGACCCTTGGGGAGGCCGAGACGTAGATGGGAAGATAATATTAAAATGGATTTGAGGGAGGTGGGATATGATGATAGAGAACGGATTAATCTTGCTCAGGATAGGGACCAATGGCGGGCTTATGTGAGGGCGGCAATGAACCTCCGGGTTCCTTAAAAGCCAGTAAGTAAGTAAGATAGTTGAAATAGAGTAGGCATTGCCACAATCAAAGCCATCTTTTGAGTCACAAATCACGGCCGACTTGATGTTACCTTCGCTTTTTTGTATACGGCCTTGACAATTGTAATATTTTCCTGAAATTGGATAATTTCTCAATTCCACCACGAGGCGCTGTCTGCCAAGCTCTGGTGACTTTGTACTTTCCAAAGTCAACTTTGGTCCAAAGTCTCATCTATGAATACGACCCTAAGAGGTTGAAAATGTGTATATGGAGGAAAAGGATAAGCGTGAAGAATTCGACGAAGCGAAGAATAAGATTTACCGGAGGACAAACAAAATGAGGAGGAGGGAAAGGGAGGTAGAAAAAGGAACTGAAAGAGGAGAAGGAAAATTGTATGAGAAGAGGAAAAGAAAAGGAGAATAGGAAAATGGAGTACAAGAAAATGGAGGAGAAGACGAAGAAACGGGGAGTAAGAAGAGAATAGAAAAGAAATGAAAAACGAGTGAAAAGAATACAAAGGAGGAAACTGAGAAGAAAGTAACAAATAGGAAGAAAGAAGGACAGGAAATGCGAGGGGAGAAAATCATAGTTATGATAGATATTTAGGCCTATTACATTGATGTAAATGCTGATGACATTCTAAGCACAACTCCGAGCTCTGAATTGAGTAGGCTATATTGATTAGCAATACCGTTAGGAGCAGAGCGATGTGTTTGTGTTGTCTGTGACAAACTAGGGTAGCACAGTTTCGGGCACGAACGATGCATGCCACAGATGCCTGCCTGCCTGCATCCATATGAAGGCTGAGGCGCCCCCCCCCCCATTGTGTGGGTGCAAGCTGACGGAAACTAGGCCTGCTCGTGGGAGCCACTCCAGCGCTCTGACCCAGTGCCTGCAGGTTCCGTTACATCCTGCTCATTGGCTCGTTTCGTGTTATGCAATTTAACGTCACTATTTTGTCTTAGGACAGAATACTTTTGTTTGTTTTTAATAACTTTTTCCTCCGCCTTGCTGATGACGACGATGGGATGATGGCAGCAAAACCTGGCTTCACTCTATTTCATCTTCTTCTTTCTCTTTTCCTAGGCGCATCGCCTGCTTTGTCCTGGAATCTAGTTGTTCCGGCTTTTCTTTTGTTTTACGCCTTCTTTTATTATTTTACCCTTGGTCTGTTTAGAGTTCAGTTTGAAACATCCTTCACATTCCCCCTGCACATTTTCATCAAGGATAATAATAATAATAATAATAATAATAATAATAATAATAATAATAATAATAATAATGTTTTATTTTCGCTGGCAGAGTTAAGGCCAGGACCTCTCAGCTCTGCGCGCTGAGCGCTCTTACCAACTGAGCCATGCCGGGACACGATCCACGGCGCCGGCCGAACCTCTCTCGTAATGTTATTTTACGGCCTTACTGCCTGCACTTGAGACGATACACGTCATATATGCAGGAGCGCATATTTTAAATGAGGTGGGCGAGACCTCATACATATGAATATTTGATGTAATTTAATTCAATCAATTATAATTAATTTGAGGTTTGAGATAGCTAGTAAAATGATGAAAATTAATTTAATATAAGCTTACTAGAACTATGTTACAGGGAGAATATATATATATATATATATATATATATATATATATATATATATACACACATCTAAAATATATTTCTATAATGAGAATATTAATGTAATTGCCATTAGAGGTTTTGTAAATCTATTTAGAGAAATTAATGATAATAATAAGAATGTACAGATGTTAGTTTCATTATATGTAATAAATATTAATCAGCAATTAATTTGTTAAGTAAGAATTTATGTAATGTTGACCTAAATGAAGTTATCGCTTTCCAGTGTGATTGGAATAAGCTCGACGGCAAGGACAGACCTTAATAAAATATTATTGCAAAAGAAGGCTATACTTACTTACTTACTTACTTACTTACTTACTGGCTTTTAAGGAACCCGGAGGTTCATTGCCGCCCTCACATAAGCCCGCCATTGATCCCTATCCTGAGCAAGATTAATCCAGTCTCTACCATCATATCCCACCTCCCTCAAATCCATTTTAATATTATCTTCCCATCTACGTGTCGGCCTCCCCAAAGGTATTTTTCCCGCCGGCCTCCCAACTAACACTCTATATGCATTTCTGGATTCGCCCATACGTGCCACATGCCCTGCCCATCTCAAACGTCTGAAAGAAGGCTATAAGGATTGTTAATTTTAATTCTGACAATGAGTTTGTGAAAAATAAGATTTTAAGTTCAATTAATCATTATTCATTGGTCTACATCTAACAGAGGCATAGTTGCATAACTAATACTGAGCAATTACTATACATATCCATAACACAAGGGAGAACATCAGTTATATCCTGAATCTAATAGACTTCCATTGCATTATGCCCTCTTTTAATTCTGTTGCTGCGCGTCTGTTCAAAAATTGCCCCCCAGTGCTGTTACTGCAACCTTACAGGATTAAAAACCTTTATTACTACTTGATAATCAATCCATTTTATAACCTAACAGAGTTCTATGAAGCAAATCATTCTCTCATTAAGGGGTTAGGTACAGCTTACAGTAGTAAAATTTTGGAAATATTCAACATTTTTTCCCTCCATTATTGTACCTTGTACAATAATGAAAATTAATGTATGTAAAATACTATCCTTCTGCTATATGAAAAAAAAATATTCTTACGATTAAAAAAAAATGTATATATTTTAAATTTATATATATATATATATATATTTTTTTCAAAATTCAAAATGGTGGCAGTTCACTGTGCAGTGATGAAGCGTTTTCCTCATAACTCAAATACTATCCAACATTCTGCAATGGAATTTTTTGTGTGTATTTATGCATGTCATATCTACAATATGATGCAGTCGACCTGGTTGGCGAGTTGGTATAGCGCTGGCCTTGTATGCCTAAGTTTGCGGGTTCGATCCCGGGCCAGGTCGATGGCATTTAAGTGTGCTTAAATGCGACAGGCTCATGTCAGTAGATTTACCGGAATGTAAAAGAACTCCTGCGGGACAAAATTCCGGCACATCCGGCGACGCTGATATAACCTCTGCAGTTGCGAGCGTCGTTAAATAAAACATAACATTAACATTAATATGATGCAAAATCACTTATCTACCTATAATAGACTGTATGATAAAAAATAAATTCATTTAAAAATAGTCAAATATCAGTATTTTCTTCTAACACAAAATAAAAGAAAAACATTATTTATTAAGGAATGTAGTTGAAAGAGCATGATATTGTAAACATGAGTTTCAGCAATACAATCAAAGAGAGAGAACATGAAAAAGATAATTTTTTTTATGGATTATGAGGGAAACGCTTCATCACGGCACAGTGAACTGCTACCATTTTAAATTTGGGGGAAAGATTTTTTTTAATCGTAAAAATATTTTCTTCCGTATAGCAGGAGGACAGTGTTTTAAACATACCAAATTTCATTACTGTACAATATACAGTATGCCTAATGGAGGAAAAAATGTTGAATATTTCCAAACATTTTACTGCTGTAATCTGTTTCTAACTCCTTAAGTTCTAGTCTCTTTACTTTCTCATTATATATGAAGTATAAATATAAATTTTTGTGTTACTGGAAAAATAAAATATTTTGACTGAAATAACTGAAGAGTCCACTGCAAGAATGATGGCTGTCACTTTCTTGTCGAAAATGAACCAAGACGGTCAGTGCATAGCTTAAGACATATAGAATGTACATAGAGAGTTATATGGCATTAACACTGATAGTCATTGTCCAGTAATGATTGGAAAATCACAGTTAAGCTTTGAGCGCTAAGCATTTCAAACTTTCAATTACTTCTCCTTCAAAATGTATTCCAAATGACATCCATCATTCTTGCAGTGGACTCTTCAACTGGTTTTATGCATTCCTTATATCGAAAAAGTGGTTTTGATAATGTCATTGGTTCATGTAGATCGATTCGTTCTAAACTGTTGAACGGATTTTGTTCACATTCAATATTTCCTTGTTTATTTATCCAGAAATGGTATACATAAAATATAATTATAATTGAGTGTAATTTCGCACTTTGGAAGTTACATACATCCCGATCGGATGATGAATGATGATAATAATAATAATAATAATAATAATAATAATAATAATAATAATAATAATAATAGTAATGGTAATAAATTAATAATACTGTACATTGTTACTAAGCTTGTTTCTTCATACCCACATTGCACACGATACGAGCTGATCACACCGTTTAAATGCTGAGTCATTTTATATACGGTAGTTCCTTACATTGACAATGACATTGACTTTGACCCTGGAGAGAGCTGCAGTGTGAATGTGCAGATCTGCGGCAAGATTATGTAAAGATGTTTAAGATCAGCGGAGGTGGTGATTATTTGACTGGTTGCTCATATTCCCAAAGGCTGGGTGTCCGGATGAAAGTATCAAATTATACAATACAATACAAATGGCTTTTAAAGAACCCGCAGGTTCATTGCCGCCCTCACATAAGCCCGCCATTGGTCCCTATCCTGTGCAAGATTAATCCAGTCTCTATCATCATATCCACCTCCCTCAAATCCATTTTAAAATTATCCTCCCATCTACGTCTCGGCCTCCCCAAAGGTATTTTTCCCTCCGGCCTCCCAACTAACACTCTATATGCATTTCTGGATTCGCCCATACGTGCTACATGCCCTGCCCATTTCAAACGTCTGGATTTAATGTTCCTAATTATGTCAGGTGAAGAATACATTGCGTACAGCTCTGCGTTGTGTAACTTTCTCCATTCTCCTGTAACTTCTTCCCTCTTAGCCCCAAATATTTTCCTAATAACCTTGTTCTCAAACACCCTTAATCTCTGTTCCTCTCTCAAAGTGAGAGTCCAAGTTTCACAGCCATATAGAACAACCGGTAATATAACTGTTTTATAAATTCTAACTTTCAGATTTTTTGACAGAAGACTAGATGACAAAAGCTTCTCAACCGAATAATAACACGCATTTCCCATATTCTTTCTGCGTTTAATTTCCTCCCGAGTGTCATTTATATTTGTTACTGTTGCTCCAAGATATTTGAATTTTTCCATCTCTTCGAAGGGTAAATCTCCAATTTTTATATTTCCATTTCGTACAATATTCTGGTCACGAGACATAATCATATACTTAGTCTTTTTGGGATTTACTTCCAACCCTATCGCTTTACTTGCTTCAAGTAGAATTTCCGTGTTTTCCCTAATCGTTTGTGGATTTTCTGCTAACATATTCACGTCATCCGCATAGACAAGAAGCTGATGAAACCCGTTCAATTCCAAACCCTCTGTGTTATCCTGAACTTTCCTAATGGCATATTCTAGAGCGAAGTTAAAAAATAGAGGTGACAATGCATCTCCCTGCTTTAGCCCGCAGTGAATTGGAAAAGCATCAGATAAAAACTGGCCTATACGGACTCTGCTGTAAGTTTCACTAAGACACATTTTAATTAATCGAACTAGTTTCTTGGGAATACCAAATTCAATAAGAATATTATATAAAACTTCTCTCTTAACCGAGTCATACGCCTTGAGAAAAAGGTTTAGAGGACTGAAAAGAAGATAAAACGTTTTGCTTTTCAATTATAGATACTTTTTATTACATACATGTTTGCTTATTACAACTTTATTTTTACATTTCTGTTTACGAAGTCCATGCATAATTCTACAGATGTGCTCAGAATGATTACCATGAGTTCTAACGCAGACTTCTAAGCGCTGCATCAGGACTGTCTCACTCTCTCCTGTATTCCAGATGTCTGGGATATGAGAAATTTACTCTACGTCTCTTTCCCTGGCAGATGGTCAGTGCAAATTATGCACATCGATCGCCCGATTTAATACCAGTATACTTTTACCTGTGGAGGACTTCAAAGAGCATTGTGTATACGACACAAAATGGAAAACACTGCAGGATCTGAAAAATGAAATTTGAAATTACCTGATATTCCGCCACAAACAATACAGCGCGCTTGTCGCTCTATTGCACGATATTATCAAGAATCCCTGGTGGTGGTAGTCGTTTTTAACAATTTTATCGTAACTGTAAGATAACACAAGAATGGTTTAACTTGTTATAGTAATAATAATAATAATAATAATAATAATAATAATAATAATAATAATAATAATTCTTTATTTATACTGGCAGAGTTAAGGCCATAGGGCCTTCTCTTACACTCTACCAGGTCACAAAGTATTCAAGCAGTTAAAATTTAACAATAAGTTAAAGAACAGAATACTAACATATTACAAAAATAATAATAATAATAATAATAATAATAATAATAATAATAATAGCATAATAAAATCCACACTAAACAACATGAAAATAATACCATAATAGAAAAAAAAGAAAGTAAAATACATTGGAATATAGTAAAAGCAACTCATTTAGTACAAATGGTTAACATGGAAAACGTAAGGTAGAATATAACAAAATGGAATGTAATAAAATAATAATAAAGAGAAAGAAATACGAAAATTAAATACAATTCACAATAAAAAGGCTATGATAATAAATTCATCGGCTGATAAAGAGAACAAATAGGGGAAAGAAAAGAAAGAAATATATAGCCTATATTTTTACAAAACTATCTCAGAGAAAAGGGCTTATAACTGAAAGGAATCTGAATTGAAAAAGTGAAATTTTAATTTATTTTTGAAACTAGACAATGTCCGACAGTCTCTGACATGTTGTGTTAGAGAGTTCCAGAGATGAGCTGCAAAGACGGTGAAAGATGAAGAGTAGAAGGATGTTCTGTGTTTAGGAATGGAGAGTGTGATATGGTGTTGTGAGCGAGTATCTATTTCGTGATTTGGGGACAAATATTGAAAACGAGAAGCTAAGTAGCTAGGGTTAGAGGTTTAAAGAATATTGAAGAGTAAAGTGAGAGAGTGAATAGTTCTTCGTTCTTTGAGCGGGGCCCAGGACAGGATATTTAGTGAAGGTGTGATACGGTCAGATCTACGGACGTTGCAAATAAATCGAACACATGCATTATGAACACGCTGTCAGTCTCATGTTAAGGTCAGTGTAGAGAGTGTCACAGTAATCAAAATGAGGCATCAAGAGCGACTGCACTAAATTCTTCTTGAAAAGCAACGGAAGGAAATTTCGAATTCTTTTTAGTGCGTGATTTTCATAAAAATTATTTTGTGCGAGATCGTGCGTATTTGCTTGCTTTCCGCACACAACCAATATGCGGTAAGTGTGAAATACCACATTCAGTATTCCCAACGTAACACACATAACAATTTCCCTATTCTTACCGCTTAAGCGTCATATTCATTTTACTGCTTTAGGCTTTTAACATATTATTTTTAAAGACGTTCAATATAGTAATAATTATAAATTGAAACTTACCACTGCAATTTCACCTAAATTGCACTGTTAATGATTGTTTTTAAATATTTGCAAAAATTAAGTAAACTCTACAACACCACAAAAGTTACTGGATTTGTAATGCAAGTAACATTAAGGAAGCCGTGAAAAAATCAACAAGATTCCAGACTCAACATAGACTGGGGGGGGGGGGAAAGACGACGTATATCACGGCCTGCTGCAGTATAGTAAACACAGAACACATTTTATAGGAACAATGTTGAAGATAGATATATTTGTTTTCCAAAGTTGCCGTCATTGAACAGAAACCAAGATGGAGATTTCATTGCAACTAATTAGAAATTCCTCTCTCAGGTATGTAATAAACGATCTTCGCACAAAATAATGTACGATACACGAGCGGTATGTTTGTTTTCATGTTCTCGGAAATTGAAAAAGCTCAACTACGTTTCGATTTTTCAATCTTTTCCTCGAACATGAAAACGTCTACATACCGCTCTTGTAACGCATATTACTATTACATATGTGTGTAATTTGAGTATTCCAATTTAAGTTTTCGTCCATATAAATTCCTAGATTTTTTACTCTATCACTGTAAAGGATAATAGTTTCATTCATTTTAACAGGAGATAAGTCACCTTTGTTTAATTTTACTTAAAAGTCGTTGATGTCCCATTAAAATTGCCTGTGATTTCTCTGAGTTCAGTTTCAGTCCAAACTTTTTCGTCCATGAAATAATTGGTTTTAGGTAATTGTTTACTTCATAATAAGGTAATAAATGATAGGAATCATAGTATATAGGCGATTCTAAAGAGAAAACTTTATATAAAGATGTCTGTGTGTTGTGTTTAATTGTCCATTTCTCTTTACATAACATGTTCAAAAATGTCACCGTCAACCTCGATACACTTTGCAACTCGTGTAGTCAGATGCCATGTTGCCAATTTGATCTTGTTCGGATATTTCTTACTGTAATTACCAACATTTAAAACGTGGGCAAGCAATTGCTCCCTTGTTTCCACTTTCCGCTTATAGTCTCTGCTCATTAGCCAACCCCACAAGCAATAATCTAGTTGCGTAAAGTCGAGTGACCAATCCAACGCCCAGGATAGGTTTCATTGAGGTACTGGATCACTGGCCCGCTGGAATGTGCGTTTATCAGTTTGAGCAAATATGCAGAGGAAGAATAGGAGACTCATGCCTACTATTTTCAAATAGCGTTTCTAGGAAAGCATATAACATGTTTATGTAATGTTTTTCCCTTTAGAATCGCCCATAAATCACCCCTCAACTTATGATCCTTTCCTCCTGACTCATCTTGAATAGACTACTCTGGTTTAGATACTAGTAATGCATAGGCCTAAGATATTGTATGCAACTCGAGAGTAAAGCGATTTTATTAGTAAAACTGTAGCCCATCAAGATGGCCTGTTTAGTTTTTTTCTTTCTTAAAAATTATCAGATTTTGTGATTTTTCAGAAACGAAAATTACTAAAAAGTGGCTGAAAACACAGTTTAAAATTCTAAGACCTCATGAAATAATGCAAACTCCAAATTCCACAAATGCGACTCTGGCTTAAACCCTGGTCTATAGGATACCGTGTAGGTCGTTTGATCCAAGGTTCTTGGGTTCAAAGCCGGCAATGGATTTTAAAGAGCGATGAAATACTTAACATGTCTTCCTCCTGGCAGGAATTGAAGCTGAAAGGCCTGATCGTGGATTTGCAGCACATAAAAGAACTCTGTCCTCTGGGCTCCGGGCAAAATTTATGGGTTGTTTCTCATTCACGTGGAATGTCGACCTGAAAGCGTCGTTAAATAATATTACTGCAACGTAACACGTGCAACATATGAGAAAGTATGTGTCATTTATGTGACACATTTCTTTACAGTAAGCTAGAACTGCCGTTCAAGAGATTATCCTTAACTGTGCAACACATTTGCGATTGTCTTACGTTTTAGGGATCGTTAAGTGCCAGCAACGGTTTTGCAACGAGACATCTGTGCAGACAGCTTTTGCCTTGTGATGAATTAGTTAGAACAAATAACGTAACAAAATTGAGGGTTATTGACACACATTAACGAAATGCATACAAATTAAGACCCTGACTGCGAGAGACAATGAACTGCGTCTCCAAGGTTTCCAAGTATGGTCTCACATGACTGCGTTGCGGGATGCCCGTAACAGGAGCCCATATCGCACCTGTCGCTGGCAACACTTCCGCGGGACGGGCCGGGCCATAAAACGTCTGCCACAATGCAGGGACACGTCAACATCCTCTGAAGAGGCGCCTCAGGGACTCTTCTTACTGGACACTGGTTGAAGTAGGAATTACAGAACGTTAATATAAATAACGGACTGCAAGAAGCTATAGGCCTAAATACAAAGTCCTGTTGATTTGGCTACCCTGAGGAAATGTGTCGGTTACAGCTAGAACAAGTTTTCTCATGAAAGAGGGTGGGATTCGATTCCCATCAAGTTCTATAATATTTTGTGATGTGTAAAATATATCGCTTTCTATAGTTTAATTCTATACAGTAAATTCTCTGTGATCCGTTGCTATGTCGTCCGTCCGCTTCGTCGCCCGGCATTCACGTGATTTCATAGGCCACGCCTTACTGCAAGACGGTACGGAAATTAGTTAACTATGTATGTATGTATTTATTCACACTGCAATGGGTATATACCCGGTGGCAGTGGTAACTAATTACACTCAATAAAGACAATAATAAGCACAATTAATAAAAAATACAATTAATAATAATACTAATAATTAATACTAACAATAATTAATAATAATAATAATAATAATAATAATAATAACAACAGGGAACATCCTAAATTAAATGAAGCACGATCGGTTAAAATAACATTTAAAGTAAATCTAATTTGTACCTTAAACCTCTGTTCGAACTAAAACCCACGAGTATGATATGTTCATATCTGCACAAGTACCTTTCAACACTACACTCATTTCGCTGTCAACTCACTCACTGCACTGGAACTACGACACATTTCACTGATTCTATCCTGATTACACTAACACTTCAAAAACATTTCACTGTTCAAATACTTCGCACTGCCACTACAAAGCTTCACTGACAGGAACACGTTCCACTTACTCAACACACTTCACTGACACAACATAATTCTTCAGTGATAGAACACTTCAATAACAAAATATCAATTACACCCTTTAAATACTGTGTATAATTATCGTCTGTTAGTAAAGTCCTTAAGCCTATTTTTAAATACATTTTTGGTTGTTGGTAAAGCCTTTAGTAAGTCTGCAGGTAAAGCATTCCAGTCCCTGATAGTACGATTGAGAAAAGAAAACTTTCCAGTGTCCGTCCTCTGTCTTCTTTCCCTCAATTTATATGAGTGGTCGTTCCTTGAAGAGTAATTTGGCGGCTGCAACCTGTTTTTTATTTCTGTCCAGGCAGGCTCACCTCTGTATGTTTTGAACAGTGCGCATAATCGAATTCGCGTAACTATTCCTCCATCGTCTGCATAATTGATATGAGTAAATACGATAAGAAATTATTTATGAACATTTTAATAATACAGTAATTAAATCACCGATTACAATAGTTGCAATCAGTATATTTTAAAATTTATTCCAATTAACGTCAAGGGAAGCTTATTTGCCCCTGATGCATTGTAGCAAGCTAATTCAGTCACACGTTCTTTTTGGATTTTGAATCCAGGCGCAGTTTTGTATTATGTAGATTCTAAAGTTCTTTTCGGTAAACATTTGACATTTAAACCGGTTACGTCACAATTGTATATCTGCTGGAGAGATAATTCTAGTTTACTCACCAAATCTCGGAATGTAGTTTTATATTCTTCAGCTGCAACGGTATCAGCTGACATCCTCTCCACAAATTGCAAGCAGACGAACACCATACTTTTCCCTCCACATTGACAACCACCCATCACTAGCAGAGAAATTATCGCCTCCATATTTCTTAAGCATATCAAGCGCTTTCTCTTTCAGAATCGGACCAGATATTGGAGTACCTTTCCTTCTTTGTTCTTGAAGCCATAGAAACAGTTCCTTATCGTATTTGAAAACACTAGGCTGCTTCAATGTACGGCGCTTGTCATTAGAGCTCGTGGATGCACAATATTCTTCCAATGCAGCCCGATTACGCTTCCAGTCATAAATTGTGCTTCTTGTGATACCAGAAATAGTTTCCCCTTCATCCAGCCGCTTCAAAATATCCAATTTGTCTATTAAAGAATACCTAAACTTCGAGTGTTTATCAGTAAATGTCTTAGAAAGCATAGTGAACTTCTTCCACACACAACCTGTGATTTACTGAAAGCACGACGGGGTTGCAAGTAGGGGGAGGAAAAAAGTACATGGCGGGGAGGAAGAAGGCACGTACTGTACTGTGAGTAGCCAATAATAATTGCCTACCCTACTGTCCGGATGAGAGAGAAGTTACTGTATGTTAATTTAATATGAGTAATTCGTGGATCATCAGTGTGGTTTTAGGCGTACTAGATCGACTATTGATAAGATTTTTTATATACCACAGATATTGGAGAAAAAATCGGAGTATAAGGGTACAGTACATCAGTTATTCATAGATTTCAAAAAAGGCATGTGACTCGGTTAAGAGAGAAGTTTTATATAACATTCTTATTGAATTTGGTATTCCTAAGAAACTAGTTCGATTTATTAAAATGTGTCGCAATGAAACTTAAAGCAGAGTCCGTACAGGCCAGCTTCTTTCTGACGCTTTTCCAATTCACTATGGACTAAAGGAATCACTACGGACTTTTTACTTTTTAACTTCGCCATTAGGGAAGTTCAGGATAATACAGAGGGTTTAGAATTTAACGGGTTACATCAGCTTCTTGACTGTGCGGATTACGTGAATATGTTAGGAGAAAATCCACAAACGATTAGGGAAAACACGGAAATTTTACTTGAAGCAAGTAAAGCGATAGCTTTGGAAGTAAACCTCGAAAAGACGAAGTATATGATTATGTCTCGAGACGAGAATATTGTACGACATCGAAATATAAAAATTGGAGATTTATCTTTCGAAGAGATGGAAAAATTCAAATATCTTGGAGCAACAGTAACAAATATAAATGACATTCGGGAGGAAATTAAACGTAGAATAAATATGGGAAATGCGTGTTATTATTCGGTTGAGAAGCTTATATTGTCATCTAGTCTGCTGTCAAAAAATCTGAAAGTTAGAATTTATAAAACAGTTATATTACCGGTTGTTCTGTTGGTTGTGAAACTTAGATTCTCACTTTGAGAGAGGAACAGAGATTAAGGATGTTCGAGAATAAGGTTCTTAGGAAAATATTTGGGGCTAAGAGGGAAGAAGTTACAGGAGAAAGGAGAAAGTTACATAATGCAGAACTACATGCATTGTATTCTTCACCTGATATAATTAGGAACATTAAATCCAGACGTTTGAGATGGACAGGGCACGTAGCACGTATGGGCAAATCCAGAATTGCATATAGAGTGTTAGTTGGGAGACCTGAGGGAAGAAGACCTTTGGGGAGGCCACGGTCCATTGATAGCAACTGTTCATCGATGGCTACTCTCCCCCACTATTCGATAAGTAATGGCAACAATGGTGTAAATCAGTGCTCCTAGCGGTGACCATTTAAATCTTGTACTACGTAATAGAGCTGTGATTGTTTAATAAATCTGCAATATTGAAAGTCCCAAAGAAGAACATGCTGAGGATTTTATCGTCCTTCAAATCCAGTCGAAGGCGATGGAAGTTAAACACCGAGGACCACTTTCATATGAATAAGAATCTGACGAAATAATCTCTTGGCCCAGATTATGTGAATTCTGTAATTTTTAATTACTTACTGGTTAATATGGAACCCGCAGGTTCATTGCCGCCCTCACATAAGCCCGCCATTGGTCCCTATCCTGAGCAAGATTAATCCAGTCTCTACCATCATATCCCACCTCCCTCAAATCCATTTTAATATTATCTTCCCACCTACGTCTCGGCCTCCCCAAAGGTCTCTTTCCCTCCGGCCTCCCAACTAACACTCTATATGCATTTCTGGATTCGCCCATACGTGCTTCATTTCCTGCCCATCTCAAACGTCTGGATTTTATGTTCCTAATTATGTCAGGTGAAGTATACAATGCGTGCAGCTCTGCGTTGTGTAACTTTCTCCATTCTCCTGTAACTTCATCCCTCTTAGCCCCAAATATTTTCCTAAGAACCTTATTCTCAAACACCCTTAATCTCTGTTCCTCTCTCAAAGTGAGAGTCCAAGTTTTACAACCATAAAGAACAACCGGTAATATAACTGTTTTATAAATTCTAACTTGTCAGATTTTTTGACAGAAGACTAGATGACAAAAGCTTCTCAACCGAATAATAACACGCATTTCCCATATTCTTTCTGCGTTTAATTTCCTCCCGAGTGTCATTTATATTTGTTACTGTTGCTGCAAGATATTTGAATTTTTCCACCTTTTCGAAGGATAAATCTCCAGTTTTTATAGTTTCATTTCGTAGAATATTCTAGTCACGAGAGATAATCATATACTTAGTCTTTTCGGGATTTACTTCCAACCTTATCGCTTTACTTGCTTCAACAAGAATTTCCGCGTTTTCCCTAATCGTTTGTGGATTTTCTCCTAACATATTCACGTCATCAGCATAGACAAGCAGCTGATGTAACCCGTTCAATTCCAAACCCTCTCTGTTATCTTGGACTTTCCTAATGGCATACTCTAGAGCAAAGTTAAAAAGTAAAGGTGATATTGCATCTCCCTGCTTTAGCCCACAGTGAATTGGAAACGCATCTGACAGAAACTGACCTATACGAACTCTGCTGTACGTTTCACTGAGACACATTTTAATTAATCGAACTAGTTTCTTGGGAGTATCAAATTCAATAAGAATATCATATAAAACTTCTCTCTTAACCGAGTCATATGCCGTTTTGAAATCTATGAATAACTGATGTACTGCACCCTTATACTCCCATTTTTTCTCCAATATCTGTCGAATACAAAAGATCTTATCAATAGTCGATCTATTACGCCTAAAACCACACTGTATTCCCTTCATTAAACTCTCAGTTTGTGACCTTGAAGTATACCAATGTCTTCGTGTGAAACAGTATAAAAGAATTTAGTAAGAAGAAAGTTTTTTAGAATGGCAGTTAATAAAATTTCATGACCGTCTTGACTCTGATACATCCGCTTATTCAGTTTGTACGTAAAGAATGCTGCTTGCAGACGCAAACAAGACATTTCCGGCGGGAATGCTGCTCTCAGGGACAAAATAAAGACTCGTGTGCAATGTGAGAGTTGGGCTTCACTCACTTCTCGCGTGTTTTCAGCAACTGGAAAACACAACAGTAAACAAACGTAGCCGTTAGCAACGAAGTGTGTTTCACACCTGACACAGTCCTGTTATGTTCATTGCCTGCGATGCGATGTGCTGACTGTATTCGCTTCATTTGCCTCGCCGCGTCCGACTCACACGATCCAATGCTTCTAATCGCGACAGATATCTGCCTCGCTTTTTAGTCACGCTTTATTCGCTGTTAATTTTATTGTAACAGTAAGACCGCCATGAGCTGTTCATTGGTCACAGGAATCGTAGAACGCCTTGCAAATCATTAAGTTTGGTGGGGGGATTGAAATGAATGTGACAATGATGAAAGTGATATCCATACCCTGAGCAAATGGAGTGTGTAGGAATAACCTCCACACAATAAAAATTGCAAGAATTACGTTAATAATAATAATAATAATAATAATAATAATAATAATAATAATAATAATAATAATAATAATAATAATAATAATAATAATTAGGGACCGGATTTTTATGTGCTAAAAATTTAAATATATTTATTTTTTATGTGCTAAAAAGTACGAAAATATTTGCTAAAAATAAAAAAAAAATTGTTTTAAATATGACAAAAATACCTTACTTAGCTTGAAAAAAAAAGAAATGTTACTAGGTACTCACCAACCATACTTGAGTGCTAGTAGTTGGCCGAGAATTGCAGTGAACAACAAAGATCATATCCAAATTCTCTATCATAAATGGATGCCCATTATCTCTGAACGACGACTTATACTGTGAAAACGATCTTTCCACATCACAGGACGTCAGACGTGCATATTTAAAGAGAGGAATGTCACAAACATAAACACCGTCAGTTTCACCTACAGGCACACCCTCCAATACTTGAGCAACTTTACACATTTTTTTATATCCACTGTTTTTCCCAAACACATTCTGGAATTTGTCCCTTAGTACTTGTACTTCTGAACCTGGTAGCGAGTCTAGTTTAATTTCCACGGCACGCACCTCCCTGTTTCAGACAACAGGTTTTTGGATGTTTCGAGTTTTTTTATGGTGTCACACAAAAAGCTTAAATTTGCTAATAGGAAGGCCAAATCGTTTTTTAAACAACCATCTTTCAGTATATCTTGAAGGATAACGATTGACTGAGCCCGATAACAGGGAATCACAACAAGATATATTGCCTTACTTGATAGACATGAGCGAGAGGCGAGAGATTTGTTTAAATTAAATAATGTTCATACCCGAGCTCTTATCTGTTGTGTTTCACAAACAAAGCGTGGAATGAAATAATCTCAGCAACAATAAACATTCCTAATTATGTGTTGGAAGATCTCTCCTTCTTGTCCATGTTAATTTATTCTCTAATAATAACACTGATATGCTGCCTAGCAGTTCTCAGAACTTGAGGCGATACTATTACAAAAATGGATACACCGCACAGCGCTTAGAAACACGAAGCAACTAAGAATTCTTAAAAAGATAACGTACTTTGAGTGATATAATTGATTTAGTTTTAAAATATTTAAAAGTTCTTGTAAAAAGTTATTTAAGTAAAAAATCTCCAAGAATTATGTATTTATAATACAGTTCCTGAAAATATGTATTTACATATTTACATATTTTATGTGAAATAAAATTCGGGTTTTAAACTTGAAACTTCATGTTCGGAATGTTTAACTTTGTTAATTGTGTTTTATCACAAGCAAAAAGAATATTTAATTACATAAGAATCCGCTCCTTAATAATAATAATAATAATAATAATAATAATAATAATAATAATAATAATAATACTTACAAATGGCTTTTAAGGAACTCGCAGGTTCATTACCGCCCTCACATAGGCCCGCCATCGGTCCCTATCCTGTGCAAGATTAATCCAGTCTCTAACATCATGTCTCACCTCCCTCAAATCAATTTTAATATTATCCTCCCATCTATGTCTCGGCCTCCCCAAAGGTATAGGAGAGTTCATTGTAGTAGATTTTTTGGCAAGGAAGCGAAACTTTTATTTCGTTACACTGATATTTTTAGTAAAAGCGAAATTCTTTAAATTCAAATATTTTAACATGAAGTTGTATTGTATTGTATTGTATTTATTAACATTCCATGGTATTCATACATTGCTTCACAGCTAGAATATGGAACAAGTCAAAAAACTTAATATTATTATAAAGTCTTAATTTATAGTCACAGTCTAGATGAAATATATACAGACGAGATTTACAATATAGTCTACTAGTACAACACAAAGTTTTAGTATCAATTTCATGAAGCGTTATTGAATGTCATAAATTTACTTACAGAATAGAAGGCGTGAGAAATTAGGTACTTCTTTAATTTGGCCCTAAATAATCTTATGTTTTGAGTTTCATTTTTTTTATATCGATAGGGAGGCTATTAAAAATTTTTACTGCCATATAACGCATTCATTTTTGTTAGCATGATAGACTTGCCGATGGAGTATGAAAGTTACTTTTTGACGTGTATTTATGCTATGAACTGTTGAATTAGTTACAAAGTTTTCAAGATTACATAAGAGGAAAATTGTTAATGAAAAGATATACTGACAAGCCATGGGCATTATTTGTAGTTTTTTGAAACTAGTCCTACAAGATACCCTAGATTTGGCACCTACTATTATTCTAATTGTTTGGGGGGGGAAAAAGGCAGGGGACAGAAAATAATTTACACTAGCTTATAACTATAAGACTTTTACCGTAGTCTGTTGTTTTATTGCATTATTATTATTATTATTATTATTATTATTATTATTATTATTATTATTATTATTATTATTATTATTATTATTAAAGGATTGATCGTTGTTCATATTCGTTCAATAGACACTCTTAAGTCTTACAGCAAATTAAATATATTTAACGTAATACTCAGCTGTTACGCGTAATCATAGCAATTAATCGATACGAATATAAATCTTTATTTAGTCATAACGTACAAAGTGACAAAAATCCTGAGCTGGCTGTAAAAAAATATATATTATTTTCATGCATTTCCCAATCTCATTCTCAGTTGGCCTATGCTTAGAACTAATATTCTTATAGGCTATATTATCTCGAACAATAATCATCTTGAGTCTTCCATAATTAGCATACAATAATCACGGATTAGATCCAGTAACCTAATCTGACTTAAAAAGTGGATCACTTCACATTGTTATGAGGCGTCATATGTTCTTCATGTATATTTATTTCATGGCTATTTTTGGTATTCCTGTTATTCCAGTTTTTGTTATGTGCTCTTGCCAATTCGATCAATAGTAGTAAAGTCACATGTATTACTTCATATATTTAATTCATGCCATATTCCATTAGATATATGCTTTTTTTATAGAATGTCATAGCTCTAAGAAACCACATTTCAACTACTACTATTTCAAGTTACAGTCCAGTAAATATCTTGGTTGAAAAGCTTTGAGCATGTTAATTGTTTAAGGGGTTAAGTACAGCTTACAGCAGTAAAATTTTTGAAATATTTAAAAATTTTTTCCTCCATTACTGTATCTTGTACAATAATGAAAATTAGTATGTGTAAAACACTGTCCTTCTGCTATATGAAAAAATAGTAATATGCGTTACAAGAGCGGTATGTTGAAGTTTTCATGTTCGAGGAAAAGTTTAAAAAAGCGAAACGTAGTTGAGCTTTTTTAATTTCCGAGAACATGAAAACAAACATACCGCTCGTGTATCGTACATTATTTTGTGTGAAGATCGTTTATTACATAACTGAAAGAGGAACTTCTAATTAGTTGCAATGAAATCTCCATCTTGGTTTCTGTTCAATGACGGCAAATTTGCAAAACAAAAATATTTATCTTCAGCATTGTTGCTTTAAAATGTTTTCTGTGTTTACTATACTCCAACAGGCCGTGATATACGTCTGTCTTCCCCCAGTCTATGATGAGTCTGGAATCTTGTTGATTTTTTCACGGCTTCCTTAATGTTACTTGCATCACGAATGTAGTAACTTTAGTGGAGTTGTAGAGTATATTTAATTTTTGCAGATATTTAAAAACAATAATTAACAGTGCAATTTAGGTAAGTTTCCAATTTATAATTATTAAGTACTATACTGAACGTCTCTAAAATAATATGTTAAAAGCCTAAAGCAGTAAAATCAATATGTCACTTAAGCGGTAAGAAGAGGGAAATTGTTATGTGTGTTAGGTTGGGAATGCTGAATGTGGAATTTTAGACTTTCCGCGGATTGGTTTTGTGCGGAAACCAAGCAAATACGCACGATATCGCACAAAAATATGTTTACGATTAAAAAAAGAATTTACATTTTTTTTTTTTTTTTTTTTTCAAAATTCAATTCACTGTGTAGTGATGAAGCATTTCCCACATAACTCAAAAACTATCCAACATTCTGTGATGAAATTGTTTATGTGTATTTACGCATGCCATATCTACAACATGATACAATATCACTTCTCTACCTTTCTTAGATTGTCTGATAAAAAATAAATTAATTTTTAAAAATGTTTAAATATCAGTATTTTCTATTACACAAAATTAAAAAATATTTTATTAAGGAATATAGTTGAAAGGGAATGATATTGTAAACATGAGTTTCAGCAATAAAGTAAAAGAGAGAGAAAATGAAAAAGTTAACAAGTTTTTGAGTTATGAGGGAAACGCTTCATCACTGCACAGTGAACTGCCAACATTTTGAATTTTGAAAAAAAAAAATAAATAATTTTTTTAAATCGTAAAAATATTTTTTTCATATAGCAGAAGGACAGTGTTTTACACGTACCAATTTTCATTATTGTACAAGATACAGCAATGGAGGAAAAAAAATGTTGAATATTTAAAAAATGTTTACTACTGTAAGCTGTACCTAACCCCTTAAGACAGGCTACTGAGATTGTCATCTGTAAGTTTATTCGAAGAACAGAACATTCTCGAAATAGCTGAAACTTTGTTAATGATAAGATCTACATCATTACTATCATAGTTCTAATTTAGGCTATTGCCCATTTCTACTTCAAGGATTTGTCTATCTCCTCCCCCAAAAAAATTGGTTTGCATAAATTAGACTGATAATCATGTTCTACTCATTAAATTCTTGTAAAATGTAGTGATTAAACTTCAGTTTTAGCTTTTGAATGTAAACTGAAAATTAGCCTACATATGCTCTAAATAAGTACACAGTTATTTTTGCACGATTTTTTTTGCTGTATTTACAGCTATTGCTGTTAGATCTTGAAAGTTAGAATTCCCACACAAAACTTGTTGCTAGGGAAACCATTCTTCATAACAAAAAACTATACTGAAATAAACCCATTACAGTGCACTTATTGTTACTTAGTTACCATTACAGTGCAGTTTTGCGAACGTTTGGGAATAGTATTGCTCTAAATTTGGAATGCAAAATATATTGTATTTGCAATTTTAAAAATATGGTCGTGCAAAAAATGTTGTACAATACACGTTTGTGAAGTGTATTACAAAAATGTCGAAAATTGAAAAACTCGCTCTGATCGTTTTTCAAACTTTTCCTCGGTTTTGTAAAAAAAAACACTTCCCAATCTTATATCGTAATGTACTATTACGTTATATGATGTATTTACTGTGAAAAATGAAACCAGTTTTTAGACTTACCATAAGGTTGTCAATGAGATGTCTGATATCTTCACTGTGAAAAATTATATCAGTTTTTTAGGCCTGCTATAAGGTTGTCACTGAAATGTTTGATACCTTCGCTGTGAAAAATCATATCAGTTTTCTTAGACTTGCCATAAGGTTGTCATGAGATATTTGATATCTTCGCTGAGAAAAGTTAAATCAGTTTTTAAGACTTACCTTAAGGTTTTCAGTGAGATGTTTGATATCTTCGCTATGAAAAATTATATCAGTTTTTTTAGACTTGCCGTAAGGTTGTCAGTGAGATGTTTGATATCTTCGCTATGAAGAATTATATCAGTTTTTTTAGACTTGCCGTAAGGTTGTCAGTGAGATGTTTGATATCTTCACTGTGAAAAATTATATCAGTTTTTTTGACTTGCCGTAAGGTTGTCAGTGAGATGTTTGATATCTTCGCTATGAAAAATTATATCAGTTTTTTAGACTTGCCGTAAGGTTGTCAGTGAGATGTTTGATATCTTCACTATGAAGAATTATATCAGTTTTTTTAGACTTGCCGTAAGGTTGTCAGTGAGATGTTTGATATCTTCGGAAAAATTATATCAGTTTTTAAAGACTTGCCGTAAGGTTGTCAGTGACATGTTTGATATCTTCGCTATGAAAAATTATATCAGTTTTTAGACTTGCCGTAAGGTTGTCAGTGAGATGTTTGATATCTTCACTGTGAAAAATTATATCAGTTTTTTTAGACTTTCCGTAAGGTTGTCAGTGAGATGTTTGATATCTTCACTGTGAAAAATTATATCAGTTTTTTTAGACTTGCCGTAAGGTTGTCAGTGAGATGTTTGATATCTTCGCT
Organism: Periplaneta americana; assembly: GCA_025594305.2. Classification (NCBI taxonomy): domain Eukaryota; kingdom Metazoa; phylum Arthropoda; class Insecta; order Blattodea; family Blattidae; genus Periplaneta; species Periplaneta americana. The sequence continues at coordinate 25,646,828 of JAJSOF020000001.1, forward strand.
ATGAAAAATTATATCAGTTTTTTTAGACTTGCGTAAGGTTGTCAGTGAGATGTTTGATATCTTCACTGTGAAAAATTATATCAGTTTTTTTAGACTTGCCGTAAGGTTGTCAGTGAGATGTTTGATATCTTCACTGTGAAAAATTATATCAGTTTTTTTAGACTTGCCGTAAGGTTGTCAGTGAGATGTTTGATATCTTCACTGTGAAAAATTATATCAGTTTTTTTAGACTTGCCGTAAGGTTGTCAGTGAGATGTTTGATATCTTCACTATGAAAAATTATATCAGTTTTTTTAGACTTGCCGTAAGGTTGTCAGTGAGATGTTTGATATCTTCGTTTGAAAAATTATATCAGTTTTTTTAGACTTGCCATAAGGTTGTCAGTGAGATGTTTGATATCTTCGCTATGAAAAATTATATAAGTTTTTTTAGACTTACCATAAGGTTGTCAGTGAGATGTTTGATATCTTCACTGTGAAAAATTATATCAGTTTTTTTTGACTTGCCGTAAGGTTGTCAGTGAGATGTTTGATATCTTCGCTATGAAAAATTATATCAGTTTTTTTAGACTTGCCGTAAGGTTGTCAGTGAGATGTTTGATATCTTCGCTATGAAAAATTATATCAGTTTTTTTAGACTTGCCGTAAGGTTGTCAGTGAGATGTTTGATATCTTCGCTATGAAAAATTATATCAGTTTTTTAGACTTGCCGTAAGGTTGTCAGTGAGATGTTTGATATCTTCACTGTGAAAAATTATATCAGTTTTTTTAGACTTGCCGTAAGGTTGTCAGTGAGATGTTTGATATCTTCACTGTGAAAAATTATATCAGTTTTTTTAGACTTGCCGTAAGGTTGTCAGTGAGATGTTTGATATCTTCGCTATGAAAAATTATATCAGTTTTTTTAGACTTGCCGTAAGGTTGTCAGTGAGATGTTTGATATCTTCACTGTGAAAAATTATATCAGTTTTTTTAGACTTGCCGTAAGGTTGTCAGTGAGATGTTTGATATCTTCACTGTGAAAAATTATATCAGTTTTTAGACTTGCCGTAAGGTTGTCAGTGAGATGTTTGATATCTTCGCTATGAAAAATTATATCAGTTTTTTTAGACTTGCCGTAAGGTTGTCAGTGAGATGTTTGATATCTTCACTGTGAAAAATTATATCAGTTTTTTTAGACTTGCCGTAAGGTTGTCAGTGAGATGTTTGATATCTTCACTGTGAAAAATTATATCAGTTTTTTTAGACTTGCCGTAAGGTTGTCAGTGAGATGTTTGATATCTTCACTGTGAAAAATTATATCAGTTTTTTTAGACTTGCCTTAAGGTTGTCAGTGAGATGTTTGATATGTTCGCTATGAAAAATTATATCAGTTTTTTTAGACTTACCATAAGGTTGTCAGTGAGATGTTTGATATCTTCACTGTGAAAAATTATATCAGTTTTTTTAGACTTACCATAAGGTTGTCAGTGAGATGTTTGATATCTTCACTGTGAAAAATTATATCAGATTTTTTAGACTTGCCATAAGGTTGTCAGTGAGATGTTTGATATCTTCGCTGTGAAAAATTAAACCAGTTTTTTAGACTTACCATAAAGAAAATGCCCTCTCACAGAAGTATACTAATGCAAGTAGGATTATTTTTTTATTTATTTATTATTACTGTTAAAGTCTGTGTCTTAAAAGTTTGAAATAAAACAAAAATATTCCAGCAAGCTGATACAAATCAGAAGACGTGATGAAGTTAAGCTTAGTTACAATACCGTTGAAATCCCGTGGACCTCTTTCGAATCACTCGCCTCTTCAGTATGTGCGTATTTGCGTATTCTATAAAACCAATTACTACAATACGGTATCTAACTTTCATGACGTTCTTGAAGGTAAATTGGATCTTATCCGTATTGAAATCTAAATGAGTAGCAAGAATATGATAGATGATCATGCAATGATGTCATGAACTGGAGATGACCACATCTAGTCTTTGTTATTAAATGTTTTTAATCATTCTACTTGTTCAATGGCCCCGTGCTTGTGAACGGCCGCTTTCTCTGCATATACATATATGTAATTTTCTTATTTCCGCGCATTCAAGCATGCGAAAACTGTCTTTTATTACATGTTACAACAGATTAGGTACAGAGTGAAATCTTGTGCCACCTTGCACCGGTCATCTACAGCATGAAGCTAATGTGCCCATTTGATGATTCACAAATACGAGATCGGAACATGCGCGTATGGCTTATGAAAGCTGCCTGCGTGTTAAGATTGACTTTAATTTAGCTAGTAACTTTAAGGAGTAACAAAGGCGCATTCTTTACCATCTACATTAATTCTTTGTACAAATGGAATGGAATGAAATGGAATGAAACTTAACTGAGGGGGCACGGATGACCTAGCACTGCGACCTATCGAGATCCATTGCGCTAACCCTCCATATGGAATGAGTTGCGTGCCACAGATCTCCTACGCCACCCCCCTAACCACATGACTCCCTTAAGGACCGGTCCCTACAGCCGACAGAAATCCATATACCATTCCTGCTTCGGCAACTTCCCCCCAAGGCCCCCATATCGGTCCGAGGCGAAACTTTTCCTCCGAGTAGGTCCGTGTCGGGTACTCGTTGCAGAAGCCATCCAACGTCGCTTAACTACAATCCACGGAGGCCGGTCGAGAGAGCCAGTAGCTTCGGGAGGCCGCCTGTAAAGTAATCTGAAAAACCAGAAACGGGATGTTGAGGAAAGGATGATGGGGGAGGAAAAGAAGTGGCTAAGATGACTGGGGTTCCAATCGCCTGATATGATATAAATGTAATATGGAGGTAGCTCTTTAAACTAAATGTCTCAACAGGAAAATTTTCATCATAATTCTTTTTCCTGCTGATGACCAGTTAAAGATAGCTAGCCAGAAGATAGTTTGCATACAGCATTATGTAAACAGAACAAAAAGCGAGAAATTAATTAATTCCACTCACTCACTCGCTCACTCACTCACTCACTCACCCATCCATCCATCCATTTGAAGTATGTTTTCTCACATTGATTGCCCTTATAAATTAATCTTTTCTTAATTCATCCCTCCGCCCGCCCGCCCATTCATTCATTCATTCATTCATTCATTCATTCATTCATTCATTCATTCATTCATTCATTCATTCATTCATTCATTCGAAGCATGTTTTCTCACATTGATTACCCTTCTAAATTAATCTTTTCTGAATTTAAAGTCTTTAAAATTGAACAATTATACAAGTAGGTCTACCATTATTGAAGTATTATCACAAAAATCGTAAAGATTATATACCATTTTCTTATATTTACTGTACTAGACGGACTGCTAATATACCTTTAAGAGAGCAAAAATTTATTACAACCGCAGGTTTAAAACACAGATTAATCTTCCGTTATTAAAATTTACCCTGAGTTTTTAACACTTCCTGTTTTTAATTTCAATAAAAGAATAAATATCTACTTATCAATGACACTTAAATTGATATTATGCATAAAGTTTTTTCATGTTCTTATTTTTTGTTTTGTTTTGTGTGTGTGTGTGTGTGTGTGTGTGTGTGTGTGTGTATAGTGTGGAAGTGAAAATAGCCTTGCAGATTTTCAGAGCGAATAACTCATGTTGTATGTAACAAGAAACTATAATATCATATTCGTGGAAAGTTCATAGTTTTCTTTTTCCTATATGTTTAATAACCTCTTATTCGGTAACTATTGCGAGTAGAATCGTGATTTTTGTCCACATCGGTAGGAAATCTAATAAAGAATAATTTATCTTTTTGACGTATTTCAATAGCATGGACGGTTTTCGTATAAATTTAATTTTAAAAACCTCTACTTTGAAGCCACTGCACAATGCGAATAAGTAATAATGTCGCGGCAGAGAGCAGCTCACCTACACCTATACACACCGAGTTCGTTGACGTCTTACATCTGTATCACGAGTAGAGTGTGTTTGAGACGATGTTGCTGGACTGTTGAAACTTCAAATTAATTTTCTAATTAACCGTGTATTTAATCACAAAACTAATGTAGATTTTCTATTCATTTACGTGTACCCTATCGTTCCTTTCAATGTACAAGGTTATTTCACGTCCATATTATATAATACTAGTGGCTTGTGCAGCAAATGCTGCAAACTAAGTTCATTAGACGTTCAAATAAACATTTTTCAGATTTATTTTCAATGAAGAATACCAGACATTCTGAAAGTTATTTGCTTCCATAATGATGAAAGATACTCTCTCTCTCTCTCTCTCTCTCGAGCCAATACTGAAGAGAACCACGCATATAAATATCTACACCACACCGCAATTAAATATATGAAAAAGACCCAACCCCACTTGATTAATAACTATAAAAATATTTGATTTTTAATAATATTATCATCTTACGTATGTTTTATAGCTTTCAGTAACATATACTATATAGCCGCCACTCGGTAAAATATAGAAATCAAAATCTAATTTAAGTTATTCTCTCTAACCCCAAAACGTTTCACTTTCATATCATCAATATAGCATTAATATGATGTATAATTAATGAAAAATAGTCACATCATGGCATGAACTACAATAATATTTCATTTCTAATGGTAATGATATCAACAAACCACCTAAAGTTTGTAGTTTTTAATATCCAATACACAGCTGTACCCGGAAAATTACACACTACAGAATCGAACCTGTAAATTATTTTTAGTAAGTTAGGTTTTTAATAACCAATTTAATTTGAGCTCTAAACATGTCAGCATTCTTGCAGATCATGGCCTTCGTGTAATATTGTTTACTGTAGTGTGTGTTTTGTTTTATTCTGAAATGCAATTAGCTAGTTCTCAAAACTGACGACAGATGGATTTTGGAAAATAGGAAAATTATGTTAAAAAATTGACATTTCACTGAAAACTACTATTTTTTCTGAAAAACTTTGAGTTCCAAGCTTCAAAATGAGGGTTCATTTATTAAAATCCGTTCAGCCGTTTTCCCATAATTTCCATTACCAGTTCAAATTATATATGTAGATTATTTGTGTGCATTAATTTTTGTATTTCTGTCTTATAATGGATCTACACCCGAACACGAGATTTGTTCATACGAGTGTTCCTGATTTTGTATACTTTTAATATAAATAAATATCGCATTACAGTTAGTGTGGGCAGTTAATTTTTTACATTCGTCCATCTGCTGTGGAAGTACAACAGTCTACGCACTATGAGAAATATTGCAACAGTAACAGTTCCATTGTGAGTTACCTTAATCAGCTGAAAATCCATATTTTCTTTGTTAATGTGTTTTCCCCACACAATTTTATTCTGTATTGTAATTACACGTTGCTGACCCGCTGTTAAATGCAGGATGTAGCATAGTCTTGTGATTGTTCCTCTATCTCGCCAGGGGATAAAGAGAAATTACGCAGCAGGATTAATTAACATTTGAGATAGTTTGACCTTCAGAGAAGTCTTTGTGGGGAAATAAGGAATTCGCATGCAGGACAACTTCGCCGTTTCTACTCTCTAGTTCTGCTAGTAAACCAGGGAGGTTTAATCAACCATTGGGAA